>JAFIRS010001401.1:0-368402 GCA_018342105.1 Gonioctena quinquepunctata
CAAGTTTCCGTTGATGCCGACGTAGATTATCACTACAGGTGAAATCTTTACCACAATCACACGAATACATTTCAGCAACTTGTTTTCAATAGCTCACTGGAGGAGACACTGATTCGAAATACTCTTCTCCTGGAATATTTCAGTGAAATACCCCCACCATACAACAAGTCCGATGCGATGCGCAATCTGTATGGATTTGAGGGGATTCTCTTGACATTCAGCGCACTCATCAATAATCGCAGTTCATTCTTAGCTCTCTCACAGGATGAATGCCCTCCTCGCTTGGAGAGTACAAGGATTCATGAAGGTCATGACTACACAGAATATGTATGCCTACACCACAACATTAGTCAAGGTCAAACAAACATCGAGATCAAATCTTTTGGTTGCCGAAACAAATCCAACATCAAAACTCTAGGTCAAATCTCAAAGTCAAAACTTAATGTTATGAATCTCAAGGTCATATTCAAGGTCAAAACTGAAGTCGAATCTCAAAGTCGACCAAACCCAATATCAAAACTCAATGACAAATCTCAAAGTCAAATCTCAAGGTCAAACACACACACACTGCACACCTGCAACTATTCAAGGTCACACGTGACGTCATAGTGGTGGGGGGAGACCCAGAACCGGCTTAAATCTCCTACTTGCAATACTGAAAGGGTGATATTCAATGGATCACCAGGTATCTTTTTTTTAACAACCTTCAATGAGCCGATATTAATGAATTATGAAATTCGTATCCAATAAATCTTTATGATGTTGAAACAATTAATGTAAACGTTACTTTTAATTTTATCTCATCAATTGGCAGTAACCTAGTCAATAGTAAAAATCCTGCCTAACATTAACTATAACTTAAGGTGAAATATTTTGCATTTCTGTTCGTATTCTCTCTTTAAGATACTCAATATTATCTGGCTTAATCACATACACTTCATTCTACAGATAGCTCCCACAGGAAAAAAACAATGGCGGTAGGTCTGGCGATCTAGCTGGCCACTACAGACCACCTCTTCGTCAGGTCCACCTATTAGGAAAAGTTTCGTTCAATTACCCTCTTGAAGGTACCTACAGCATTATTAGTTGTCGCCCCATCCTGTTACATCGGAACAAGTAGGGCCGGATCTACTTCATTTGGATAAAAGTTGAGCAGGGCAGGAACAACTTAATTTCTAAGTTAATTCAAATATGTTTCAGCTGTCATATTTCCTTAATATATAGTTAGTGAAAATTAGTCCAGTTATATGGTAACCGATTATACCTATCCAAACGTTTAACTTCTAAGGATGTTGTATGTGTCTCGCGCATCCATTGAGGGTTTTCCTGCGACCAGTATCAACAGTTCTGCCTGTTCACTTCTCCATTTAGCCGGAAAATTGATTCATGAGAAGAAAGAATAGACTTAAGAGCTAAATCATTTATGTCTAACTTGTTCATGATTTCTTCGCAGAACTCTACTCTATGGTCTGGATCGTCGTTTGATTCCTGGGTAAATACAATTTGATAGGGACGAAGTTTTCAGGACAGTTCCATGGCTGACATTATTTTCTAACGCAATTTGGCGTGAACTTGACATTGGATTCTCTTAGACCCTCAACAGAACATTTCATTTCACATCGTCCACTACAAAATGAGGTTTTTTTTCGAACGGTTTAACATGCCAAATTTATCTGTACTGTACATGAATTTTGGACACAGTTCTTTGTGAGATTCAGCTCCTACACATATCCCCATAACAAATCATCATCAAAATTTCAGAGTTTCTGTTGAATATTTCATAGCTGATAAGCACAAACGTATTCTCGAGAGACAAATAATGTAATTGTCAACACTGGCATAAAAAGGATGTTTTTGTTCAATTGCAAAAACTTGAAGTCTACTCATTAAATGAAATTATTAACAAATTATACATGGTGATCCATTGATAAGCACATTTACAGTGTTGCAACTGAATCATTCGCCCTGTGTTATATTTCAATACAAGTTAGAGTGTACTAGATTTGACTTGTCTAAGCATAGTTTTTCTCAAGTTCTTTGAAAAATTTCAAAGTTTAGCCCCTGTAATTAATTACATGATTGATTATAGTGTTCTAGGTCGTTGGAATCAGCTCATCAGGTAGAATCCAAAAATATGGAAGAATACAGGGTGATCCATTTGAAAAACCACACCTTTTTTGTGCTGTACACAAGTTGGTCACCGTGTATATTTCAATTGTAGTTTAAATCACTCTAAAAACAAGAATTGACATGTCCAAGAATTCCTCATAATTTGTTTGGATAAATAATGTAATAATTTTGGTTTCCAATTTTGACGTATATGTTTTTAATTTCGCTGTATGTATGAATAATGTTCGTGAAATTTTTTTATTTTATGATGATTATTCACTGCTCATGTCAAAGCATCTCAAATCAAAGTTTGCTGTGAAAAAACATCCTAAACCGATTCGAATCTATTTCATTCTACTGTACATTGCTTCAAAAATAATGAATACAATAGAGCAGCGATTTGAACCAACCCCTTTTTTCTGAAAACAAAAGAAAAATAAAACAAACAATGCCTGAGTTCGCGTGTTTGCGGAGTTACTTGAGCGTGTTACAAAACAAACATCTCGCGGTGTATCATGTTTTCTTTTATTTCCCTTACCTGGAGAATAATAATGTAAATATTAATATTTTCCGTAGATAAGCCGCTCAAAGTGTATCCGTGTGAATTTCCTGAGGATTTCTCAAGAATTTTCTAGTTTTTGTGAATTAATGTAGGTTCCAGGTCGACCAGTCTGCCTTGGCCACTGAGATGCGTCGAAGAAAGGGTGAAAGTCACTGTGCAACAGAGACAGAGAACGGAAAGTTTCCTGAATATATAGTCCGTGAAACAATTATTCGTATTTAATTTTCGGTTCAGGGATTAAGTTTTACACGATAATAACGAGTTCAAAGGAAGCGTATTCTTCAACTTTGAAATGAAGTATTATTAATAGTAAATAGAACACAATTTGTTTCGCTGCATGTGGCTTTATCAAGAATACTGATGAAAATTGAGTCTGGGAAAGATTTAACAGAGGGTTTACTGGGATTCAATTTGCTATTCATCGAATTGTCTGAATATTTATGTTTATTGATTTTAAGACATTACGACATGCCCATTACTTGTTTTGCGTGAAAATCATTTTCAAATCAACTGCATTATTCAAAACAAGCAAAATTTCCATTACATATAGAGGGTATAATCTGACCTCGTGCACACCCGTGAATAGAGTTCAATACTATTTTATAACGAATTACAGTGGTTGAAAATCTGGAAGAAAAATTCGACAAAATTTTGGTTAGCGCCCCCCGCCCAATTTCAGGCGACCTACTCAGAGGAAAACTTTGGCACTTGCAGAATGCAATGAACATTTATTCGAAATTTGAATAATGTAGAATAATGAACTGATTGTGTGGTAAATGTATATATTGCAGGCTGTCTGGGATATATATTGAATTTCACAGTGAAGAAAACAACTAACCTTGTTATATCCACACTGGTGATGAAGTTAGAACTAGTTGACTTCATATTTTACTTTGAGGCACTAATCATAGTTATCACAGTCACATGAGAGAAACAAACGATACAAAAACTATCAAAAAGGAGAAAATTCGCAATTGAATATTGTTTTGGAAAATAATATCACGACCATTGTAGTGATTCAGAGATTCAGAACACGTGAACTGAACACTGTTGCCAAGCAAGATTCTTGCATGCAGGGTTAACAAAGCTATGTACGAACGAAGGTTCGTTAGATTCTACAAGTGTTTTCTGATTAGCTGGTGAATGAAAGATCCAAATTAGCAACCAAACAGAAAACAGAACGCGATGTGCAGGAGAATCAATTTGAACATCATTGTCTTTGTCTTTTGCTGGCTCTCGGAAACAAACAACGAGCTGTTTCGTTCGTATTTTGAAGAGAAGAAGAGAAGATGAGTCACTTGTCGCATTTATGGATGAAGTAGAAAATTTCAATTTTGGTTGGATTCTGGAGTCGCCAATCACTGTACCAGTGGTCACATCACTCTCCTCATCAATATAGGGCATTGATCAGACAAAATGAAATCGTGGCGTAGCGTAATATATTAGAATGTCGACGAGTGCGGACGTGTGTGCTGAGCTCTCTCAAAATCTAAATGTAAAATGCTGTAAATGCAACAGAAAATTTGTAAATGGAGTGAAATGTGTTATGTGTCGAGCATCACTACATTATAAGTGTGCAAATGTTGAAGAAAATTTTGTAATCGATGACTTCAAGTGCGAACAATGCGATGTCAACGATGCAGTATTTTTTGACGCCATGGAAGCAGCTTCAAATGAAGGTAAATTCGAGGCTAGAGTACTTATTTACATCATGAAACAAAAAGACATAATAATAAATTAACTACGTGACAAAGTTGACATCTTGAATGATCAAATCAGCTTGTTAAATAAAATAAATGCTCCAATCGACAATACTATCAGTATTGATAGGAGAAAGGAAGCACCTGCGGCAAAAAGCGAGAGAACAAACATAAACAAAAATTATCCTACTTCACCCACAAAAAAGCCAACAGCTGCTAGCGCCAGCACTGGGAAAAGAAATGGGAATTCCCAAGGAGAGGCAAAAACAAACAATATATCACAAAAACAAATATCAGCTGAGCTTTTAAAAATTGACACGGAAAGAAAATGCAAGGAAATAATTAATTTGGGAACAACACAAAATGATCAACATGCTGCGGGAAATTCAGAGGAATGGAAAACAGTTAACTATAGACGACAACATAGAACCAACAAAAGACTATCAGTAATTGGAAACAATACTGGACTGTCAGTAAAAGGCGTACCAAAACAAACAACTCTTCACGTATACAGGGTAAAAAAGGAAACCACAGCTGAAGAATTGAAAGCTCTGCTGCTTGAACATTTTGCAGAGGTAACCTGCGAATCGATCGAGCCCAAGTATCCGGATATGTACTCATCCTACAAAGTCAAGATATTCGAAGATAATTTTGAAAAAGCGATGAATCCGAATATTCGGCCGAAAGGCGCTTGTGTAAATAGGTTTTTTCACATGAAAACCCAGAAGAAGAAAGTGGACTAGAACAAAATAATAATGTAAACACAAACTGTGAGATGAATCAAGTGAGTATTTCTCACTGGAATATTCAATGTCTGTCAAATAAAGTAGATTCTTTTACATATTTTTTAAAACAAAATGATTTCTCAGTAATATGCTTGAGTGAACACTGGCTTTCTACTGACAGTCTAAACATGATACAATTAAATGACCACTTATTAGCATCTTATTATTGTAGAGACGAGAATAAACATGGTGGTGTGGCCATATTTATCAACAAAAACTTCAAATTCAAGTCTATGTGCTTGAATAAATATAGCGTAGAGTTCCATGCAGAATTCTGCGGGATAGAGTTGAAAGAATTCAACACAGTAATAATTACTTTGTACAGATCCCCACTTCATGGAGATATAAATGTTTTCTGTCAAAAGTTAGATGAGCTACTAAATTATTTATCGAATAGCTACCGAAAACTAATAATCGTAGGAGACTTCAATATACACTTCAATAGGCATAACAGTACTTTGACTGATTTTATAGACTCAATAAACTCCTACGGAATAGAAGCAACTATCAAAGACTAGACTAGGTTTGATGCTAGGACTAGCTCCTGGTCATGCATAGACAACATACTGACAAATCTCGATCCTGTTGACTTCGAAACCGGTATTATTGATCCATGTTTATCGGACCATAACGCACAATATATCAAAATGAGGAACATGAAAAATGAAAAACCTGTTAAAATCCTTCGACGCAAAATCACTAGCCAAAATCTGGAAAGATTTGGAGTCGATATAAGTACCCTCCATGGGACATTTTTGAGCTGAATTTCTGTCAGAAAGTCGATATAAGTACCCTCCATGGGACATTTTTGAGCAAACTGATGACGCTGAATTTCTGTCAGAAAGCTTAATAGGCACCTTGATGGCTCATGTTGACAAATACTTTCCTCTAAAGCCAGTATCTCAAAAATCCAACACCCCCCTAAAATTCTTTGATAACCAATTAAACGAAATGAGAAGTAATCTATCGACTCTGAAAATCATCAGTGATAGTAGGGGTGATAGTATAAGCCAAAACATTTTTCGAAATCACAAGAAAAACTATAATAAATCGTTGAACGAAGCAAAAAAAACAGCTTACGATAACTTCATTCTAAATTCTGAAAGTAAAAGTAAAGACACATGGCGGCTCATCAATTATGAATGTAACAAGACGAACAATCCAAACAATATTGCATGTGACATAACGCCAAATGAATTCATCGAATATTTTTCATCAGTGGCAGAAAAAATAATAGAGCAGTTACCTGAATCGAACAGACCAGCTATAGAATACTTAAAAAATTTGCCTAAAATTCCAAATTCCTTTTTTTTTTCATCCAATCGACCACATAGAAATGCTGAATGCAATAAATCATTTGAAAAACACAAACTGTCTGGATGTCCATAACTTAAACAGTAAGATACTGAAGGAAATAAAATATCATATTGTCCATCCTCTCGTTAAAATATACAATCTCTGTATCGCTTAAGGTATTTTCTCCAGTATACTGAAACAAACCAAGCTCATCCTGGTATTCAAAAAAGGTGACATTGATATGCCTGAAAATCATCGACCTATCTCTATCATTCCTATTATTGGCAAAATCCCTGAAATTATCATTCATAAACGACTTTCAAATTTTTTCGCAACTAATAATATTTTGCACGAAAATCAGTTTGGTTTTAGACAGCAAAGAAGTACAATAGACGCTGTGAGTAAATTGGTGAGAGACATAGTTGAGGGTCTTGAATTAGGAGAGCGCACAAGTGCAATCATGTGTGATCTCAGCAAGGCTTTTGACTGTGTCTCGCATGATATCTTACTATGCAAACTTGAATATTACGGGGTTAGAGGAGTAGCACAAAATCTCTTAAAATCTCAATAAGGCCAACGGAATCAAACTGTGTTTTTTAAAGAAAGTACATCCTCACCAAAACTAATCAATTACGGAGTCCCGCAGGGTTTGGTGCTTGGGCCCCTTCTATTCATTATCTATATAAATGATAAATTTGTGAATATAAACCCCTCGAGGTGCATATTATTCGCTGACGATGCAACAATCTATCACCCATGTAAAGATATCCAAAACCTTAGTACAAAAGACAACACAGCGCTCATCGAAATTGATGAGTGGCTAGTTAGTAATATGCTAAAACAAAATGAAAGCAAGTCACAGAAACTACTGTTTTCCACTAATAATAATATCACACAAGGTGATACTGCTAAATTAGTTGATATAACACTCGATGATAGATTGAACTGGTCTCCCCATGTAAACTCTTTGTGCAAAAAACTATCAAGCCAAATTTTCCTTCTACGAAGATTGAAAAAATCAGTAAGCCCTGATGTATTGAAAGTGTCATATTTTGCACTATTTCACTCCCATATGAGTTATGTAGCTTTATTATGGGGTAACTCAACCCACACTTCACGTGTTTTCATAATGCAAAAAAAAGCAGTTAGGATAACTGCTGGTGCAGGACTCAGGGACTCTTGCAAAACAATATTCATTAATCTAAGAATAATGACCCTACCGTCAGTATTTATATATCAACACCTCCTTGATATACATAAGAATTCGGTAACGTACACGGTTCATAATAACATACATCAATACAATACCAGAAATAATAATCATCTGTTGAATCCTAGATGTCGCCTAGCAGTAACTGCAAGGAACTCTCCCAACCTACGACTCTACAATAAATTTCCAGACCATATTGAAAAAATGATGTTTGAACAATTCAAAATTGCTATAAAAAACCTGTTACTGAGATATGGTTTTTACACAATCGAGGAATACCTTACTACTGACTTTAGTTCATGATACCTTATTCTGACTACATAGCTACATGATTCATCTCACAATTTGTTATCACTCCTGACAGCTTGTTTGTGTATAATAATAAAAAATTATCTGGTTTATATAAAATCACATGTTTATAAAAATATTATATCACTCTATGTAAACTGGTTTATGACCTACTATTTTACGCTTGTGTTCCCGTTTTCATACTATACGTATTATTCATTGTCTTTATAATTGTTTATCTAGATTATTCTTTCATCTTTACATTTTTAACCGTACATTATCGTCATATCTACACCTTATTTAGCTGCTACTCATTTATTATATTTACTAAAAATTGTACATTGGACTTGTCATAAATGTATTGCATACATAACATGATAAAATAAAAATATATCTATCTATCTATCTAACCTGAGTGAATATGTATATGATCGTTCTGTGATGTCGCACGATGATAGTGACGGATTTACTTATACACACATTTTGCATAAGTTGTCTATTGAGAAAATGCATTCAAAGCATATAATGAGCGGTTGACTGAGATAATAGAAATTCGCCCCAGGATTTTATTTTAGTCTGATCAATGCCTTATATTGATGAGGAGAGTGGTGTGATGACTGGTACCTGGTACCTACCTAATTATTCTTGAGCTTCTCGTACATTATCTGCATCTGAAAGTGGTATGAATAGAAACGCAATCTGATTGAAAGTGAGTTTCACGACAACTACCTCGAATCAAAAACAATTGTTTACTTATTTTATTTCTGGATATGTCAGCTGCCTATTGTGAAACTCTGTCGATAGACTGGTTTTTCAGAAACCTGTCCTCAAGGATGAGTGATTCGACCACGGCTGAACATGCGTGGTCTTCGAAAAGGAACTTGTTTGCCCCAATGTGTTTTCCCTTCTCAAACTCTGTGAAACTACTAACTTTCCATTTTCCATATGTCCCCTTTACTGTCACCCTAAATAATACGCTTTGATAACGATAATACTCATATTGAAATAAATTAAAATATGATTCAAAACTAAACCAAGTCAAAATAGATCAAATGAAAATACTGAACTGAATATACGTTTTAAAAAGAACTCTTCTACCTCAATTCTGATAACCCAGCCAATTGACCATATAATATTCAGTTTCTCCCAGAAAACTCAAATACCTCAGTTTTGCCAAACCACAAGCTTCGTATAAATTCCCTCTTTCAAACTATATTTCACAACTCATTCCAGCATTTCTCCTAACGTACTCGACACGGCCACTCGAAAAATTGTCAAAAACAAATTCCAAACTCATAATTCCACTCGCGCTAAAGGCCTATTAGCCGTCTATCGGCCCACGGCCGAAAACAACCCGCGACCGACTTTTGGTCTCCACTAGATTCCTCTAACTCCAAAAACTTCCCATCTGATCCTAATTCTTCCCCGTAACCCCACAAAAAAAATACCACGGTTCTTATTGCCGAATAATGCTAAATTGCCGAATAATGCAGTGGTCGTCTCGACAAAACATTTGCATCAATACATTTTTCCGATCTGTTTAATCTTGAAATCCTTCATTTATTCAGCTGCGATTCTACAGGATATGTGTAATTTCATTAAACATTTCATGAATAATTAAGGTGGGCGTTCAGTTTATTTTTATTTCATCGAGAAACGGTTACACTTTGAGAACCCAAATTTAGTAGGTGAACTCAGAAAGGATTAGAGTTCTGATTGAAAATGTTGAGATTGAATTCTTTTCGAAAAAATTTTTTTTTGTCGAAAATTGAAGGAGAAACGAAAGACCCATGGAAATAGTTCAACTTCCGATTAAAAGCAAATCTCAAATTTCGTTTGGGACATTAACTCGTTATACGAAACGGGCGGCGAATAACCGAATTCAAAGATATAGCGAGAAATAGTTTCTACTTTACCAACATTCTTACTGATTTTTTAGTCCAGCCGTTTTCGGATAGAGAGCGTCATTGTAAATTTCATTCATCCAGAGCCTATAATGAAATAGGAATGTGATTTTCATAACGTCTTTAGAAGTAGCAAGAAAATAAAAGTTTTCGATTCAAAGATTATTCATAATCGTATCATGGAGCTTGATTTGGAGAAGTATACATGAAAATCAACAATCAATGACTGACTGATAATAGGCACACAAGAAATAATTTTTCTAAACTTCTTTCTGAGGTAGTGCACCTCTTTGCCATTCATTCAATATTTCGAAAATTGAGTTTTTTGCAAAATGCTGATATTTTTACAAGCTTTTATCCAACTTGCCTTGTTTGTTTCTCTGAGATTAATATTTATTTCTCGATTTGTACGTTCGAGTTAAATTTTGCAAATGAATTTTGATCCACTTCTAGTCGTTCGAAAAACTTTGGCAGGTGTTCATAATTCCGGTGACAATCTGTTATGAAATTTTTGTTACCAAAAAAAAAACTAAATGGTGGACGAGTTTCGTGATTATGGGGCGCTTCTATTCAAAATTGGTATGTGGGTGTTCTTTGGGTCGAAGATAATTAATTTTCTGTAAAATTCATTGATTTGAGATCACGAGTTTTGTGACAATGACCCGACTCTATTCGAAATTGGTATGAGGGGATTTTTGGGCTCGAAGATTATGCATCTTCTGCCAGAATTCAATAAGATGATGGATTTTATGAATGGCTAGAAATAATTTAATAAAAATGATAAAAAAAGTTAAAGACTAACTTTTATACAGGGGCATTGAAGAGGAAAAATCGAAAATCAATAAAAAATGTTGTTAACACAAGTTTTTATGCAAATGCACTAAAAAACAAAAACATATTTCTTTAATTGTTTGACCTAGGTTGTTCTATGAAAAACTGATTCATGAGCTTGCTGCGAATACAACAATTGGTTTTCTTGCTTCTTGATACTAAGGGTTTCCAGAAAAATGGGTTTTTGGGGTCGGAGATTATTATTTTGTTGTCAAAATCAAAAACATTCAGAATGGCAGCTCCAATGAACTTCTTCGAAAAGCCAAATATATTTTGCATTGAAAATTACTTTCTGTACAATGCTTGTAACCATTAAACACTCATAACACAATAATGAACTTTAACAATTCGCTTTTGAAGTATTGAAATGAAATATGGTTTCTTGGGGATTTTTCCATGGAAGTATTTTTTTTTCAGATATGTGATGTGGGTAGATTATTGTAGTCTTATATTGGTGATTATAAACAAGAAATGAATTCAGCTGATCAAATGCATTTATCTATCCAATCTAATCCCAATATCAGCGAATATACACCATGTTGCTACTATAATCGCGAAAATTCACGCTAAATGCTACAAAACAAGTGGGCATTGTTTATACCAAAACTTCCAAATCAATTCAGTCACTGTTAGATAACATCGAAGACACATTCAAATTAAAAAATAATGTCCGACCGTTTCGGAAACACTTCCTCAGAAGAAACTCAAAAAACTGCAGAAAAACATAGTTTTTTCTAATGTAGGTGTGATTGTTATAGCTAGTACGATATATAATCTGGTCATATACCACTAGTGATAGATATTTTGGGTGGAGTATACTTTGATATTTTTCCGCCAATATTATTCCAGTAATACCACTCGACCAAATTTGTTTCAAAAAATACCCCTTCAGCTCCGCTGTCGGGTGGGTCGTAACATTTTTCATCCCGTAGAGTATATTGTCTGATTATTTCCTCCAGTACACAATCCATATGAAATATTTCTAACGTGGGAACCATTTATCCCTACAAAACATTTCGTCTCGTTCCCAGCCAATATTAAGTGGTTCAGAATGAACCATAAACATGCCACAGATATTGAAAACTGTTTTTTTGTGAAATTCGAGCAAAGTTTTGTTGAGATTTTTTTGAATATTTTTATTCGAAAATTATGAGCTGCAAAGAATTTAACCAGTTAATTATGGCATCCAAAGATTATTTACTGATTTCATAAAAATCGGTTGATTCTCAACAACTTATTCAAACAAACTGACACAAAAGTTGCAATCAAAATACATATGAACCTGGGATTCAAAAACTTTTTACCAAAAAATTAAACCGACGAAAAAATCAACTGAAAAGCAAAAAATAAAATAAAACTTCTCAGTCTAAATGATAATTGAGCTCCTATACTGATGTAAGTAACTGATTTTGAGTCGTGCCAAACAAACAATTATCGAAGATCATTATCTATGAGAGAAGTCATCAAAACGCAGCAGTGCATCTCGCTGCCATCATTTTACGCTTCACCTAATTCAGTTGCTAGTTTATTTGCTTACATTAGTTTAGGAGCTCAATTATCATTTAGACTAAGAAGGTTTATTTTATTTTTTGCTTTTCAGTTGATTTTTTCGTCGGTTTAATTTTTTGTTAAGAAGTTTTTATTTTTTACTTTTCAGTTCCGTATTTCGTCGGTTTAATTTTTTGTTAAAAAGTTTTTATTTTTCAATTTTTTGTGGCTAAAATCTACCAATTACTACCTACTTGTTTTTTTATTACTTCCAAAATACTTACTTACCCACCATACTTCAACTATTACCAGTTAAATAATATGATTATCTACTTTTACTATTTGTTGTAATATAAATTATTTTTGTTGTTCTGGTTAGTTTATTTCATCACTTTGTATATCATTCCATCCTCTCATAAAATATACTGATTATGACGGAACAAGAATAATGTCAGTAGCGATCTGTCATTGTCAACTACGTATGTGTGTGCTAATGTTCACTAGTGAAAAATCAATTATCCCCTATCTTTTTACCCGTAAGGGTGGCTAATTCCTTTCGGAATCCAAATATAAGGTATACCCTATCTATTAAAAAAAAACATCCAAATCGAAGAATCCAGTACAAAGTTATGCCTGATAGAATCGGTAAACGGACCAGAATTCAGAGGGTGAGTGATCAATATCCTTCATTTCGCTACCCTTAGGGATGGATTTCATCTTTTGAATTCAAATGGGACCAAATTTGAAGTACACCCCATCCACTGAGAAAAGAATATTCGGAATCGGACGCCTCAGTAAAAAGTTATGCGTGATCATACATAAAAAAATATGATGGAAAAACATAAAATATACGGGTCGAATAGAGAACCTCCTCCTCTTTGGTTTCGTTGGTTAAAAACTAATATATGCCGGGTTGACAATGCGAAATTTTCAAAGCATATATGGAATAAAATCCGTGATAAGGATTTTTTTATATCATCTTCTCAGGGCAACTCAACTATCATGTTGCCAAGCCCGCCAATATCCCCCAATGAAATTTTTTCCTGAAGAAAATTATTACCCATAGAACATTTCTGGTGTACTCTATGGCGGATGATATCCTACAGTTGCCACGTCATCGGCCATACACGAATTTTAATTTCGTCAAGTGGGATGTTCCTTGAGATACATCTCTAGATCATCCTATCGTTTTTATGCTTACTGTGATTCGTTTTTGCCCTCACGCATGGTAATATTTCGACATTCAGATATGTGCCTGATGTTCGTTGAACTTTCACACTTTATTTTCCTTTTCATTCCCCTCACGTCCTCAACTCGTGTGGAAATTGGCATTTTCCCATCGGTATTTTCCATCCCACATCACCGAATCCAGCCGATAACGACGCGGTGAGGTGGTAGTATTTTGCATTTGAATGTAAAAACATGAAGAATTCTCTTCTCCTTCACCCTTCGATCCTTCAGAACCGTCCTGCAGAAGTGAATATTATATCGAGTAGTGATATTATGACGCCGAATGAAAACTTTATTGTCAACACTTTCTCCTCATTGTTAACAAAGCGGTAAGGAATTTATGGTTATTTCGGGAATGGGGTTTCATGCTTCTCGAATAGAAATTATTATGTTCAGTTCCTGCTGAGATTTTCAATCTACATTCATTGAGGACAAATCCTGGAATATAGCTCTTCCATAGTAAAAACAATTATTTTCCAACTAGCGATGGTCCTATATGAAACAGCATTGCATTTAAGTAGCTCTTTGCTTTGAGTTCTTCCACTTCTTTTTCCACTTTCTCCTGTTTTGCCTTCTTTTATAGTCAGGGACACCTTTTCTGGGGCGTCTCCCTTTTTCCTCTGAATCTTCCATTGCAGTTCTTCTGATCCATATGTAACAGTGTGCATCTGTTATTCTTGATGAATCCACTATCATATAGATACGCATATTCAATCGTCGTAATGAATTTTACAGTATACGTTAATTGTGGAAAGTGATATTTTTTTTGTGGAATCGTTTATTCCAGAAGATGAATGGTACCTACCACTACTAAGACGCTTTATATATAAACTTACTATTTAGCGATGAGATGAATTCATCACAGGAAGCGAAAAAGTGAGGGAAGGCTCAGCTAGACTTTGTTTTGTCAGGTGTATACTCATGGTGTTGGGGAATTATTCCAACTAATTTTAGTTTTGCACTATATTTCAAGCCGTGAATAAATCATATTGAAATTACAAAATAAAAGGTGACTTTAATCAAGAAATATCTTCTTGAATTCCTTCTCATATCTTGACAACGATTCATATGAAATTATATGGTGTTTCAACTACATACTACATAATACAAAATACATAACTAACTCAATAAAAGTACCGAACATGCCCCCCACCTTGAAAGGGCTAACTGTCAAATTGAATAAATATAGAACTTTAGTCTATTTATCAATTTGTTCATAGTTCGCACATTAACTCACTCAGGCAGCATTGGACATATTTTCGCAAATGACCTTTTGATTATTCCGGATTCGGCCCGTGGAGTCGCTACTCGTCCGACTCGGTCTGTCCCACAGTGAACCTTTTTGACTCGTCCGAGCTTCCATTTAGTTGGAGGCAGGTTATCTTGCTTCACCAGCACTAGTGCGCCTTCTTTGAGATTGTCATAATGAATTTTCTATTTTGTTCGTTCTTGGAGTTCGCCTATATATTCTTTGCTCCATCGACTCCACAGATGCTGCTTCATTTGGCTTAGATGTTTGTGAAGGGATAAACGGTTTGGTGGTATCCCTGTGACATCTTGCTCTGGGACACAAAGCAATGGTCGGCCAACTGAATAATGTGAGGGGGTGAGAGGGAAAGGAGAGGAGGATAAAAGAGATAAAGGTCTTGAGTTTAATATCGCTTCAATCTCTACTAAAAAGGTATACAATTGTTCAAATGTTGAAGGTGTTTCTTTTGTGACACGTTTGAGATGTTTTCAACACTTTCAACCCCGGCATCCCACAGACCTCCAAAGTAAGGTGAGTATGGTGGATTGAACTTCCAATTAATATAATCTGTCAATTATATTTCATTATTTTTAATAAATTTCCCCAAGTCCTTCAGATCATTGTTTGCCGCTACAAAATCAGTGCCATTATCACCATGTATGAGAGTTGGTAATCCTCTTCGTGATACGAATCTCTTCAAAGCTAACAGAAATGCATCTTTACTTAAATCTGTCACCAACTCTAAGTGTACAGCTTTAGTCACAAAACAAATGAAAAGACTAATGTGAGCCTTGGAAATTTTGCAGCCTCGTCCCGAACGACTTTTCATTGAGAAAGGACCTGCTCAATCCACACCTGTTATTTCGAAGGGGTGTTTTGGATTCAGTATAGATTCAGGAAGAGCTGCCATCATTGGTTTAACTTTGGTGATTCTGAAACGAAAACATACTAGACATTTTCGAATAATACTTTTGATCATGGATCTTCCATTCATGATCCAGTATTCTTCACGTAAAATAGCCAATGTATGCTGTGGCCCGGAATGCAACATTTGTGATGAGTATGTTCCGCTATTCGGAGTGCAAGATGACTCTTTTTATCAAGTATGACGGGATGTTTTTTTTTTAAATCAAATTGCGCATAATTTAGCCGACCTCCAACTCGTAATCATGCGTTAGTGTCAAGAAACGGATTCAGATCAATCAATTTACTGTCTCTATTTAGCATTTTATTTTTTGATAATTTATCAATCTTCTATCTGAAAAACTCACTTTGTGATATTATCAACAAATTGTTCAGAGCATTTTTTGTCTCGTTTACTGAAAGGGCTCCTATTTGTTTTTTCTCAGGCACACACCGACAATTATTACAAAATCGCAAAATCTATGATATAATACGCGTAAGCCTTATAAAATTTGAATAGTAAGCAATGACATTTTTTTCACTTTCGGTTACAATGAACACTTGTTTTTTTTTTCTTCTTCCACTCTGTTTTGTCCTCTGTGAACCGTTTCTCTGGCCAAAGTATTTCATCCCGAAGTAACCAATCTGGCCTATACCACCACAAATTATATTCTTTGAGCAATTTGGGTTTGACTTCCCTTGAAACAAGATCAGCTGGATTTTGTTCTGACGGTGTATAACGCCAAATACCTGATTCTGTCGAATTTTGAATTTCAGCAACCCTATTACCGACGAAAGTTTTTATTTTATTCGGTTCAGTTTTCTGCCATCCCAAAACAAACCAAAAAAAAACACTGATTGAAATTCAACCCTTAACTTTATGTGCTAATCGAGCTAAAACTAACGCAGCTGATAACTCGAGACGAGGATTTGTAATTATTTTTGAAGGGGCAATTTTTGATTCTCCAAACAACAGCCTTGATATCGTCCGACCATTTGTATAAATGGACCGAACATATATACACGCTCCATAAGCTTTTTCTGAGGCAAATTGTATATACTTCTGTGGAAACTATCTCATCCCAATCTACTTTATCAAGCTATAATTTTTGCAACACTAATTTGGCAAGTATAACACAAGGTGATGATGAACCTAATGGGTCAAAGATTTGTGCATTATTGGATAATATTGCTCTTTTTGAAATCCGAGATTCATCTAATTTTCCTGAAATTCGGTATTTTAGTTTGTCTCTACAAGGATTCCATGTGATACCTAACGTTTTTGCATTCTCGTTCTCACTGAAATCGATAATTTGCGTTTCTACATCAGCATTCTCGACATATTTCAATACTCTCTTATCGTTTGAATGAAATTTCCTCAAATCAGAAGACCCTTGCTTCAGTACATTCGAAACCTTTAAGAATATTTGCGCTGCATCTTCAATAGAATGGGCACCACTTGATGAATCGTCCACGTAGAAATACTCTTTTATGATTTTCGAAATGATCGGATTTGATAGAGCTACTTCATCAGCTGATTGGAATAAACTTCTTATTGCTGAAAATGGAGCTGCTGCCGTACCATACGCAACTGTTTTCAACTCATATGTTTCGATAGGATCACCGGGATTTTCCCTCCATAGAATTCGTTGAAGACATTTTTGTTCCGGGTCAATTGTAATCTGCCGGTACATTTTGGCGATATCTGCGGAAATTTCGAATTTATGTTGTCTAAATTTAATTAATATGCAAAATAAATCTTGCTGAATAGTTGGGCCTACATATTGCAAATTATTCAATGAGTATCCCGACGTGGTGGACGCAGATGCGTCAAAAACAACGCGGAGTTTCGTAGTGAGGCTTTCTTCCTTTAAAATCCCATGATGTGGCATATAATAATGAACCATTTCTCGATTTAAATGATGAATCTTTTGCATGTGTCCTAATCGTTTACATTCATTCATAAATTCCGTATATAGTCGTTTCGTTCTAGAAAGGAAAATCTCTTTTCACCCATATTATATGAGTCCCCCAATTTTTCAATAAAGTCTTTCAAAGGTGTAGTTACTATAAACCGACCAGCTGATGACCGCTTGGTGTCAAATACATAATTCTCTTCGCATGCAATATAATCGCTTGACCACGATGGTTTCGAGTCAATTCCTTTGATTTCCCAAAACCTACTCAATTAATTTTGAATATTATCTTCCTCAATTGTGGTTTGCGCAAAATGACAAACGATGGAAGTTGTATTGAAACTAAATGGACCCGAGACTACCCAACCAAATTTAGTTTTTTGCAATACTGCCTTATTTTGGCCCAATGAGATCTGGCCTACACATTCCAAAATAGATCCGCACCCAACAACAAATCTGTTTTATCAGACTTGAAGAACGATGGATCTGCCAACTTCATATGATTTGGAATAACCACATTCGACATATTTATGTTAACAGTTGGTATATTTCCAGAAATTGTATCTATGACATAAAAACATGTTTTAATTGAGTACTCATTATGCATTGCCTGGAGGTTCAATTCACATTTCGCAGAAATATTAGAAGGGATGCCATTCAATCCGATCACCGAAAGTTCCACTTCATGTGAATTCAAATGCAACTTTTTACATAAATCTCTGGTGATGAAACTTCAATGAGCTCCGCTGTCCTATACTGCTCGAACTATGTGCACATATCCATTTCGACCTAAAACTCGAACTAAAGCTGTGGACAAAAATACATGATCGATAGACCCACAAGCAGACATAACAGTTACACCGGATTTTACAGTATTATCAATATTGAAGGCTTCAGAAACCGGTTCAACGTTGGCATTGCTGAGGAATTTGACGTTGTTCAAAATGCAATAAAGAATTATGTTTTCGATTACACTTAACGCATGGTTCTCGTCTACAAACTTCACTATGATGGCCTTTTCTCAAATAATTGATGCATAGCCTCAACGACCGTATTTTTTTATCACTGCCGGTATTGACATCTTCAAAATAATTGTACAATTCTGCACATAGTGACCTTCGCCACATTGAATTTCATCATCGAAAGTATTGTCTGCTGCGAAAAATCCTTTCGTATTTGAATTGTAATTTTAACGTCTTTCTGAATGATTTTGTGCTACCATTTCTAAGAGATCAGCCCTAGACTTCAAAAAACTCTTTATGTCTTCGAATTTCGGATGAAAATTGTCCCCTTCGTGCATTTCCCATTCACGTGGTGTATTCGAATCTAATTTTGTGGTTATCATATACACTAATAGGGTATTCTATTCCCCGACAGGCTGATTCAATTGCTCCAATGCACGTGAGTTTTTCGAAAAATCATCAATTATTTTTCTCAAACTACTGGCCGATTCCTTATTAATAGGCTCACCACTAAAGAGAGCACGTACATGATTGAAAATCAATAACTTATTATTGTCGAACCAGTCTAGTAAGGATTTCCACGCAACCTCATAATTCGCTGATGAAAGTTCAAGTGATTTTATGACTAAAGCTGACTCACCCTCTGAAGATGCTTTGAGGTAATGGAATTTTTGTACCTTATTCTCCTCGGTATTATCGTGAATAAGAGACTGAAACGTATCCCGAAATTCCAACCAACTTTGAAATGATCCACTGAACTTAAATTTATTGTTGGTAATTTAATGTTCTTCAATGTTTCTCTGACCGATTGCTGCATATTTGTATGCAACCTCCCCTCACTTTCATTTGATAACAGTATCTCATTCATAGATCCATTGTTATTGACATGGCGTTCCGAACGAACGCTACCACTAGAACTATTATCTGCATATTCGGACGAAATTTTCTCTGCAAGAGCTAAATGACTGAAATAATCGTTATCAAAAGTTTCTGGATACAAATAGTGACTTTCTAACTCGGTTTCACCACTTGTTAATTCAATACCTCCTTGAACTTCTTCGAAATTAGTTTTTATCTGTTCAAAAAACTTCATTCTATC
Organism: Gonioctena quinquepunctata; assembly: GCA_018342105.1. NCBI lineage: Eukaryota > Metazoa > Arthropoda > Insecta > Coleoptera > Chrysomelidae > Gonioctena > Gonioctena quinquepunctata. The sequence continues at coordinate 19,533 of JAFIRS010001401.1, forward strand.
CTTCAATTGTAATATATCAATATTTGATATATCTTTCTTTCCATTCAAATTTTCAACAAATTTTCGAAATCCAGTTAATTTCGTTTTTATTGATCCGCGTTTTCTAGATAAATCTGCCATCACTTAACCGACGTCAAACGTGTGAAATATATCGAAAATAGAATTTCTCTACTAGAAAATGCGATACTAAACTCGTTATTGAGGATAGGAAGAATATTGGGAACTCACAATCAATTCAAGCCGACTACGCTATGGTTTAATCTCTGGTCGTTCTGCTCTCCCTGTCTCGCTCCGTCGAAATCTGTAAATACTCCACTGGCCAACTGACTCTCTTACTCAAAGATTCAAATTGTGCCTACGGCTGCCGGACTAAATATTTCGAGGCGTCATCGGGGCCGTCATTCTGATTTCAAATAATTCAGTCACCTTTTATTGCTGAATATGTGTGTACTGCACAACCGCGCTCTGCTACCATAAATGTTGGGGAATTAATCCAACTAATTTTGCTTTAGGACTATACTTCAAGCCGTGAATAAATTATATTAAAATTACGAAATAAAAGGTGAAGTTAATTAAAAAATATCCTAATGAATTCCTTCTCATCCATTGACAACGATTCATACAAAATTATAGGGTAATACAAAAAACATAACTAATTCAATGAAAGAACCGAACACATGGCATTATTGAATGTGTCGAGACTCATTATAAAGGAGAAAATCTGCTTAGGAGAAAAGATGAACATCTTGAGAAAGTTGTTACAGTTCTCACGAGCAGTCGGACAATTAAAAAGCAGGGCTACAATAAATATAAAAAAATTATTGTATTTATACAGAGATCACTAAAAAAGAAGAAAGATACATAAAATATGTGGTAGTACAACATGAGATAACAACTGCAGCCAAACAGAAAAAACTTAAAAAAAAACGGAGGGTTTATTTTTTAAAATAGTTGTTTATGTAACAAGTACGCAAAAAGATACTTTCGCGGTCGAATCGTAATATTTAATATGAAGATGAGTCCGTGAAAGCCAATTCATTACCGACGTGTCAAATGTCAAATATGTCAACTAGTCAATAACATTTGCGTTTGTTGTTATGTTCTCTAATTGGGTTTTCAGTAATTTTTTCCAGGATCCAACTATACTAACGTATTATGGGGATATAGATAGTTGAATATAATGAACTTGTAAGTAAATATGACAACCATTCAGAAATATACTCCAAATTTGGAAGAAAATTGTTAATGTATTCAGTATACAGCAAAATCCTGTTTTCCTCTATCTTGACATTCGAATCGTGTGAGCGATATCTAGCGCTCACTTCGTGGTAATCCTGAATAGTAAGTGACATTTGGAATAAAATAAATATAAATTGTTATCATCCAATAAATGTATGTAGGTTTGGGTCTGAAAATTGAAACTTGATTTCAACCCAAACTTAACCATTATTGGTATATTCTTGTGAGTGCATTATATCTTGTTTGAATTTAATATCATTTTGTTTGCGATTTTTAGAAGAGAGAAATTATAGAAGTCATCATGTTTGTACCTACCGCAACAATTTCATTTTGAAAAAAATCAAAATTCCTAGCTTTTCTGCGGATCATAGTTTGTATAGTATTCATAAACAACCGATAATGTTCAGTTATGTTTTATAAATCAATAAAATTCAATTTGTAAACTGTTGCCATGACGACACTCTACGTACAAGTCCGTAAAAGTAGCATTTTACGGATTTTTTTTCATTCCCAAAGTTGCCATTTTGGGCATCGTATACAAAAAACCTATTTCGAAACACTTTACCAAGCCAACATACACTGTTAAGTCTACTCACCCAAAAAGTAATATGAGTAATGTCGTCAGGAAAATGAATGGGAGATTTTTTCATAGAAATCACCAAAATTGTTTTATTTTATTTATTGAAATAACAAGTTGTGTCTTTGTTCGAATCATTGAGTCCATGGTACAGCGTATATACCCTAGAAACGTCTGTGAACACCGCTATCAACGTCTAGGTAGTGGTTTGGCCTGAATTCCTCATCACGAGTATCAAGTGATTAATTTTCAAAATTCATGAATTCAACATGGGGCCCCAAGATGGAGGACGAGTTTTGTGATTAGGGTCCAATTCGATTCAGAATGGATATGTGAGGGTTTTCGATGACGGAAATTATGAATATTTTGTCCAAATTCATGAATTCAGGATGGCCCAAGATGGAGGACGAGTTTCGTAATTATGGTCCGATTCGATTCAAAATTGGTATGCGGTGGTTTTCGGGGTCGTAAATTTTGAAGTTTTTGTCAAAATTTATAAATTTGAGATGGCGGCCCCAAGATGGGGAACGAATTTTCTGATTATGGTCATATTGTATTCCAAATTGGTATGTGGGAGTTTTTGGAGTCGGAGATGATGATTTCTTTCTCTCAGCTTAAAACTTACAGGGAAGAGACTTCGTAATAACGATGCTCTATTAGAAATGAACAGATCAAGGCAAACTAACTGAGAAGCAAAAAATGAATGATGAAAAACCTTTTTAAGGACAAGCTCTTATTCAAACCGTGTCCTTTGACGTATGAACTGAGTTTGAGGCATCGCTGACAATAATTTAATAATTTTTTGTTGAATTATTTGATTTCAAAAAGCTCGTCCCGCGAATTGTAATGAAATCAATACTTCAACAAGTTGTTACTTACTAACCAATCATTGTCCAATGAAATCAATTGGTACCTACTTTCATGAATACTTCGCGCGACGAGCTTTTTGAAACCATAAAATTCAACAAAAAATAGTTAAATCATTGTCAACGATGACTCAAACTCATTTAATACGTTTCAGTACACGGCTTGAATGAAAAGGTTTTCCATTAGTTATTTTATTCAATGGGTTCTACCTATGATGGGTGTGGAATTTAACTCAAAATTGTGATTGGAAGTGAAATGATGGTTGCTGAGGGCTGTAATGTAATTTTCATTTTTGTTTCTTTCTTCACAATCGTTTTGGTGTTGTTTCATTCTACATTTCAAGTTTTGTTTAGTTTGTTCAATGTTTACTACTTCGCAATTATATTGTCCATCAGAGGTATTTTTTCCTTCAAAAAAAGAAATAAAGTACACAAAATCAAAGTTTCGAGTGAATATGATTTGTTTTGTTTTTGTGTTGTGCTGAGCAAGTTCTGAATTAGATTTCAGGTATTTTTGTAATTCATATGAGAGGTCTGTTATGTTCGGAATTTTGGAAAAACGTCATGCTCTCTGAAGTTGAGATTCCCTTGGATGAACTGTTGGAGGTTGAAGATTTTCTGCTGAAGATGCTGTTCACCATAACGGTGAGATCGTTATTGAATATAAGTGATTGTTTGAGTATTTTGAATAAGAATTCTTGTTGCTGCGATTATGGATTATATCTCTGGATTGTTCAATAATGTTCAATTTCTGATGAAGAAGATGAGAAATTGAGAAATCCATCATTATCACAGGGTTTTTTGTACAGGTTAGTGAATATGTGGTTTCCTGTGTGTTCTGGAAAGGGATAATATTATGTTGTTCTTTCTCTAGGGTAAATACTGAATTCGGGTTGATACTGTTGAAGGTGTCCGGAATATGATGTTGTTCTGAATAACGAATAGCTAATAGGGTCCCCGCCGAAACGTTGGCATTCAAACTGTAGATATAGAGTAGTGCTTTCCAATTGTCCAACTGCTCGTGGAAACTGTAACAGCATAAGGAACTGCAAGACGTGAGAACGCAAAATATCTTGTGTAAGGTTCAGAGGGTAGTAAGAGTTTGGACAGAGAAGACAACGGTAAAGCCTGGCGGTGGAAGCAAGCGAACTCATGAGTAGGTACGATTTCTGAGGATTTTGGTATTTTATTGTTCCGTGAAGAATAACGGAAGTAGGGGTGTGGAAACATTTTTGTGTGTACAGAAACGATTTCAGTACCAATTTTGAGGAAGATTTAGGAACAGATGAAAGTATTTAGATTACCTTCGGTTATTTCTCCTTTTGGTTGTATGTCTGACAGACATTTCATTCGCATCTGAGGCAAACAATTGATTCATTCACTTCATGGCATATTGAAAATTAATTTCTTTCCAGGTATGAAATTTCCATTTATTAAATTTCCTCCTTTTAGAAATGATATCTCCAGTAAGTAGATATTTCTTTCGATTTCGTGGAATATTTTGTTGGACCAAAGTGTGAACTCTATTTAGCTCTCATTCATATGGAAGTTATCTGAGAGAGCTCAATGAAGATACTTTTGAAGGCCAAGCATTTCGAGCCGTGGCTGGATTTTACAGCTCAAGGAAATTCGTTGGTTGAAACAGTACAATGCCTTATTTTATAACGAATGGAAAAAATTTCTATAATTTTGCCAAGGAAGAAGCCAATTACTTTATTTGGTAACAGATCTCTTTTCTGTTACATTCGTGGTCAGACGTTGTCACTATGTGTCCTAGACACAGGTTTTTTTGCATTCAAATAATTTTCGCAAGCTTATGGCGGATCCACCCTTTCTACCTTACATACTCCATTTCCTCTGTAGATCGAACTTATTTTTTTTTTCATATTTTCAGGTAATTTTGTTTGTTTACTGTTCATATTTCACAGGCACATTCCTCATCATTTCACAGAATACTCGTTCTCTTATTTTCACAGTTTCCTATATCCTCCGCTTTTCGAATTCATAATGACATTCCTGAAACTCTTCATTCTTTCGCTAACGACCTTGCTCCAAGACATACGATTTTTTCTACTTTTCGCATCGTGTATTTCCGCCCATTTAATAACAGATCAGTAGTCTTCCATTTGTGATTGTCTTGTTTGTTACTCTTCTAGGAATTTTAATATCATTTCTGCTCCTTTCTTTGATGTAGCCATCAATACTTGGTCGTTACTGTCTAGTGCCATTTATCAAGCCTTCAGTGCCCTTGTGGTTGTCCCTTAGAATTTGTTTCTGCAGTATATTGATGAGAATTGTGGATAACGGATCTCGATTTCTTCCACTATCAGTTCCTTCGACAACCTGATCTGAATTTTACTCTACATGAAGAAGAGATTCAACAACACAATACGTGTGGTGATTTCGTGAATGGAATGGAGTGGAAGTAATAAAAAAAAAACTTTTTATTGACTTTAATTATGTATTCTCATCAGGTAACCCTCCAGGTCATGGTCTATAGAATAATAACTTATGTACCCAAATTATATGAGGTATGAGGGAAAACATGATTCAGGACAAATAGATCAATTGAGGCTTGCAGCGTGCTGTAAAAAGTACACAATATAATTTCACACCAACCTTCTTGAAAATATATCCTCATATTCTTTTTTATTTTATTTACGGAAATTTACAATCGTCTTCAATGTATGCGTGATAATAATTATAAAAATTATAATTATTCATATAATTTCATCAAAATATAGTGTCTTCACATCCATTTCAATAGAGTATAATTTTGAGTAAACGAAACAAAACAAAAGTAAATTAAAAAAATCAAGAAACCCTTATACGTAAAAAGTCAACTTTTTTGAAGATACAAACAAGATGACCAGAAAATGTTGTCAGAAAATAATATATTAAGAGGCTAACTATTGAAATTAATACTGTGAACAATCGGAGGTATCTCCTCTAATTTAATCAATCATTGCTCATTACGATCATTGTTCCACATGTCGTTTGTTCCTTTTATATTGGGCAATGGCTTCAGCCTCCCTAGAGTTGAAGAAAAAGAGGAAATTATGATTGTTGACTGAAAAACTTTCGTTGTCGTTTGTTTTGAAAATTCAATTCGTGATGTATAATTAATGTTTTTACCCATCATTTTTTCTTCTCCATGTAAGTAACACATATTGTACTCCACTACCTATGGTTTACTCCCTTTCTCTTCTTTCATTGTAGAATTTTACATTCAGCTGATGATGAACCTTAGTCTGCTACGGTAACTGCAGTAGATTGAACGATCTGTTGATTTCGCAAAAAAATATATTAAGAACCATGTGTTTCAAAATATATGGTGATTCTTGTAAGAATTACAAATTTCAACTGTGATATCCATGTATATTTTGAATTGTGTCACTTACATTAAGAATCATTACCACCAGTTTCAGCAAAGGGATACTATCCGCATAGCCGCTGGTTATACTCTTAGACAAAATTATAATCTGATAATTCCTGTTCACAAATCAACATCTGTATCAAATGGACCCCATATTATGTCTATGAAAATATTTAATAAACCTCCAATATTCATTAAGAAAATGTCTGTCTAATCCCATCAATTTCAAAAATAGTGTTAAAAGTATTCTCTTCAAAAATGCCTTTTATTCACTAGATGAATATGTTCAAACTGACGTGGCTGCTTGACATCATGATTGTTTGCTTGTTTACTATTTTACTGTTTATACTATATATTTGTTCAATTGTTTTATATTTCCTCTGTAGATCCTGTGTATTTGACGATTTCCATGCTGGTAAAAAAGTCTCAGAAAAATAAAGTATTGATTGATTGATTGATATAGAGGTTCGAAACATGTACTAATCGATGGTTTTTTACCGACCCATCATCACATAACTGATCGATTGCGATATTAAAGTGTGGAGATGACTTTGAGTTTTTCTACTTCGTAAAAACATATATTATTGCCTCCGACTGCGTAATATTGTTTACAGTATCAAGTTTAAGAGTAAACCTCCCAAAACATAATTTTCTAAGCAATATTTCCTGGTCATCTTGTTTCCATCTTTTTACGCAATCGAGTTTTTTTATTTTTTGAATTTATCTTCTCTATTTTACACTTTTTAGTTAGGATTATTCACAATATGGCATCGCCATATTGAATTTTGTCACAATGTTGCGCCTGGTTTTTGCCATATTTAATTTTTATTATTGCTGTCATGTATTCACAATATGGTGTCTGGTTATCGCCATATATAATTTTGATTACTTTCATGTCTCTAGTGACACTCGCAAAATTGAGACAATTCGATTGACGTAAGAATCATCAAAATCGGTCCCGGACATACATAAGTTGATAAACACATTACCCTCCTTTGCATAGAGCAGTCGTGTTAAAAAACACAGAAACAAACAAGTTTTCAGCTTGTGCGTCGTAGAAATTTCTTCTGTAAATCTCATTTAAATATTTTATGTGTTCGAACACACCAAAATAAAAAAGTACATGTTCACATATGAAAATTCATTTACAAACAGGTAAACAAATGTTGGATAGATTTAAAGGTACCTATGAAGAAATGACACAATAAATTGTAAAATTATTTCGAACATCGCTAAACATAAAATATAAATATTGAGATATTGGGAGTCTTAAAAATATTGGAAGTAATAGTGGTATTGAAATATTAGAAATATCAATAGGGTTACAAAAAATGAAGATCATTATATGGATTTGGATTTTATTGAAGGTTGGCTAGGAATGGGTTGGGTATTATTCTAGTAAGGTCACGTATTTCAAGCATTATTGAATATTGAATATCCAATTTTCTGTTTTAGTTTTGAATTGATTGAAGGTTATGCTGTTTCTAATGTTGAATGGCAATTCAAGCAGAGTTTGCTACTCAAGTATCCACAACTACGTTGAACAATGGTTTTTCCACACAATATCAAGTCAAATTTATTTCCTTTCTCACCTGTTGCATAGCTATGAGAGGGTGTTTGCAGAAGTATCTTATTTTTGAAGACACCGGTAAATATATTCAAACTGTGGAATTGCCTAATGTCATATATTTGAGTTTCGACGAATAAGTTTTCGGTGGAGTAATCTCAAGGTTTTCCAGAGTCCATGTCTGCACTACATTCAGATTTTCAAGATGCACATCACTTACTCCTCCCCAGTTCACTATGCCATAGGAAAGAATAGACTGTACCAGTGAATAATATATTGTTATCAGTTGGGGTTTGTCCAAGAATATTTTCAGATACTTCAATCATGAAAGTAGTCCTCTGCTCTTTCGAACATTATATTTTATTTGGTAAGTTTATGAATTAATCAGTTTCCTTGCTTAGTAGGTGAGATTTTCCAATGACCTTAAATAAATAGAACTTTTGGCCATATTTTCTTGAGTTTTCTGGAGGCAACTGGTTCGATATTTGGTTCTCAAACCTTCTTGGAGAGTTTCATTTTATATGTACCATGGAGCATCTTCCATCATTCTGAGGGTTTTAGACTGGAATGTTCGTAGGATCTTGATTTTTCAAGGTCCTGCACATCCCCAATTTCGATCCCGTTTGTCCATATGGGTTTAATTTGTATAGTGAATTTATCATTTTCTATTGATCAACCAATTCATTCACCTAATTTTCATGACTAGCTATTGTTTTGTTGCTTTGATATAGTTCCTCCCATTAATTCTCCATTTATATGAAATCCCAGGTATATCACTCCGTATTTAATTGGAATAGATTGATTGTTCATTGTTATCTCCGAAAATATTGTTGTAAATATGATCTGTGTAGATTTTCTACTATTTTTCATTCAGTCAACCAATCTTGAGAGTGAACAGAGATGATTTTTGAGGTTTCCTGATGCTATGTCTGGGTTTTCATCGATATAAGTTCGAAATGGTGTTAATTATAGATAAAACTCCTGAAAATATGAGCGATAGCTCATTGGATTCCGAATGACGCGTAGGAAGATTTGTTTCGATGGTTTTACACCACAAAAAAAATTGCAGTTGCTATTAACAAATTAAGAGGGAAAAAAAGGCATTTAGTTTTTTGCTAATTATTCAAAAATTATCGATAATTGAGAACTTTGAAAAATAGATTCTCAAAAGAGGGGAATTTCAAATGAAAAAGTACCAACTCTCGGAACCCTATCTCTATTATTTATAATTTTAATTTAACGCCAAAACGGCATGGGCGCACCGCCGCTGAGAACAGTATATCACATGAAATTTTTTTTTTATAGTATTAAATATCTCTTCGAACATTTGAAAAAATTATGATGACATCTCAACACTTGAAGGAACAAAGTTCCGTCAGAAAAAAAATATTATGTTGATTCTTCAAAAAGTTATGCAATTGTTAACTAACACGTTTTTTTCCGACTTCCGTTTTCACAAATGGCGACATAAAAGTTGAAATAATTGACTTTACATAAAGAGTTTTTTATTTTGTTTATTATAATTGTTGAAAGTTAAAAATCAATGGAATTATAGAAAAATGATGTAATTTTTTTTCCAAGAAATGTTATATTATTGCCGTTTTTTGCGGCTAACGATGGCATTGTTAATGAATTATTTATAAACCAATAGACAAGTTTGATATTTGAAAAAAAATGTTTTCTAACATTTTGTTGTTAAAAAAAATAAAAAGAAATTTTTTTTAAAATTTTTTTTTTTTTATTTCTATTGTTTGAATAATCAGTTAAGAAATAATATTTTCTTTATAAATCATAATTGGAATTTCTCAATAGGGTAACAAAAAAAAAATCATAATTGGCATTTCTCAATAGGGTAACAAAAACATATTTCTTTTATCAATAATTTCTTTGTCAATGGATTTAACAATTTGTTATAAACAAATTCTGAATAATATTGAACTGTTTTTCTAAAAGTATTTGAAATTACAGAAACGGCCATATGTAACATTGGAAAGTGTTACAAAAGATTGAAAAAAAATATTTTTGGCCTTTTGTTACATATAACTGTTTCTTTAATTAAAACTTTTAGAAAATAAAAATGTTAGTCGGAATTTGTTTATAACAGATTGTTGAATCAATAAACAATACGATTATTCATAAAAAAATATGTTTGTGTTACCCTATCGAGAAATGCCAATTATAATTTTTGAAGAAAAAATAGTTTCTCAACTAATTATTCAAACAATGGAAATATAAAAAAAATATAAACAAAAACTGGTTTTTAATTTTTATTTTTTATTTTGTTCAAATCATTATTTTGTCATGACAACAAAATGGTAAGAAATATTTTTTTAAATATAGCAAACTTTTCTATTTGTTCATAGATAATTTATCAACAAATGACGTGAAAAAAATTACCCAGCGTTACTTAATGCCATTGGTGGATGCGAAAACGGCAATAACATAACATTTGTTTGAAAAAATGTTAATAAACAAAATTTTTTTAAGATTTTATTAATTTTTAACTGTGAATAATTATAATAAACATAATAAAAAACATTTATGAAATTTTATCACCTAATCTTCTTTATATATATTATATATATATATATATATATATATATATATATATATATATATATATATATATATATATATATATATATATATAGGAAAGGCTCCAAGAAGCAAAAAATGTATAAGACAATTATTTAAACTTTTATGTCGCCATTTGTGAAAACGGAGGTTGGAAAAAAACTTTTTAGTTATCAATTGTATAACTTTTCGAAACATCAACATAATAATTTCTTAGCTACGAAACTATAATCTTTCAAGCGTTGAGATGCCAGCATAATAATTTCAAATGTTTAAATTGATGAAAAGGGAAACATTCTCAATTGATATTCAATACTATAAAAAATTATTTCATGTGGTACCTATACTGTTTTCAGCGGCGGTGCGCCCATGCCGTAACTGCCCGCAGAACACCATTTTCGGCGTTAAATCAAAATCATAAATAATAGAGATAGAGTTCTTTTTTTTTATTTCTTCTTCTTTAATAATATCTTTTTCAAATCACTCAATTATCAATAGTTTTTGAATTGTTAGCAAAAAACTAAATGTCTTTTTTTTCCTTCTTAAGTTATTAATAACAATTGCAATTTTTATGTGCTGTGAAATCATCAGAAGACATTTTTCTACACGTCATTCCGAATCCAATGAGGTATCGCTTATATTTTCAGGAGCTTTTTCAATAATTACCACCATTTCGAACTTGTTGATGAGACCAATAGAGATGATTGCCGTGCCATCAGAAAATGTCGCTATGTGGGTATCTTTTGTCTTTGGAATATCCATTGCGTACATTAGATACAGGAAGGGTCCTAAGACCCTGCTTTTGGATTATCCGGCTTCTATGAAGTTATATATTTGTCCATCATGTCAAAATATTCAGCACGTATGATTGTAAAATTATAATCCTTGTCATATCCCACATATCCAAGGATACATGTACACATTCTCTTGTCCTCCGAACTGTACCTTATTATGTATTATGTATTATGTATTAACAATAATATGACATTGTTGTATGGTAGATTGCTTCTCTATGGAATCGGTGTGATGCATAAGATCTCGTGGATTCGTTTCTTTTATTCTCTTTAGTTTACATACCAGCAATAAACGATATACATACCAGCAATAAACGAGTTCACTAGAATACAGAATAACTCTAAGACATGCATCGATCATATATTTTTAAAAACAGATACACACTATGAAACAATCCATCCCATCATCATCCACTCGTGCATTTCCGACCATTTTCCCATTGTGCTTCAACTAGAATATGTAAAGACGGCGGAACTTGAGAATAAAAACAATTCAGTAACAAGCTACAAATATTATTTAAATGAGAAAAAAATGCATACAGAACTACAACATGAAACTTGGCAAATGATTTATACAGATACGAATATCGAAAGGGCAACAAATAAATTCATAAAAAGATTCTCAGGAATAACCGAAAAATGCACACAAAAAATTAAAATCAATAGAAAACATATCAAAAGAAAGGACTGGATCACTGACGGATTGATCAAGTCAATGGAAACCAAAAACAAACTCCATAAGGCAATGCAAAATAAACCTAATGAGGAAAACTCTAAAATACAGTATAAAAAATCCAGATGGCAACATCATATCAAATGATCAAATTAAAGCGGAACATTTTGCTCATTATTTCACGAAAATAGGACACAATTTAGCTAACGCCAAAAATGAAGAAAAATATGTTAAATTCGTCGAAAAAAGAGTATGCAACTCAATTTTTCTTGAAGAATGTAGCGAAAAAGAAGTCAGAGAAGTGATTCTAAAACTGAAAACAAAGAAAGCTACCGGACTAGATAATATTAAATCTGAAACTCTGATAAAATTCGTTGATTATATAACGAGACCATTAACATTTATCATAAACAAGTCGATTGAACTAGGAATTTTCCAGATGCCCTCAAACACTCTGTAATAAAACCGTTATATAAAACGGGAGACAAAAAAGAGCTAACTAATTACAGACCTATCTCCTTAATAAGCCATCTAGCAAAAATTTTCGAAAAAATTCTCAAAATAAGAATAGATAATTACATAAAAAATATAAGATACTCTCATATAACCAGTATGGATTCCGCCAAACCAAATCAACACAGGATGCGATGATCCACTTAACAAAAGATATCTACGAAGCGATGGACAAAGGAGAAACTTCACTATGTGTCTTTGTTGATTTGGCGAAGGCCTTCGACACGGTGTGTCACCATAAATTACTGAAAGTATTGGAAAATATAGGTTTTAGAGATGGGCCATTGAAACTTCTCACCAGTTATCTATCTAACAGGAAACAAATGGTGAAAATCAATAACTCATATAGCTCAGACCATATTATTGAGTATGGAGTGCCCCAAGGAACGGTCCTTGGACCGATCCTATTTAATATTTATATAAATGATCTCTTCAATATTGGTGTGGAAGCGAATATCATCAGCTTTGCAGACGACACAGCACTTTTATATCGAGGCAGTGACTGGAACAACCTGAAAACTAGAGTTCAAAGAGATTTGGTAACCCTATTACATTGGTTTAACAATAAATCACTGACGATTAATTTTTCCAAAACTCACTTCATTCCATTCGCAATATATAATAATAACTTACCAACATATAATAAAATTATGATTAACATCAACGAAAACATCATTGAAATTGGAATGAAAGAGAGTATAAAATACCTAGGTCCAATCATAGATCAAAATCTCAGATGGCATAAACACGCTGAATATGTTACCCAAAAACTAAGATCATTAATAACTAAATTTAAATTATACAAAAAATTGTTCAACTTACCACAAATGAAAATACTGTACACCAGTCTAGCCCAAACACATATTAACTATGGTATACTTGTTTGGGGAGGAATAACAAACAATTATATTAAAAACCTCGAAGTTACCCAAAAATGGCTGATGAAAATAATGTTTGGAAAAGATTACAGGTTCCCAACAGAACAACTTTTCAAAGAATCGAAACTGCTCACAATCCATCAGTTATACTTTTTGAACCTTGCATGTTACCATCATAAACACAAATATGAGCTCCCCAAATTGACCATCCATACAACACTAGACTAAAAATCAAACTACAAAATACCAAAGGTTGGAACGACAAAACCAAAGATTTCAGAGAGAATCAAAGAAAATCCCAAATGAAATAAAAACATCAATAGTTCTGGCATTTTCAAAAATAAAATAAAAATATGGCTCTTGAATTTGGCTCCCAACCAGGTTCTTCAAATATTTCAGAGAGAATCATAAATCAAACCCTATATAACACAAAAAAATATATATATTCTATAAACCGAGTCATGTATTCCATAAAGTCACGAAATAATTTCAATTTATCGCAGCTCTGCACTAAAATAGCTCTTATACAAAGATGAAAACCAAAACAATAAATGGCAGAAACATTTTATTCATTTATTTACTTATTTTATTTTATTCAAACTGTAATAAACATACTGAATGTATTTGTCAATGAATTACCTACTGTTTTACAATTTAACATTATCCTATTATATTTTATATATTTTATAGTTTAGGCTTATATATCATAAGTAGTATACCCATGCACAAGGTTTTACCTTTTATGGGTTTTCTATTCAATTTATTTGCTATAATTTGAATGTGTTGCACGATTCAATGTTTTATTGTATTTTGAGCAAATAAAATTATTATTATTATTATTATAGTTTGTAATCTTTCAAATATTTTTACTAGCATGGGGAGAACACCTATGCTATGGGCCGATATGTTGCAGCTTCTGTCAGTAGTTGTAATTTGAGCAAAGTTCCATTGTTTATGGTGATAGCATAAGCGTAGCTTCATACTGTGTATATCGTTATTTCTAAATTAAATTCTCCATCTTCTGGACTGTTCAATGGTGTGAAAGTTTTGATGCGATGGTTAGCGAAAATTCTAGCATATTCTTCATCAGATCGAGTCCAATTGCCAATTGCCTACCTAATTGGAGACGCTAGTATTATTGTTCTTTCAGATTTTTTGATAGCTTTCCATGTTGAGTGATCATCAGGCATCATGTTTGATACGTTATGTTCAAACGACTCATCTTTAGAATTATGTATAGCTGTATGGAGTTGATGTGTTAGTCTATTGAGTTGCTTTTTTTTCCTATGAGTGTTGACTTCTTTGCCATATTCGAGGCGCTTTTCGTTTCTCTACTAACCGCTTTTCGGGTTTGCGGTTTTGTATGGGTATTGTCTTCCATGCTACCTCTTCTAATAGTTTTGTGGAATACGCCACGGCACTACTCTGATAAGTGAGAAATAATAAAATTGCGATGGACGTGTACCAAAACAATACTCCATATATCAATATCGCTGATGTGTTTCCACTCCCAGTATATGAATTCTGAACCTATTGGATCATTCGTAACGAACCACTGCTGAATTCAGATCACAAATTCACCAAATCCGTGGCCAATATAAAACTTCATTATTTAAATTCGTAATTTGCTGCAGTTTACCCGCATAAATTCGTGAAATGACTGGTTCAATCAATAATAATTGAATTTTGTATTAGTCATTTTGAATTATGGCCCGACGAAATTGGTCATTAATCAATCAGAAAATGTTGCATGTCAATAACGGTTGAACGAAGTTTTCAAAATGATCCGATTGGCGACAGACTTGACTCACTAATTTTCAAATATTATGAATTGATGGATTATTCTGATTATATTTCGCGGGAGGCGTTGGGAATCATGCTATTTGGGACTCCCAGACTGCTAATGAATTCAATGAAAATTATATTCGACCAAAATTTCGAAACTTAAATTTGCAATATTTTCCAATACCTTTCAATAACCATAAAAATTAACTTTTTTCACAACGTGGAAAAAATAATTTTTATTTGTTAAGTATGAAAAACTGCAATTCTTCAAGTAGATGTTTCACCAGTGATTGGTTGGTCTTTTTACTTGGTAGAACACAATTCCTCGCCTGTCACCTTTTTTAACTTTTACAAATATTATTTTGATAACAATACGCGAACCTAGTGGCAGGTTACTAATGAACTTACGGAAAACACAAATTCAGATGAAAATATACTCCTTACTATCAATGGTCATACAATGTATGATCCTAATATAATTGCCAGAGAGTTCAACAATGTTTCGTAGAAGCGCCTATTGAATTATAATAATAATAATAATAATAAACCGCTTAATTCATAAAAAATGTAAAGGCGAGGTATCACTTAACAGTGTTTTTCAACTTTACTTCGAAATAATGGAAAATTAACAAAAAAAAAATTAATAAAAAAAAGAGAGTATGAAAATATACATGAGAAAACCCTACATATACCTAATGGCTCATAACGCACTACAATAAGAACTTCAAAACAGTTGAATTACAATTCATTTTGAGAGTAAAACATATGAACGTATTGTCGCTATCTATATTCATAAGTGATATTCATGAATGTATTTTGAGAGACAAGAAAAAATGAAATACCTACAAAGGAAATCTGAACCAAAACAAAAGCTGTTGGCGTCCCTAATGAAACATGGTATCAAGATAAATTCAAATTTTTTTTTTCAATTCAAGATGGAATATTATTTGGAATGTGATGATAATGAAATAAAATGGCATTTTAAGAAAAACTACGCTTGCAGACAGCAGATGAGTGTTGAGGTTCAACTAGGAATCGTCTGTTCCTCATTAAATATATGCACATTTTCAAAGTTAGTCAATTTATTTCTCAGGTATGACGTGAAATTAGTTTTTAGAATTTTATTTGCGAAGGTTAGGAGATAGAGGGTGCGTAATGATGATAAATTTATTTGTTTGAAAATATGTACAGGATGTTCATAAAATCATATGTGGAATCATCTGCGACTGAAAGATAAATTCTGGTCATTATCGTCCATCGTTCACGATAACCTCTTGTGGGGGTATTCATGTTGAAAAGGTGAACATTCTCAATTGAATATTGAATAGAAGGATTTATCTGTGAATTGAAAAATCCACGATAAAAATTAAGTTATTTTTTGTGAATGTCCAACAGGAACCAACTACTTTCCCGGCTAAAGCCACGCTGGGCATTGAACTGCATCTGATAGATATTCTGAAAGGACCCTAACCCATAGGAAAAAATCTGAAATTGAAAATTTGCATTTTCATTCAGATAGTTATTTGATTTTCTAATCCAGTCTTAATTAAGAACTCATATAGGTGAATGAGGCAAAGAAGAATGTTTTCCAAGAAGAGTACTCACCATAAATCATTTGTAACATTGACGCAAGAGAGGCATCGCATTCACTAGGTCTTCAATACATTTTTTCGACGAAAATCTATTTCACGCTTCCACGATCATCAGGAAGTTTCTAGAAAACAATTATCGTCCTATTCAAATTATTACGGTTCTAGGTAAGATTCTGGAAATCATTCTGGAAAACAGGTTGGTCCGTTATTTTGTGATAAATAACTTTTCCAGTGATCATCAGTATGGTTTCAGAGTAGGGAAGTCCACAATTGATGCTCAATTGAAAGTCGTAAGTTGCATTGTTGATGCCTTTGAGAGAGGAAATCTCGTGTCAATCACACTGTGTGACCTTTCCAAGGCCTTCGACTGTGTATCTCATGTTTTTATTCTCAATGAGCTGAATAACTATGGAGTGAGAGGACTTTCCCTGGAATAATTAAAATAATATTTGACAGATAAAATCCAGTCGGTTTATGTAAAAGATGCATTTTGTGGTGTTAGAAATGGTTTACATGGTGTTTCTCAAGGATCTGTTCTGGGGCCATTGTTATTTTTTATTTATGTAACTTACTTTAGCAATTTTATGTCACCAAATACATGTGTTTCGCAGATGACACTTCCTTGGTGTCACATGGCACAAATTTGAGAACAAAACAATGGTGAAACACTCAAACTGGCTTCTCGTTGGTTCACAGTAAATAATTTGAAATTAAATTAGGAAAACACGAAAGACATTGCATTCTCCACAGTAGACACAAACATCTAGGACAATAATGGAAAGTTACTTGGCGTTATGCTTGATGTGAATTTATCCTGGTCAATTCATATTATTGTTCTGAATAGGAAACTTAAGACAACTAAAAAAAAGCAGTCGACCTCAATGCTAAAAAAAGTGCATATTTCGTATGTTCCACTCTCCTATAAGTAAGGGAATAATTTTATGGGGCAATTCAGCACATTTCGTCAAATTATTCAGGCAACAGAAAGAGGCTCTGAGAATAATAAGGAATGCTGAGTACAGAGCGCACTGTAAACCACTTCTTAAAGACATTGGAATTCTAGATTTACCTTCTCTTTCCATCCACCACACTGTTATTGAGTTACATAAAAACATATTACATTTCTCTTAAATTATGTTTACCATTATCATACAAGAAATGCTGAGCTACTCATTCAAACTCGTAACAGATTGTCATAGTCTCAGAAAAACTCCCTGTATATAAATCTTTACAATTATATACCTGAAGTTATTGTATCACTCAATCACAAATCGTTCAAACTCTAAAACAAAATGTCTCCATATGTCTATAGTTTCATGCGAAGTATGTGGAGTAGCCCCATCTTGTTGGAAGCAAATATCACCGACATCACGGGCTTGAAGTTCGAATAATTAATAGTTTGTTAGCATAGCGCCAGCCTGATTTTTGACAAAATATGGCCCGATGATGCCACCTGCCGATAAACCGTACCACACAGTGCATTTTGCTGGATGCAGCGGCTGTTCAAGAATTATTTCCGGCTGCTCATCACCACAAATCAGGCAATTTTGTTCATTAACGTATCCATTGAGCCAGAAATGGGCCTCATAACTGAAAAAAAATTTGCGATGAAACAGCGGATCTCCAATGGGCTCTTCCAGAGCCCAGGTACTGAGAATTCGGCGCTAAGGCAGGTCTGGCGGCTTCAATTCTTGGACGAGTTGGATTTTGTATGCTTTTAAACCTAGATCCTTCCGCAAAATATGCCGCAAGGATCTTACCTCGGTCCACTGTTGTTTAACTTGATCTCCATCATCGACATTGGTGATATAATTAATCTAAATTTCTTGCTGTATGCTGATGATCTTGAATTTTTTTCTCCTATTACTAACATATCTGATTGTAAGAAACTATCAGAAAATCTCATTCAAGTCAATCAATGGTGCAATCGTAATAAGTTAACGTTGGATCATACCAAATGTTGCGTAATGTCGTATACATTGAGATCTGAACCTGTTATATTTGACTATAAGATAGATAATCATTCTCTAGACAGACCAGCTAATTTCAAGAACCTCGGAGTTACCTTCGACCCAGAGCTCTCTTTTGAAGAACACGTGAACAATATAACCGCCTCAGATACAAATAAAAATCTTTACTATACTTTTGTGAGATCTAAGTTTCAATATGCATCGGTTATCTGGAACCTTTATTATCAAGTGCACATCTATAGACGTTTTCTCAAATTCTCAAGTTCTGAAATAGATCAGACCTATCCACCAATTGGCACGTCACATGAGAGCCTACTGTCGAAACACAGCTTCATCAGTCTGGACATAAGAAGAAAATGTTCGAGTGTCCTTACGCTATACAAAATAATCAACAATGAAATTATATGTGAATGCTTACTACGTCAGATGATCATGTCTAAGACTTTCCCTATTATCTCTATATTCAGACTCCTCGTCGTTTATAATTTCTACACTCAGTTGTGCTCTTCTAATTTTTGTGAGTTCTCTTTCATACCTGTTGCATGTTGCCCGTATTTCAGCTATTCGCTGATTCCACCATGCCGGTTGTTTCGTTGCTCCACCCCTTCTTTCTCTAGTGTTACTGAGATTCTGAGCTTTTTTCATTGTTGTGATCAATTCTTCTGTGTTCTTCATCTTGTGTGAAAGTAGAAGTAGGGTGTCCTGGAAGCCTTTGAGATCGACGTATTCAGCAGTATGCAGTTCGGTTCCTCTTGGGTTCCTTTCATCGATTTGGAAATATATATATATATATATATATATATATATATATACCTATAGAGGCTTGATCTTTTCTGTTCGGAAACTGCCCACCCAGATATTTTATTACTGGATGATAGTGTGATATCTATGATCAACATCTGCTTTCCCCTCACGAATGTAGGTACACTTCCTTCGTTTATTACACTCAGTCCATTTGGCTTCATACATCCCGCTTTATATTGTCCTCTGGCGTCTGTTTTGGAGCTTGCCGCAGACTTGACTTTGCGTTTAAGTCTTCGACTATAACAGCTTCCTTATTTTCCTTCCCAATATGATTTTCTATGACATCTATTTTGGCTTTGAATTCGTTCAGTGGTATGTTCGGTGAGATGTATATATTGTACAGGGACCATTTGTAGAGGTTGAGGCATATGAATTCTGTTTAATCACTATCGCTAGATTTTCGGAACGGAGCAGGTGGCTAGACGGAATAAATTAAGACGAAAAGTTGTAACGACACTTTTTGCTATAATGGTGAGCCATGCGGCGTGCGCGTGTTTCTCTGTCTGTCTCTATCTCTCTCTCTCTCTCATAGAAAGCAAGCCAGTTATTTTCGTTTCGTCTTTCTATTTCGCATTGAATAGTGTGGTGTCGCGACGATTATTTTTGTTGAATGTATACAGGTTTTTTGTACATAATAAATAATAAAAAATGATAACAATAATGAATCCTGACAGTGTTTCTGCACAAGTTTCGGATATTGCTGACGGAGTTAGGTAGGTAGAGATTTTATACAGACAATAAATAATGCTTATGTATTTTTAGCAAGTACGCATTATAACCTCTCTTCACTATTGTGATAATCAAGTCATACGCGTTATAATCTCTCCATTATTGTGTGTTTAGCAAGTGTACGCGTCATAACTTCAATAAATTTAAAAGCAAATTATATTTTAATATTACAATATCAATGCGTATGTACTAAAATTGAGCCTACTGAATAATTTTATATTACATTATATTTGTTAATAATGAAAAAGAATTCATTATAATTAAAAAAAAAATTATTACAATTCCTTCAATAATTAATCGAAAGGAACTTCGTTCCATCCGGGTGTCCCTTGACACCTCTCAACTTTTTTTCCTTTGTCAAGGATTCAATTAGCATTAGGTGTAGTCATTTTCTTGTTTTGTTCCTGCACGAGTATGATGTCAATGTTTCCCTCTTCTGCTTCTTCCTTTGGAAGGTTTTGTGCTCTCTCTCGTCTACGTTAAGTTGCATGATTCTAATTATTGTCATTAGGACTCTCTCCTCTTTTTCCTGTGTGATAGTCACTGATACAGTCTCTTCTTCACTTTTCGGGTAACTTTTTCTAAATGTTATTCTCCTACCGGTTTGCTGCTTGACCTCCCTGAGCGTCTCTTTGATTACGGGGCATCTCAATGTGTTTATTCTATGGTCGTTAGAAATACATATTGGGCAGTGCTCGTTCTGCTGGCATTTGCTGGTGGTCTGGTACCCTTGCCCGCATTTTCAACAGAGGTTGGTTCTGTCTGGCCCTTCGCATGCTCTCCTAGCATGACTAAAAGACCGACATTCAGTGCATCTTGATACTTTCAGTCGTTTTTCAACTCTGTACCTCACCAGCCCTATTCTTATATATTCTCTAGCCAGAGCCTTTTCTGCCAGTACTTTACTTGGTGTGAGAGGCCATTTTTCAGTGATCATGTGTCACTTGCCCTACATTCTCTGGTCCAGTTCACGATAGCTTCTTTCACATCCTCTATGGCTTCCCCTTCCGTGGAACCTGAGGACATTTCTATTAGGTGCAGTACCTCGTCATGTACGGACTTCTTTCAAAACGAACATTTTCTCCCACATATCATTTCTTGGTCTGTTTATCTGTTCCCCTATTCTTCTTTGATCAGCCGGGAACCTAGTTACTTTCTGTTGGATATCACAAAAAATATTTTTTTTTTCGTAGACTTTTAAATTTCTAGAAAAATCTTTTTATTCAATATTCAACTGAGAATTGTCAACTTCCATATCACCTCTGAATATTGAAGAGAGTTCTGAAATCCAATGCGAAAGTCTTCGGTTCGAAGATTTCCTAGAGCTCAAGGCAAATGTTCAGTTCGTGAAACAACACTATTTGTGTTGAATTATTATTAATTATCCGTTTCTCATCATGTTGTTCAACCCCCAAAAATAACAACTATATTCTAAAAAAAATCCTGCTCCCCTATCATCAATATTACATGATTCATGGTCCTTATTAATCATAAGTTCTTCAATATGTTCGATATTTCATTCTCAAGATTGAGTGGAGGGGCTCCGAAAAAGTGCAAAACATACGTTCTGCAATGTTTCAATTCCTATTTTTGAAGTAAAACTCCTTTGAGCGCGATGAGAGTAAAATTTCAAGGTCGAATTTGAGTGTAAAGTTTCTCGAACGAAAAGTTTCTGACGCAAAAAGGACAGAAAATAGGTACCAGCGGAAAAAGATTGAACTATGCCATATAAGTTGCTGGGTGGTTTCAAAGAAAATAATATAACCAACGAACATCTCCCAAGTAGAAAAAGATCAATTTTCGACATTGCTAGCCATCAAAGGTAATACAACTCTATAATGAATCCCGCCAATTTTAGAAGGTAGACAATAAATGCGTTTATGAAATGAAGCTTTCAAATAAGTTTGAAAATTTGACAAATGTCATGTCAGAAGATGTCATGCAGGATCCAAAAATGTATTTTCCATGTTTTTTTTTCGAATATATTTTGACACATTATATTTATCATTGCCAACCATCGTTATATGATGATTATATTGAAATGCATTGAAGGTTTGGAGAATATAATTACATATTTTTGGCAGAACAATGAAAAAATATGCTTTTTCATTTCATTCTAATAACGAAGAATATTCTGAAATCAAAGTTGCCTGGTTTTTTCTTGGGTACTATGAATAGTGGATTTCAAATATCCAAAAGCCATCGTGCATTCATGGAATCACTCATTGTCTTTATTATTTTGTCATGGAAACTTTTGAAATTTCGGAAAAAGGGTGAAATAGGTGTGTCTGAAAATCAAACATCCAAATCATCATTCAACCTGATGATCACAATATATCATTTCTCATAATAACGTAATGGACGAGACAGCTGTTTATAGTTATTATTTGTTCATTCAAAGATGGTATTGTCATCATTTAAATGTGAAACGATATCCATCAGAATAAACTGTTTGAAGAAGAAAAAGAATAAATCAAATCCATATTTATTATTCGTTCATTATAATTCGAACCAGTACAGTCACGGTTCTGATAATAATGTTATCAATCACAATGATTTCCAATCGAGTTGCCATTATGGAAAATGAAATATATCTGGCTAATAGAGTTGTTCCGAATTTTGTTCGGTAGAAAATTGTAGTCACGAATAACGCAACCACGCTACATTTGAATAAATGTATGTAGCATCCGGAACTCCGGAAATAAAATAACAGGCACATGATTAGGCGAAAACAATTTCCATGCAATGATTTCGACAAATCACCCACATTTGAGATTTGAAAGTTGATTCGTTGAAAGTGACTGATTGGTTCATCTCTTATTCCGACGTCTCACTGTATCGGATGAGATACGGCGGATGTTTTTTTTTTGTGAGAATGTTATCGAGTTTTTTATCGTACTCAGGAAAGACTAAACTGCTTTCCATGTGTAGAAATAAGATTAGATGATGTCATCGCATTGGGGTAACTACTACCAAAGGAGGCGTACTCATCTTCAGAGATTAGCTTCGATATTTGTATGTTGTCTGTTCGTCTGTTGACTAATTTCAAGAGAGTTTTCAGTGATAGTACATGGAGGAATTCCTGTGAAGAAGGAGTAGATGAACTGTTTAGATTAGATTCGTCAGACTTTCTATGAATGCATGATTTCGAAAGTAATAACTAAATGAACGATTTTAAGACATGTGTCCAGTTGAAGATGTTACTGACGAAATCAAATCGCTGCATTGTGACTCAAACTAACTTTCTCTCTTGTTATCAACATGTTCATCTAGGTACTATGATAATATTGATAATAAAATAATAATAATGATAATAATACAAAAATATTGAAGACCATGGCTTATCCGAAAGGCTGGCATTTGCTTTCCTTAGGTCAGGTGGACTCAAGTCGGAGACTGAGGAATTCATCATGGCTTGCCAGGACGGTGTTTCTAACACATTTGTCCACCGAAGCCGCGTGATGGGTATAGAGGTCCCTGACACAAGATGCCGGGCCTGCCGTGGAGCGCCTGAGACCATTAGGCACTTGCTGTCAGCATGTTCAGCATATGCGGCCTCAGCCTATAAATATCTTCATAACGCGAATGGTAATATAGCACTCGTAACGGTGCTATATTACCATTCACGGAACTAGTACGGTATTGATGAGACACTCCGGGGGTTATTGAGTCCGGTGTGGAGAATGAGAAGTGCCCAATTTATTGGAAATATTCATTCCCGACCCTCAGGCAAATACAAGTCCACAAGCCTGATGTAGTTCTCTTCGACCACCAGTAGAAAATGATATACGACATCAAGTTTTCGGCTCTGGCCAACACGAATATCGTGCGAAAAGAGGAGGGGAAACGGACGAAATGTCGAGATTTACTCTTCGAACTCCGCAGACTCTATCTAGACCATTCTTTAACTATCAGTGGATCTGATTATAGGGTCTTTTGGTGAAAAGATGCCAACGCTACTGTCGAACCTGAATATTATACCAGCATTTCGTGAATCGGCAGAATCCCTAGCCAGACGCATGCAGAAGGCAGTCATTCTCGAATCGTTACGTCTGCTCAGGACCCATGATTCTTGGACCCCATTATCTCTCACCTCAGGGATGTGGGGTATGGTCATTGGTTCATGTAACCAGCCTGCCCTTTTGAATGGGTTGGAGCTGGCAGTGGGGGCCTCACTGAAATGGTTTCACCTAATAATAATGATAATAATTTACTGGTCAATGCTGACATTTCAGAAATGTATAGGAGAAGTCGGGTATAGGATATAGAAAAAACCATAACTCACAACTATAATGTATTGTAACGAACCTAGGCCGGACCTGTCGCCTCACATGTTGCCATCGACAGCGATGAGATCATCCCCGGAGATATTCGAGAACCATCCAGTCTCTCTTCCGCGGAAAACAACGGTCAATATTGGAAACAATTGGAACATGCCGTCGCCAACCGTCCGAATTCGAAACATCGAGAATGCTGTATCGGAGATAAATAGACCGCCCTCAAGAGGGAGTAAACAGTCTGAACGAGCCTATACGATCGAGCTATAGAGTGTAGTAATATAAATTAAGTTGTATATTTAAGTGTGAAATAAATTATTTAAAACCAAGTTAAGTTTATTTACGTTACAATTGGTGTCGGAAGTGAGATTTTGAAAATAAACAAGTGATCGTGGAGTGGATAGTCAGAAAAATAAATTGATAGACCTTTTTGTACGCCCAAAAATAGACAGTGGCCCGGTTTTCGCGAAGTGGACAATTGTGCGTGGGAATATAAACTGATACACTGTTCGCGTGAAACAGAAAATAGACAGTGGCCCGGTTTTCGCGAAGTGGACAATTGTGCGTGGGAATATAAACTGATACACTCTTCGCGTGAAACAGACAATAGACTGGTGGCCCGTGGAAAAGAATTCGCGAAGTGAATTTTTAACAAACTGATAAACTTTTCGTGTGAAACAGACTGATACCTCGTCAAAGACAAAATGTGTTCAAGAAAAGTGCGCCTTGCGGATTTGAAGGTAGCGGAATTGAGACAGGAATTGGAGGAAAGGGAACTGGAAACAACAGGTAAAAAGCAAGTACTCCAGGAAAGACTTGCAGAAGGACTTATACAAGAAGGTGAGGACCCCGAAACATTTTTATTCGAAGTTCCCGGAGGTGATTTAAGTTTGGTAGTGAATAAACTGGAAGAAAATGCTAGAAATCTGGAAGAGAAGCTTCTAGAAAATTCAAGAAGCCTGGAAGAGAAGTTCCTGGAAAACACAGAAGGCCTAAAAAAAGAATTGTGTGGTGTGGCTAATTTCCTAGAAGGAAGAATGGGAACCGTTGAGACAGAAATGGACAAAATAAAGGAAACGATCAGTAAGCTGGAAAAACAAATTAATAATGCGTCCTCCACAGAGATGGTTAACGAAAATGCAATGCTGGACTTGAGTTTGAACGTGGATAAAGTTCAAGAGGGTATAAAAGATGTCAAGGTCATTTCAGAAATAGGGAAGCTTTCCATGAAGCCGCCTCAGTTCGATGGAAAAACTCCATGGGCAAATTACCGCCGGCAGTTTGAAGCAGCGGCCAAAGCAAACGGATGGAATGCAGGGGAAAGAGCTGTAGCACTGACACTTGCATTACGTGGAGAAGCGACAAATATTCTACAAACTCTCACCGCCCAAGAACAGGAGGACTATGATCAGCTGATTTAACATCTAGAATTACGATATGGCCACGCCCATTTGGAACACGTATACCACTCCCAGCTGAAAAATCGCTGCCAAAAATCGGGCGAATCCTTACAAGAATTCGAAACTGACATTGCACGCTTGGTTCGTCTCGCATATCCAGCCACACCAGAAAATGTAATGGAGCGACTAGCGGTTCAAGCATTCCTGGATGGACTCCGTGACCAAGAAACCAGACAAGCGTTGACACTAGCCCGTCCAACACATCTCGTAGACGCACTGGCACGCGCTTTGGAATTCGAGGCAGCGAAACAATCTTGCAAAAGCCAGAGTAAAGTCCGAATGATTGAGGAAGACTCACAGGAGCCTGCTAATTTGGAAGCTGCCATAAGGAAAGTGATTAAGGAAGTGTTCCCTGAGAGAAGACAGATAAGATGCTGGAATTGTGGCAAAATTGGACATGTGCGTAGCAAATGTCCAACATTCGAAAACACGACTCCGATGCAGGAAAACTAAAGAAGGTCGACGAGAAGGGGCAATCGTCGGCCTGTGTCCAGCAAGCCCTGGTTAACAACGCATATGTCGCTATCCTGCAACGACAGAACAGAGGTGTTTTCGTAGACGGTCTCATCAATAACGAGCCTTGCACCATGCTGCTAGATACAGGTGCGACTAGGACAATTCTCGGACCTTCCTTTGCCAGAACACCGGAACGAATTGAACCGACAACTTGGAAGCTACGCACAGCAACAGGGAGCCAGCTACTGTATATGGCGAGCTACCGATTGAAATAATTTTGGGCAGCACTAAAGTGAAACATCAGGCACTTGTAGCGGACATCGAAGACGATGCAATCATCGGAATGGACATCATGAATTCCAGAGGGTTTGAATTGGATTTCAAAGACGGCGTCCTACGTGTCAACGGAGAAGAGCTGGTACTTCATGGGAGAAGTGAAGAGTTGATCCGTGTGCTGTTGGCTGAGGATATAAGCGTACCTGAGAGGGCTGAAACCATCCTGGAGGCTCGCCTGGATGGGAGTGCGAGCAGTGGAGACGTGATGATGTTCGAGCCCAAACTTCATGATGAGAAAATTGGACGAGGGATTGCCCTAGGGAAAACCCTGTTACGTGCTGAAAAATTTGTACCGGTAAGGGTCATGAATGTCAATTACTTTCCAGTGACCTTAAAGAAAGGAACAATTTTAGGGCACTGCTCGTCAGTTTCATCTGTGATCCGGGGCGTACGAGGTACGATTAGCCAACCCAACAACTTGCCCACAGAACTAGAAAAATTAGTTGCCATCTCTTCCAAAGACATAAAACCAGCTCAACAGCCCAAACTAAGAGATTTAGTCAAAAAGTACCAAGACATCTTCGATACCGGACAAGGAAAAGGGGGTCGAACTAATGTGGTCCAGCACAAGATTGATACTGGGGTGCCCGACCGATCCGGCAATCAGCAAGAAGACTTCCTCTTGCCAAGAAGGCAGAGGCTGACAAAATAGTCAGCGATATGGGAAAAGAAGGAGTTATCGAACCGTCTGACAGTCCCTGGTCCTCTCCAGTCGTACTGGTGAAGAAAAAGGATGGATCGACACGCTTTTGTGTAGACTATCGCCAACTTAATAATGTCACGAAGAAGGACAGTTACCCTCTCCCGAGAATAGATGACACCCTAGACACGTTGGCTGGTTCCACGATTTTCTCGACCCTTGATCTGAAGAGTGGATACTGGCAAGTAGAACTCGCTCAGGAAGATCGAGAAAAGACTGCTTTACCATCGGCTCAGGATTATGGCAGTTCACCGTTATGCCATTCGGCTCTGTAATGCTCCCGCCACATTCGAAAGATTGATGGAAACAGTACTGAAGGGACTCTCATGGAACACGTGTCTAGTGTATCTCGACGACATAATTGTGGTCGGCAGATCGTTCGAGGACCACGTGAAAACTTGGAGGAAGTATTCCTGCGATTGAGGAACTCGGATTGAAGCTGAGCCTAAGAAATGCCACCTGTTCCAAAAGAAGTACGATACCTCGGCCACGTTGTCTCTGGGAAGGAGTAGCAGTGGATGACCAGAAGATCAAAGCTGTTAAGGATTGGCCCATCCCGAAAGACATTCACCAACTTCGAAGTTTCCTTGGTTTATGCACATACTATCGCCGATATGTGCTGGGGTTCGCAAACATCGCTAAACCACTGACCAGGCTCACGGAAGGTCAAACAAAGTTCCAGTGGTCCGAAGAATGCCAAGACTCGTTCAGGAAGCTGAAGGGAGCTTTGATTAACGCACCTGTTCTGAGCTATCCCTTACCCAACGGAAAGTTCATTTTGGATACGGACGCCAGCAACGTGGGACTTGGAGCTGTCCTATCTCAGATCCAGGAGGGGCAGGAGAAGGTCATTGGTTATTTCAGCAAGACGCTCAGCAAACCAGAGCGCAATTACTGTGTCACCAGGCGAGAGCTGTTAGCTGTTGTAAAGGGAGTGGAGCACTTCTACAAGTACGTGTATGGAAGAAGATTCCTGCTGAGAACTGACCATGCAGCTCTCAAATGGCTCTTACAGTTCAAAAATCCTGAGGGTCAAGTAGCACGTTGGATCGAGAGACTCCAAGAATTCGATTTCGAGATCGAACATCGAGCCGGAACTAGCCATAAGAATGCAGATGCCTTGTCGCGAAGACCATGTCCAGATGATTGCTCACATTGCCGACGAGCAGAAGAGAAAGAAGCAACACTTTGTAGAACCGCGGCAATGGATGACAACTGGAATGACAGCAAGATCCAGAAAGACCAAGAGAGAGACCCCGACCTTGGCTTAGTCGTCAGCTGGAAGAAGGGCAATCGAAGACCATCATGGCAGGAAGTCGCAGGTTACTCGCCGGCTGTTAAGTCCTATTGGGCACAATGGAACTCTCTTATTCTGGACAATGGGATCCTGAAACGTGTGTTGGGGGCCGATATTGGTGGGGAAGACAGACGCCAAATAATTGTTCCCAGGAACAGAAGAGAGGAAGTGCTGCGGGAAATCCATGATGGAGTCGCCGGAGGACATCTGGGAGTGACGAAGACCCTGCAGAAAGTGAGGCAACGGTTTTACTGGGCCAATTGTCAAGCTGACGTCCAGGACTGGTGCAGGAAGTGCGCTGTATGCGCTGCTAGCAATGGACCTCGAATACGCCCCAAGGCCCCGATGCGTCAGTACAACGTAGGCAGCCCGTTCGAGAGAATCGCCATTGACATCGCCGGCCCTTTTCCCGTATCCGACCACGGAAATAAATACATCCTTGTGGCAATGGACTACTTCAGTAAGTGGGCGGAAGCCTATGCCCTGCCCAACCAGGAAGCCATCACCGTCGCCGATGTCTTGGTGAAAGAATGGATATGTCGATTCGGTATTCCAATGGAGCTGCACTCGGATCAAGGCAGAAATTTCGAATCCAACCTTTTCCAAGAAATATGTCTACTGCTGAACATCCGCAAGACAAGAACCACGGCCCTACATCCGCAGTCCGATGGAATGGTGGAACGGATGAACAGGACGATCAACCGCCACTTGTCCAAGGTTGTCTCTGACCATCAAAGAGACTGGGACCAGTATCTTCATTTGTTCCTGATGGCCTATCGATCCGCAGTACACGAGTCAACCGGTCAAACTCCTGCTAGTATTATAATGGGCCGAGAACTGCGACTGCCTTGTGACCTGAAGTTTGGGATACCGCCAGGACAAGACACTGCGGGAGAGGACTACGTCAGCAAACTTCGGCAGAGAATGGACGACATCCACGAACGAGTCCGGTTGAACATCCAGGGTGCCAGCGATAAAATGAAGAAGACCTATGACATCAAGGCCGACGCTGGAGGATTTAAGGTTGATGACCTGGTTTGGCTGTACAACCCCAAACGTCGTCGTGGACTATCACCAAAGTTGCGGAACTCGTGGGAAGGCCCGTATAAAATTGTGAAAAGGATAAACGACCTTGTGTACCGAATCCATAAGCCACGCCGAGGGAAACCAAGGGTCGTCCATTTCAACAGGTTGGCCCCATACGCTGGAAACCATGACCAAGTTCGCACCCTCAAGCCACCGGAGGATGATATGACGTTCGAGAAGTTTATGTCCTTGTATTCAAACGGGCAGAAAGTTCTACATGGGGTTACTAGAGAGGAGTCACGAGACCTTTTCGAGGTGCCTGCTGACTACGCACTAGCGCACTGTGTGGCAGAAGATCTTCAAATGTCCAGGGCATCGCCGTAGTGTTCTCCAAGAAATTTGGTCAACTCCAAACACTGCGGGAGCAGAATCCAGAAGTTGGTGGGGTGCTACAGTTGAAGAAAGGCCAGAGAAACATCTACTACCTAGTTACCAAGAGGCATTCCCAAGATAAACCGTCCTATGAAGATGTCTGGAAGAGTCTCACCAAACTAAGAGATACTATGGTGGACCAGAACCTGGTGGATCTAGCAATTCCAAAATTATCCTGTGGTATTGATGGGTTGGACTGGAGAGTCATAAGAAGTATGCTGGAGGCGATATTCAGATCCAGCGGCGTCAGGATTCTGGTTTGCTGTAACCCTCTTCCACGACCGATCATGAAGACCGTGGAGTGTTACTTCCATCGAACTTCACGGTGCAGATATGGGGAGTCATGCAGATATCGTCACACTCCAAGGATGAAATTTCGGGACGAAATGTCTTTAAGAAGGGGGCAATGTAACGAACCTAGGCCGGACCTGTCGCCTCACATGTTGCCATCGACAGCGATGAGATCATCCCCGGAGATATTCGAGAACCATCCAGTCTCTCTTCCGCGGAAAACAACGGTCAATATTGGAAACAATTGGAACATGCCGTCGCCAACCGTCCGAATTCGAAACATCGAGAATGCTGTATCGGAGATAAATAGACCGCCCTCAAGAGGGAGTAAACAGTCTGAACGAGCCTATACGATCGAGCTATAGAGTGTAGTAATATAAATTAAGTTGTATATTTAAGTGTGAAATAAATTATTTAAAACCAAGTTAAGTTTATTTACGTTACAGTATAAACATTTACCCCACAGGATAACAATGAATTGAATAAAATTTTAACAGTGATTGAACATCCTAAACATTTTACTATTATCCACAATAATATCCGAAGCATCAAAAGAATTTTCGATGAATTTAAAATCTTCTTGAATATTATGAACCCAAAAATTGACTGTATCGTATTGACGGAAACATGGATTATGAAAAACCCTGAGCTTTATAACATCACAGGATATAACTTAGTATACAATGGAGGAAGGTTCAATCAAAATGATGGAGTCTTATTATACATCAAGTCTACATATAACTATACTTATCATATAATTCAAATTGACAATACTGAAGCCATAAAAGTTGAAATCAACTACAGAAACAACAGGAACATAGTGATAACCGCTGCTTACAGATCACCCTCTACAGATCCAAAAAAGTTCAATAAAAATATGCAGGAATAGTCACAAAACCATGATAAAAATAACGCCGCATACTCTATATTCATTGGAGATATCAATATCAATATTTTAAAAAGCGATGAACATTGCAATGAGCATTCAAATACATTGAACGAAGTCGGATATATATCAGTAATAAATAGTGAAACAAGAGTCCAGAATAATAGTGGTTCCTTCATTGATCATATCTTCATAAAAACAGAGAGTTACATATTAGAGCAAATCATTCACTTAATAATTCAGAGTAATATTACAGATCATTATACAATTGCACTCCAGATTATACTAAACCAGGATGAACATGTGGCAACTAATAAAGATAAATTCAGAAAATATATTGATCACGACAAACTCCAGAATACGCTACGCAACATCTCTAAGAACCCCATATTTTCTGCAACAAATCCAAACGCTGGAACAAATGAGTTCATAGATATCCTCACACGAGTCGTGAACGATTGCACGACCGTGAGGAGGGCCAAAAGAAAAAACACAAAGATTGTACAATGGATAACAAATGAGCTTGTTACATCAATAGATACGGAAAATGAACTGTTCAAAAGTCTCAGAAATGATCCCTATAACTTGGAATTGAAAACACAATATACGAATTATAAAAATTAACTCACAAATTTAATAAAATAAGAAAAAAAAAAATTTTATTTAAAAAAAAGGGTGGGATGCATGGTATCGCCTCGGTGTGTGATGTACTATATAATTATTGATACCATGCCCCCCACGCTTTTTTTTAAATAAAATAATTTTTTTTCTCATTTTCCATTTTTTTTGTCTCGTTTTCTATAAAAGCGTATTTTTTTGTTTTTTCAAACTATTATTCATTTCCTACTTTTTAGTGTGGTTTATTTATGAAAACTATTATTTTTATAATGTTTTTTGCAAATAAAAAAATGGAATAATCTTATCAAATTGGGTAATCATAATCTCCGACCCCAAAAACCCCCACATATCAATTTTGAATAGAATCAGACCATAATCACAAAACATGGCCACCATTTTAAAGCCGCCAGAAAGTACAATAGATTTGGCTATTGTATGGCCCAGAATGGTGGTTTGTTCGAACATTTAATAAAATAATCCCGTACACAAAATATTTAATTTGGTTTATCTTTTCTTGTGAATATTTTTTTTCTGTCCATTCAAGAAATAATTGTTTTCTGTTAGAAATAAGTTTTTTGTTTTTATTGTCTTACAGAAATATCGTTTGCTTTTGTTTATGTTCGAGAATTTTCTTTTGTTTTCGCGGCCACCACGTCACCGAAGATACTTTGATCTACCTGTCGTCCGACAGATTGAATTGAATCAATGATTCAGTTTAATTTGATCGAATTATCGTCAATAATTCTTCTTCATTGCACTTTCTCCCGACTGCTGCTGGTATGATACTGACGTCCTGAGCTGACCGCCGGGACCGTGTTTGTGTCGTGACGTGAATATCCCTTCCTCAAGCGAGTCGAGGAGAAATTGTAATGCTCTCTCAACATGAAGCAAGCTATTCTTTACGCTCTCATGAAACCACCGTACCCAAGATACTGTATATACTCTTTGATTTGGATTTGAATTAACTGTTCTTATATATCTGGTTTCACTGTGAAATTTAACTCGTTAGCTCATATATTATTATTATTATTATTGGGTGATTGTCTTATATTCCAATTGAGTTTTTTCAACGTCTATTTTGAAACAAGTGTGTTGAGCACTTATCGATGCATCCGATATCTATTCATCATTGTTCATCGTTTATGTATCTGTCTTTATATGATTTGAATAAAAAAAAAACAAAAATTACAATACTGATACAAATTATTATCCTTCTCAATCGAAATATTTGAAATAACAGATTAAAATTCAGGTAGATGGGACTGAGTTACTCCATATTATTATCTGACATGAATTATTCAACGCTGTAATAGCCTTTTGATGGTGATAGTGCCTTGATTCCGCTCTTGAACATGTTTTTGATCAGCATTTTTATTGTTTCTGGTATGTGGTAGGGGAATATAATTCCTTGATAGGTGAGGGATAGTTCAAATCTGATAGTCTTATGTCTCCTCGTTGTGGAGTAGTTATGATAGTGTGCATTTGTTTTTCATTCGTTGTGATTTTTTTAACAATCGATATTGATATGTTTACAAATGGAATTTTGTAAAGAATAAAGTAGCATCTACACGACCTTCTTGGGGGAAGTTGAACATAGTGCGAATAATGTTTTCACTGTTTACATAATTTCTCCAGAAAACAATATTATTAGACATATGACTCTATACAAGACTATATAGTATACCGTCAACGAATATTCAATAGGTATTGTAGATATTATTTGTAGTATTACGGATCTGGAATAATTCAATTTATTACTGAGTATATCGATATGTTCGGTGATTCGTGAGTGTTGATCTACATATAAACCTGAAAATTCATTATATTTTGTGAAAACTATATTTGTTCTATTCACATCAAATTTTGAGTTATTCAGCTATCTCGAAAAGTCGAATATATACATTCCATTTTGGGAACTTATGATATCAGGCAATTTTACTGGCACCTACGATTGAAAAATTCCATTATTGGTTTAGTGGGCGAAATTAGATATAACGTCTGTTTGGGGAGGTATCGAAATTCTGTTTTCCATATTTTGTGTTTCATCTCCCCCTGGGAAGGAAAATTATTAGTTATCTGTTCTGAGAAGGAAAAATTACTGAATTTGCCCCGATACGTAACTGCGTTTTTGATACTCTGGATTCTGAAATAAACTAGGAAAATTTCAAATTTCTCAGTAACGTACCATTTGAAAATTATTTGCACAATATATTTCACAACAAAAGTAAATTGTAAAATTCTAAATACAAAATAAACATCCTTAGATGACGTTTCGGGAATCACCTGTGTGTGTTCCCTTTATCGAATTCTGGTTTTTGGAAAATCATCACAATTTTATATCGTACTTGAAGTATTTCGTATTATCTTGACAATTGTTCGTTAATATCTGGCATGCACCACAGAAGTTCACTATTCTGTTCGAAATTTCTGTAGTTTCACCTCTTCTTCCAGTAGGAACATTCATGTTGGATCCATAGTGAGAGAACTGTAGCTATATTATCACTTCCATTCAATAAAATACAAAAAGCTTCTTTTAATTTACGCTTCGTGTCATTTTGTTCGTACATGAGAGTTTTCGTGTTGTCCCCATCTGCCATATGGGCCCCTGTTTGTGTTAATAGATGTTCTGCCAATTTTGATTCCCCAATTTCTCTAGTCTCTATATTATTTTTATGTTTAGCTTTTCTTAGTCTCGAAGGTCCCGATGTTCCTTCAGTGTAAGTTTTATCACAAACGCATGGAACACTGTAATATATAAATATTTTTATGAATTTCAAGAACAGTGTGGTGGATTAAAACAATAGGTGAAGGTAGAATTCCCATGTCTTCAAGAAGTGGTTTATATTGTACTCTGTGCTCAGCGTTCTTCATCTTTCTCAGAGCCTTTTCCTGTTGCCTGAATAATTTGATAAAATGTGCTGAATTACCCCTTAGAAACATTCCGTAATTTATAAGAGAGTGGAACACGGCGAAATATGAACTTTTTACAGGCTTTTTTAAACATCGAGGTCCACTGCTTTTTTCAGTTGTATTAGGGCGAAAGTGCTCTTGGAGAGTTTTCTATAACCGAAACATTAATATGAGATGACCAGGATAAGTTTGTTTCAAGAATTACGCCAAGTACCTTTCCATCATTGTCATCGATGTTGGTGAAGACTCTAGAGAATAAACTTTCCTTGGTATTCTCTTCATTTAATTCCAACGTATTTACTGTGAACTAACGAGAAGCCAGTTTGTGTGTTCAATCTTTGTTTTCCCTAGCGTTTTCAAATGTGTTCCAGTTGACACTGAGGAAATGTCAGCTGCGGGAAGAATACATTCATTAGGTGACAAAAAATTGCTGAAGTCATTTACATAAATCAACAATAACAATGGCCCCAGAACAGATCGTTGAGGAACACCATGTAAAACATTTCTAACACCAGAAAATATATCCTGTTCTCGAGGATGATTTCCAGAATCTTTTCCAGAACCGTGATTACTGAAATAGGAGGATAATTGTGTACTAGAGCCTTATCACTTTTTTTCCATAATGGTAAAACTTTCGCAAATTTAAAACAGCTTTTTTAGTGGTTTGATGATTGGTCCTTTTTATTATTTCTCTTGATAAGTCATAGCAATCTGAACATTTCGATTTTTGTAATGACCTTATTTCCGAAGGCAATATGGGTACAAGAAAAAAAGAGTCACAAGACGAAGAACTAGAACGGAGTAGGTCAACCGAAGTCTCAGTCGCTTGAGGCCGATATCGCTGAAATTTTCAATCTGATATATCTTGTTCTTTGTCAAAATATTTCATTCGCTTGTCCTTGAAAGGTTGCCTCAAGATTATTGAAATTATTGTTAATATTCCAGAACATACATTTCAATGTGAATAAAAATAATAACAGAGTGGTGCTCGAATTCACAACTTGTTTATGTTGCAACCGGGTAATTATAGACATGGGGCGATATTTTGAAGAAGGGGTTGGACAAAAACTATGAATCAAATGAAGAAATTAGAAAGTGTTCGATTTAGAGAAATGTGTTGCAAACATAACATATCCCTCGATCACATTCGTCAAATATGGATTTCACAGTAAAAATGTGTACCCCCATTGAGTTTATGGCAAAGAAGTAGGAAGCATTCCGAAAATAAAAAAGTTTTTCAAAGGAAAAACTATTGAACTTAACCATAGGGAATACTCGATTAAATTTGTAGTGCCTTCGTTGGCGCTTCTCATGGATGAATGGTATAGAGGATGTTCTATTTGAAATAACAAGAGTTTATGGCAAAGGCGCATAGAAAGAATTTCGGAAATAAAAAAGTTTTTAAAAGAAAAAACTATTGAACTCAACCATAGGGAAAAGTCGATTAAATTTGTAGTGCCTTCGTTGGCGCTTCTCATGGATAAATGGTATACAGGGTGTTCAATATACACAGATCTATTTTAGAGAGTCACCAATGTATAATATTTGAGCAAACATAAATTTCAATAAGACTTTACAATTTCAAATATTATAAGTGAAGATTATTGGAAAAATGCTTGAAATCTCGAAAACGTTCAATATTTTCGAAAAAAAGATATACAAAAATTACCTTCAATTTATTCATATAAAAACCAAAAAACTGATGAAAAATATAGGTTGCGTTAAAAAAACAAAGTTGAGACCCACCCATAAAGAATTGAAGACCCCGTGTGACCGATTTTTTTTTCACTTTGTCGAACTTGAGCAATAAGCTAACATTATAGAAATATATAATTCCTATCTGTTTCCGAAATGGACAATTGGAATACCCCGCTACTGTTGCAGGACCCTGTTTATATATATATTTATATATATGTATAAATACATTAGGAGAAATAAAACTCATTTGCTGATCTTTTGATTGATTGATTTTGTTTCTTTTCTAACCGCTTGAAAATCCTGAGAAATACAATATGGTGTTAAAATTTTCAGACCTCCCTGCCGTTCCACTTAAGATGTACTTACAAATCATATGATATGCTCATTTCAAATATATGAGTGGAATTCTTTTATCAGCTCTAGTTTTTGAGATTCAGATATCTACGTTCAAAACAGAAAAATAGTGACTTTAGTGCATGGAGGAAGCAATTTTTTTCCTTTCAATCTTGATGCCAACAATTCTGAAGTTTGTTTAGGAAGATTCAAATCTCTTAGAAGATCATCTAACTCGTTTTGTAAAAATTTTTTTGGCCCATTTGATACATCTTTAAAATAATTATGATTTTCTTATGGGCGTGGTCCTTTATTGCTTTGTACTGAGGGTTCGAATATATTTTCAGGCTCTGAAGAGTCGGGTAAATGTTGCCATTAAGCTTGATTTCTAGCGTTTATGCTTTTTATGTTGACACTA
The DNA here is from genome assembly GCA_018342105.1 of Gonioctena quinquepunctata. Taxonomy (NCBI): domain Eukaryota; kingdom Metazoa; phylum Arthropoda; class Insecta; order Coleoptera; family Chrysomelidae; genus Gonioctena; species Gonioctena quinquepunctata. The sequence continues at coordinate 56,608 of JAFIRS010001401.1, forward strand.
AATAACAAAAATTTAAACCGACGAAATACGGAACTGGAAAGTAAAAAATAAAATGAACCTTCTCAGTCTCAATATCTAAGCTTATTAACTAATGTTAGTAACTTATTTTCAGTCGGTCCCAAACAAACAAGCAAATGAATAAGGTTAGCGTAAAATGATGGCATCGAGTTGGGCGGTGACATTCTGATAATTTTTTTGAAGTAATTTAATGATCTTCGTTTATTGTTCGTTTGGCGCCGACTCAAAATTAGTTATTTACATTAGTTTAGGAGATAAGTTATTGAGACGAAGAAGGTTTATTTTATTCTTTACTTTTCAGTTCCGTATTTCGTCGGCTTAATTTTTTGTTAAAAAGTTTTTATTTTCCAATTTTTTTGTAGCTGAAATCTACTAATTACTACCTACTTGTTTTTTTATTACTTCCAAAATACTTACTTACCCACCCTACTCCAACTATTACCAGTTAAATAATATGATTATCTACTTTTACTATTTCTTGTTATATAAATTATTTCTGTTGGTCTGGTTAGATTATTCCATTACTTTTTATATCATTCCATCCTCTCATAGAATATACTCATTGTGACGGTTGTAGGAGGACAAAAATAATGACAATAGCGATCTGTCATTTTCAACTACATATGTGTTCACAAGTGAAAAATCAATTATATCCTAGTTTACTACCCGTAAGGTTGAATAATTCCTTTCGGGATCCAAATATGATCAACTATGAGGTATACCTTATCTAATAAGGTTAGAATCATCCAAATCTGAGAACCCAGTACAAAGTTATGCTTGATAGAATCGGTTAACGGTCCAGAATTCGGAGGGTGAGTGATCAATATCCTTCATTTTGCTACCCTTAGGGGTGAATTTTATCTTTTAAATTCAAATGGGACCAACTTCGGAGTACACTCTATCCACTGAAAGAAGAAGAATTATCCAAATCGGACGTCTCAGTAAAAAATTGTGCATGGTCATACATAAAAAAAAATATACGCGTCGACTAGAGAACCTCCTCCTTTTTGGTTTCGTCTGTTGAAAAATAACAGTCATCGGAATGACTTTGTGGTTTTCTCCAAATGGTTGATGTTCCGAATTAAAAGCAATTCTTTTGTTATTTTTCTATAATCTTGAATGATCCACACACGATTTACAAAATCAGGAGCTCAAAACTTGTAATTTGCATCCAAAATAATCTCAAAATACAGAAAATATGTATTTTTAACGAACTTTGATATAACTTTCTTACAATCGTTGAACACATATTCTCCACATATGTAGCAAAAATGATCTGGGTTGTTTAAACAACGTCTCCTCGAACTACTCATGTCACAGAAACTTCAGCTAATATTCTTAGTACGCACGTTATCAACGAATGAATACGCATGAATTATCAAAATGAAAAAAAAGTACCTTGAGCTGCACAAAAACTTTTGATGATACATTTGAAAGAAACATGTTATTAGTGAACATTATCGACCACAAAATTCACGGAAACTGGTGTTATTTTCGAACTAAAAAAGTGCATAATTTTCCTAATGCTCCATGAAAAGTAGAAGTGCGATCTCTGACCACGGTGGAGATGGATTTCGCTTAATTCCCTCAAAAATGAATTCTGATAAGGAATCATCAGTGACTGGGAAAGGAACCTGATATACTCTATCCCATTGATCAGGAAGAAATCATGCTGATAATAATTTGGGATGTTTGTTTCTCAACAAGAATTTTCCGTTATGGAAAACATCAAACAAAAATCATACGGGTCACAAAACATAATTGGAATATCTCGATTGTGAGATATCTCTATATTCCGGCAGTCATTCGTTCAATCATATATTCATTTCTGCTATTCCAAAAAAAAACAGACAAACGATAAAAATCTCGACGGAGAAAAGTTCCAGTACCAACACAAAAGCTCGGTCTAGCGGATCGATAGTCCCGGTTTTATTTGAATGCTGATTTTCCCGGTTTCCCAAGCAGATTCAAGAGACCTGTCTTATTCCTAATGTACTCCAGAGGATGTGGATGTACTCCATTCGGGCGTATTTTACTGGCGAATGCCCGAAAGGTCGTTGATTTTCATCTCGAGATCCCATCGAATGTGAGTCGGATAACAGTTGATTTGTGAGAAGGAATAATCAAAGAAGGATGTGGGAGAACGTCGTGAAATGGAAAAGAAAAGTCTTGCTAGGGAATACTTTTGTCTGTTAGCTGAAAATATCTTATAAGCCAACTAAAGCGAAAAATGCTGAACAGATTTTGTCTAGACGGAATGTTTTCGTTCTTGTATCTGGGATTCAATCAGAACAAAATTGCTTCAAAGTTTGCTCTACAATATATCGTTCGATTCTTGCAAAATATGGAAAACAAACAGACAAATTGAATATTCTCTTTCGCGATTAAGATCATCAATCTCTATTTTGGAATGGAATGAATGAACGAACTCACCTCAAAGGAAGTTCAATCACAATTCTTTGAGAATATCGTTCCAAAAGGTATAATAATAGTGTTTTTTTTTCTGAGTTTGCATCACAAATTGAAGATTCAGATCATCAATCTCTAGTTTGGAATTGAATGAATGAACAGAACAACCCTTCTTTTGAAAATATCGTTCCAAATGGTTGGCATAATAACAGTATTTTTTTTTTTTTGAAAATTAAGTTCGAGTACACAAATTGCAAATTCTTTCTCGCGATTCAGATCATCAATCTCTCTTTCGAAATTGAATGAATGAACAAACTCGAACCTCGAGTGAAGTTCAATCACAATTCTTCGGAAATCTCGTTCCAAGTTGTTGAAGTCTTCACCTGTGATAGATTGATTCATATATGGGTGTGAGGTCGATTTCTTACATTTTTTTATTTCGTCAAATTGAAATTCTTTTGACAATGTCAGTCTATATATTATACTTTTTTTTCCATCGAAAACATGATGACAAAATTATTCATACAAGGTGTTCTAATAAATTCAACAAAATTCATAACACAAATGGTTGCCATAATAATGGTGTTTTTTTTTCTCAGTTTGAGTCACAAATTGATATTCAGTTCAAGTCACAAATTGCAAATTCTTTCTCGCGATTCAGATCATCAATCTCCATTTTGGAATTCAATGAATGAACAAACTCACCCCAAGTGGAGTTCAATCCGAATTCTTTGAAAATATAGTTCCAAATGGTTGGCATAATAATTGTGTTTTTTTTCTCAGTTTGAGTCACGAATTGGATATTCAGTTCAAGTCATAAATTGCAAATTCTTCCTCGCGATTCAGATCATCAATCTATATTTTGGAATTGAATGAACAAACTCACCTCAAGTGAAGTTCAAAGATGATTCTTTGGAAATATCGTTCCAAATGGTTGGCATGATGATAGTGTTTTTCTCTAAGTTTGAGTCACAGATTAAAGATTCATTTCAAGTCACAAATTGCAAACTCTTTCTCGGTTCAATCTCTATTTTGGAATTGATTGAATGAACAAACTCACTTCAAGGGGAGTTCAATCACAGTTCTTTTAAAATATCGTTCCAAATTGTTGAAGTCTTCACCTGTAATAGATATACGGGTAGAAGGTCAATTTTTTTTATTTTTCAATTTTGTCAAATTGAAATTCTTTTGACAATGTCAGACTATTTATTATACTTTTCTTTCCATAGGAAACATGATGACAAAATCATTCATTCAATAGTTAACATACAAGGTGTTCTAATAAATTCAACAATAATTCATAACACAAATGGTTGCCATATTAATGGTGTTTTTTTTTTCAGTTTGCGTCACAAATTGAAGATTTAGTTCAAGTCACAAATTGCAAACTCTCTCTCGTGATTCAGATCATCAATTTCTATTTTGGAATTGAATGAATGAACAAACTCACCTCAAGTGGAGTTCAATAAAAATTCTTTGAAAATATCGTTCCAAATGGTTGGCATAATATTATTATTTTTTTTTCAAATTTCAGTCACAAATAAAGGATTCAGTTCAAGACTCGAATTGAAAACTCTTCCTCGCGATTCAGATCATCAATCTCCATTTTGGAATTGAATGAATGAACAAACTCACCTCAAGTGGAGTTCAATCCCAATTCTTTGAAAATATCGTTCCAAACGGTTGGCATAATTATTGTGATTTTTCCTCAGTTTGAGTCACAAATTGAAGATTCAGTTCGAATCACAAATTGCAAATTATTTCTCACGATTCAAATCATCAATCACTATTTTGGAATTGAATGAATGAACGAACTCACCTCAAGTAGAGTTCAAAGATAATTCTTTGAAAATATCGTTCCAAATGGTTTGCATGATAATAGTGTTTTTTCTCCAAGTTTGAGTCACAGATTAGAGATTATTTCAAGTCACGAATTGCAAACTCTTTCTCACGATTCAGATCATTAATCTCCATTGTGGAATTAAATGAATGAACAAACTCAACTCAAGTGGAGTTCAATCACAGTTCTTTTGAAATATCGTTTCAAATTGTTGATGTGTTCACCTGTTATATATATATATATATATATATATATATATATATATATATATACGGGTCGAAGGTCGATTTCTTATATTTTTTAATTTCGTCAAATTATTTTTTTTTGACAATGTCAGACTATTTATTATACTTTTTTTTTCCATAGAAAATATGATGACAAAATCATTTATACAATGGTAAAAATACAAGGTGTACTGATAAATTCAACAATAATTCCTAACACGAATGGTTGCCATAATAATGGTGTTTTGTTTTCAGTTTGAGTCGCAAATTGAAGATTCAGTTCAAGTCACAAATTGCAAACTCTTTCTCGTGATTCAGATCATTAATCTCAATTTTGGAATTGAATGGATGAACAAACTCACATCAAGTGGAGTTCAATCAAAATTCTTGAAATTCGTTCTAAATGGTTGGCATAATAATAGGGTTTTTTTTTTCTCAATTTGAGTCACAAACTAAGATTCAGTTCAAGTCTCAAATTGCAAACTCTTTCTCGCGATTCAGATCATCAATCTCTATTTTGGAATTCATTCGATGAACAATTTCACCCCAAGTGGAGTTCAATCACATTTCTTTGAAAATGTCGTTCCAAATGGTTGGCATAATGATAGTGTTTTTTTTTTCTCAATTTGAGTCACAAATCAAGGATTCAGTTCAAGTCTCAAATTGCAAACTGTTTCTCGCGATTCAGATCATTAATCTGTATTTTGGAATTGAATGAATGAACAAACTCACCTCAAGTAGAGTTCAATCACAATACCTTCAAAATATCGTTCCAAATTTTTGAGTCTTTACCTGTAATATATACAGTGCTAGTCAAAAGTCCCCTCCCCCCTTCGTATCTTTTGAACGGGTATACTTTTAATAATGAAATTTGGAGGGTGGAAATAAACGGATGTAGGCTTCTCAACTGGTCATAACAGGTGACGCAATAGTCATAAATGACGTCACAAGGCCACTGTGACCAATAATTTTAAATGGGACCCTATGGCAAGTGACAGTTCGTTTGAAAGGTATTGAAAATACCTATTCAGTCATACCAATTTTGTTTGAGTTTCGGCTGATTTTGATTGATAAATTGAAGAAATACGAAAATTATAGTTTCGCATTTAATTAATAAAGATTTAAGAACCAGTTCTTATAATAAGTGTTCAAAATGTGCTCCATCCACTTCCTGGCAGTAATGCATCCTATTGCTAAACTCTTGTCGTACTCGTCCCAGTGTGTCAGCGGAAATTGCCCTACATTCTTCAACAATTCGTTGTTTCAGAATGGCAATACTGTCAGGTGCTGTAGCGTAAACCTTAGATTTCAAGTACCCCATAGAAAAAATCTAATGGTGTAAGGTCCGGTGACCGAGCTGGCCATTCGATCGAACCTCGTCGTCCAATCCATCTACCACGATATTCTTCATCTAGGTAACGTCTTACTGCACCGTAATAGTGTGCAGGAGCACCATCTTGTTGAAACGTTATTTCCAAGTTGTCGAATTCATCTGGATTATCTTCTAGAATTTCAAGAATTAACGCCTCAATATCATTTTGTAACATCTCCAGATACAATTCACCGGTTAAGTTAGCATTGAGAAAAAGAGGCCCAACTATGTGGTTTCCCAAAATACCTGCCCAAACATTTACTTTTTCTGGAAATTGAGTATGTTTTTTCACGAAAGATGTGAGGATTTGTGTCACCCAATACCTCACATTTTGAGTGTTAACATTTCCATTGAGAAAGAAAGTACTTTCGTCACTAAAACAAATTGTCTGTATGTAGCCTGGTTGTTGGTTCATTTTATTGGACATAGTTTCACAGAATTCTAGTCTTCGGTCGGGGTCATCATCTGAAAGTTGGTGCACCATTTTTAATTTGTATGGATGAAATTTGTTTTTAGCCAACACCCTATGTACTGTCCTTTGACTGACTTCACAGATAGACGCAACTTGGGCTGTGGAAGAAGTAGGGTTTACTACCATTTCTCCAATTATGTCAATTTTTTTGTCATCACTAATTGTTGGTCGACCAGATCGTTTGGCATCTTGAACACTACCTGATGCTTCAAACTTCCGAAGAAGCTCCCTCAAATAAACCCTCGATATAGGGCGATCGGGGTACCTCTCATTAAACAGTCGTTCCGCTGCATGGAAATTGTTTCTACATTCACCAATTATTAAGATAGCTGCTACTTTGTCGGCTACAGTACGTACCATTTTGCCTATGTAAACACTTAAACGTCTCGTTAAACAATAGCTTAGGTAAATTTTCAAGGTATAAACACTTTTGACAAGTAGATAATTCAAAAACGTCAACCTTTTGACAATTAACCAGAAGCGACTTATTAATTAAATGCGAAACTATAATTTTCGTATTTCTTCAATTTATCAATCAAAATCAGCCGAAACCCAAACAAAATTGGTATGACTGAATAGGTATTTTCAATACCTTTCAAACGAGCTGTCACTTGCCATAGGGTCCCATTTAAAATTATTGGTCACAGTGGCCTTGTGACGTCATTTATGACTATTGCGTCACCTGTTATGACCAGTTGAGAAGCCTACATCCGTTTATTTCCACCCTCCATTATTATAAGTATACCCGTTCAAAAGATACGAGGGGGAGAGGGGACTTTTGACTAGCACTGTATACGGGTCGAAAGTCGATTTCTTATATTTTTTAATTTCGTCAAATTGAAATTCTTCTGACAATTTCAGTCTATTTATAATACTTTTTTTTCCATAGAAAACATGATGACGAAATTATTTATATAATAGTAAACATACAAGGTATTCTGATAAATTCAACAATAATTCATAACATAAATGGTTGCCATAATAATGGTGTTTTGTTTTTCCCAGTTTGAGTCACAAATTGAAGATTTAGTTCAAGTCAAGTTGAATGAATGAACAAACTCACCTCAAGTGGAGTTCAATCACAATTCTTTCGAAATATCGTTCCAAATTGTTGAGTCTTTACGTGTAATATATATACGGGTCGAAGGTCGATTTCTTATATTTTTTAATTCCGTCAAATTGAATTTTTTTTGACACTGTGTATATTCATTATACTTTTTTTTCTATAGAAAACATGATGACAAAATTATTTATACAATATTAAACATACAAACTGTTCTAATGAATTCAACAATAATTCATAACACAAATGGTTGCATAATAATGGTGTTTTGTTTTTCTCAGCTTGAGTCACAAATCAAAGATTTAATTAAAGTCACAAACTGCAAATTTTTTCCCGTGATTCCGATCATAAATCTCTATTTTGGAATTGTATGAATAAACAAACTCACCTCAAGAGGAGTTCAATCACGATTCTTTTAAAATATCATTTCAAATTGTTGAAGTCTTCATCTGTAATGTATATATATATATATATATATATATATATATATATTGTTATGTTATGTTATGCCAGTTGTAAATTTTAAAAGATCAAAAACCCACAAAAAGAATAATTACTAGATGGTTAATGGTTTCAAGAGTTTGTTTGTGAATAACTTTTGAAATTCTATGTATATTGTGAGCCTAGATAGAATATGGATAGATAAAAAATGTAAAAATACTATAAAACAATCAATTTCATACACTGTCAAAATTATTATAACCCATAATTGCTCAAAGACAACAAAAAGTGTAAATTTACAAAATTTTCATGAATAAAAAGGAATCAACACATTTATAAATTTGAAACATACAGTATATGAAATTGTAGCTAACTAAAGTGCAATGATAGAACAGTAAACGTCTTTATGAAAATAGCCAATCAGGGAATAGATGGTCAGATGTAAAATTAGAAATTGTGGGAGAATAGCAATGAGATGGTATCAGAAGCAATTATTTTTGAAATTTGTAAATAATGATAAGAGTGGAAAAATAATTGTATATATAAATTATGCAATATAAATATAAACAGTGAAAAGTGTCAATTAAGTGCACCAATTCAAAAATTCAAATGAAAAAACAAGGAGAAAAAGATGTATCTAGGCGATAGAAAAACAAAGCTTCGGGGAGATCGAAAATAAATTTCCAAGCGAATGCCACGCAAAAATTTTACTGAAAGAAAATTGGAATAATCCCATCATTTGGTAAACAAAACCAATATTACCTCAATGATAACATATCCACGGATCCATATGCTGATTTCCGCATCTATATAGTTCCTGATTCATGATATTGCAGTCCTGACAGCGATTGGAGAGGGGAGGCATCCTGTTTCATGGTATAATTAGAACACCAACAGTTCCAACCAGGTATAAAACTTAAATAGTGCTCTTCCGGTCCTGAACTATTTCACCAATAACATATTTCACATTCGAAGAACTTTATGTCACACTATTTTGAACAATAACAGAAAACGTCACTCTCACGGAAAAAGTGAGGTTCTGTTTATCTATCCATGATCTGATTTATTATTATCCGTGAATATTTGTTTGATTCGCCCTAGTATAAGTTATTTCTCGTAGGCCAGGTATTTTGAGTCTTCCTGAATAAAGGAGATAATTGCTTTATGATATTTTGTTGTTTGTTTTCTCACAATGATCAATAACATACCAAAAACCATTCAATAAACTGAAGTTAGCCAGCAGTGGCAAGTGGCTCTATTGCTTTGAACCGGCCACCTTGAGATAAGGGCGTACCAACTGTAGTTTAGCCGTGGTGAGTAAAATAATAATTGTTGGTAGCGTGACGAGAGAACAGTGACGTTCGCTGGCAATTATTATTACAGCATACAATACAGGGGCAGAAATAAAAAAAAGATACAAAATTATAAAAAAAATTAATATTTGGCTCACAAAGAATAACCAAAAATAATTAGCAATTTCAATATACAAAAACAATATATATATTTCCAATCCATCAAAACATAACAAAAGGCACCCAAAACGTAGGGAAAAAATATTACAATATTATATGTTATATTTAAAAAAAATCATCATTATATAACAGGATATATATAAACATTTAAATATAAATATATATATATATATATATATATATATATAAATATATATATATAAATATATATATATATATATATATATATATATATATATATATATATATATATATATATATATATATATATATATTAATATATATATTTAAATTATATATATGATTTTTTTTAATATAATATATTATTGTAATAATTTTCCCCTACGTTTTGGGTGCCTTTTGTTATGTTTTGATGGATTGGAAATATATATATTGTTTTTGTATATTGAAATTGCTAATTATTTTTGGTTAGTCTTTGTGAGCCGAATTGATATGATATAAATAGATATTTCTGCCCCTGTATTGTATGCTGTAATAATAATTGCCAGCAAACGTCACTGTTCTCTCGTCACGCACCAACAATTATTATTTTCCTCACCACGGCTTAACTACAGTTGGTACGCCCTTATCTCAAGGTGGCGGTTCAAGCAATAGACCACTTGCCACTGCTGGCTAACTTCAGTTTGAATGGTTTTGTATGTTATTGATCATTGTGAGAAAACAAACAACAAAATATCATAAAGCAATTATCTCCTTTATTCAGGAAGACTCAAAATACCTGCCTACGAGAAATAACTTATACTAGGTGAATCAAACAAATATTCACGGATAATAATAAATCAGATCATGGATAGATAAACAGAACCTCACTTTTCCGTGAGGTGACGTTTTCTGTTATTGTTAAAAAAGTGTGACATAAAGTTCTTCGAATGTGAATAGTTATTGGTGGAATAGTTCGGACCGAAGAGCACTATTTAAGTTTTATACCTGGTTGAACTGTTGGTTCTAATTATACCATGAAACAGGATGTCTCCTCTCTCCAATCGCTGTCAGAACTGCAATATCATGAATCAGGAACTATATAGATGAGGAAATCATGCTATGGATCCGTGGATACATTATCATTGAGGTAATATTGATTTTGTTTACCAAATGATGGGATTATTCCAATTTTCTTTCAGTAAAATTTTGGTGGCATCCGCTTGAAATTTATTTTCGATCTCCCGAAGCTTTGTTTTCTATCGCCAGATACATCTTTTCTCCTTGTTTTCATTTGAATTTTGAATTGGTGCACTAAATTGTCACTTTCACTGTTCTATCATTGGCTACTTTTAGTTAGCTACAATTTCATATACTGTATGTTTCAAATTTATAAATGTGTTGATTCCTTTTTATTCATGAAAATTTTGTAAATTCACACTTTTTGTTGTCTTTTGAGCAATTATGGGTTATAATAATTTTGACAGTGTATGAAATTGATTGTTTTATAGTATTTTGACATTTTTTATCTATCCATATTCTACCTAGGCTCACAATATACATAGAATTTCAAAAGTTATTCTCAAACAAACTCTTGAAACCATTAACCATCTAGTAATTATTCTTTTTGTGGGTTTTTAGTCTTTTAAAATTTGCAACTGGCATAACATAACATAACAATATATATTTATATATATATATATATATATATACATTACAGATGAAGACTTCAACAATTTGAAATGATATTTTAAAAGAATCGTGATTGAACTCCTCTTGAGGTGAGTTTGTTTATTCATTCAATTCCAAAATAGAGATTTATGATCGGAATCACGGGAAAAAATTTGCAGCTTGTGACTTTAATTAAATCTTTGATTTGTGACTCAAGCTGAGAAAAACAAAACACCATTATTATGCAACCATTTGTGTTATGAATTATTGTTGAATTCATTAGAACAGTTTGTATGTTTAATATTGTATAAATAATTTTGTCATCATGTTTTCTATAGAAAAAAAAGTATAATAAATATACACAGTGTCAAACAAAATTCAATGTGACGGAATTAAAAAATATAAGAAATCGACCTTTGACCCGTATATATATATTACACGTGAAGACTCAACAATTTGGAACGATATTTCGAAAGAATTGTGATTGAACTCCACTTGAGGTGAGTTTGTTCATTCATTCAACTTGACTTGAACTAAATCTTCAATTTGTGACTCAAACTGGGAAAAAAATATATATATATATATATATGGGTCAAAGGTCGATTTCTTATATTTTTTAATTTCGTCAAATTGAAATTATTTTGACAATGTCAGACTATTCATTATACTTTTTTCCACAGAAAACATGGTGACAAAATTATTGGTACAATAGTAAACATAAAGGGTGTTCTAATAAATTCAACAATAATTCATAACACAAATGGTTGCCATAGTAATGGTGTTTTTTTTTTCTCAGGTTGAGTCACAAATTGAAGATTAAGGTCAAGTCACAAATTACAAACTCTTTCTCGTGATTCAGTTCACAATCTCTATTTTGGAATTGAATGAATGAACAAACTCACCTCAAGTGGAGTTCAATCACAATTCTTCCAAAATATCGTTCCAAATGATTGACATTATGATAGTTTTTTTTCTCAATTTGAGTCACAATCAAGGACTCAGTTCAAGTCTCAAACTGCAAACTCTTTCTCGCGATTCAGATCATCAATCTCTATTTTGGAATTGAGTGAATGAACAAACTCACCCCAAGTGGAGTTCAATCACAATTCTTTGAAAATATCGTTCCAAATGGTTGGCATAGTAATAGTTTCTTTTTCTCAGTTCGAGTCACAAATTAAAATTTCAGTTCAAGTCACAAATTGCAAACTCTTTCCTGCGATTCAGATCATCAATCTCTCTTTCGAAATCGAATGAATGAACAAACTCACCCCAAGTGAAGTTCTGTAGAATACGACAATAAAACTATTGACCTGACTTTAGTTTGATTTTTTCAAGAAAAAAACTTAATTTTGAAAAAAAACTATATTGCCGATAACTCTCAATAGTTCTCCTAACGAAAAATATATCGAAAGAATGGACGAACTTTAAATAAATTCGTGCGCCCGATTTGATAACATAATGGAATTTCCCATACTTACTTATATTATATCAACTCTTTGTGTGAAGTAGTCACACTTTCTTTGTCCAAAAATGTTTCTACATATAATATTTCCATATTATAAGGGCAGCTGTTGTCACCAGGGTGTATGTAGCAAAATGGATTTTTCTACACACAACACCAATTTTGCTAGAGGGTTTCCATACTATGATGTAAGGCACTGACATTTTGGGTTTACCCACTAGTCCGTCGTACTTGGATCTATGCCTTTGGCTCAATATGCGAGGTCTTTCTTCTGAATGACTTTTCTTTCTTTATATGAAAATTAGTAATTTTTGTCTTTTGTCTCGAGGGACTTCTATTCAAGTGATAATGTAACTTAGCAATTAACTTTTGCCTCTCAATTAAAATAATCTGATTTAATTCAATTTCCGTTTCCTCAACTTCGGTTGAGAAAATAATAGACGAAATTTAACTTCAATACATCTATTAACGAAAAAAGGTAAAAAATATAGTATAGTTCAACGAATAGTTTGAAAATATTACATATCGGTTCTATAATGAAAGGGGGCTCATAATTCCGATATATTTAGTGATTTCCTATTATCGAAATATAAAACCGGTTTCTCCCCGTGGCTCTCATAGTTTATTGTTACCCGCGTAACTGACTTCCGTTTTTCCCAAATTACCAAAAAATTGTGATCGTCTGAGGTGAGTCTCAAATTCAAGAAACTAACTCCCAATGTACTCTGTTATGTATACCTCTGATCTGATATTAATTGTGCATGAGGTTCACCCCGTGAATCAAAAGTTAAAAGCTCTGCATCAAGTTAGATTTTCCACTCAAGCCAGTGACTTACCCCTGTAGTTCCTATTTTCCTCCAAGTCTCGAATATAATTCTCATTTCCCTCGTAGCCGTCTGTGGACACTCGAATCAGATTTCTTATTTAAACGCACTCGTTTTCAGAACTGACGAATAAAATAAAGTTTCCGATATCTACCCGCGATAGTTCTTGCCTTGGAACCATTATATATCGAAGGGCGATTTTCTTCGATATAGTTTCTGGTAGAACCAAAAATTCGGGCCGATCTCGGTGGACTCACGCCAACGGCGGAACTCGTGCCGATCCCCTCGAAGTTCGCACAAAGACTTTTTTTCAGACCTGTTGATCTTTTTTCATCCTGAAAAGAAGCGAAGCGCCAAGTCGTAGTCTGATTGGCTACATAATTTCATTCGTGCCGAAATTATGGTTCAAAGTCCATTTTCTCGTTACAACGCGTCCCGTGTATATTGCCGATTCGACAGTTTGCCCGACTGTGTTGAATCAATGAGGCTCTGTTTAACATTTCCAGGCTAAATAACAGTTACAATGTTACATATCTGTAAATGAATGAACTCATCTGCTCGGCATAAATATATTTCTGATATTCGCGACAACCCATTTATGTATTTTGAGGTATGAGCTCCCTGTTTCATATTAATTTCGTCCACAAAACTGGACTAATGAATTATGAATAAAAAGTTGAAATAACTTACCCTGGGACCAATGAAAAACCAAAACAATAACACCTACAGGGTGTTACAGTTCAATCACAATGAGGCATAGATTATCCTTCTCAAAACTCAGATTGAAAATCACCAACAGTTAATGCAAATGATATAAATTGAAATGTGGATATGTAAAATTGATAAACAAATGCGTTCATTCACATATTGAATCAATAAACTAAATTGTCCAATATTAAGACACGTATTGGGGCGTAACGTGGGCAAGGGGCTTCAACAACTTGATGAGCTGCTGAAAAGGAGATTTTAACAAGCTTTGGGTGCCTTATAGAGATGAAAAAGCCTTTCGCTAGCTAGGAAATACCCAGAGATAGATGTAGAAGTGTAAAAAAATCTCGAGTGGGGAGCCTGGTTGCTCAGGTGCCTTTTGAAAATGGGAAATCTTTGGGCAAACGAAAGATTGTGATTCAATTCAGCATATCACAAGAAAAAATATGAGGGAGAAGAATATCAAGGGGACTGTTGAGAACAAAATGGAGGAAATTCAATGGAGATAGCCCTCAAAGGAATGTGTTAACCATAGACAAGTGTTTCAAACTCTTGGCCCTCATCAGCACGGCGAAGAAGTGCAAGGATGAACAACACTTGGTAGTAAACGACAAATCAAGCGAGTCAATAGACAGAAGCCAGCCGCACATTTGTGGTTTAGGTTAGCAGAACCTGCATTCCATGGCAACAACCAACGTCACCACGGAGGCAGCTATAGCTACATGCGTTACTTCCGAATCCAGGATTATATAGATGAAAGGGAAGAATATCGAGGGGACTGCTAAAAACAAAATGGAAAAAATTTCATGGACATTCATGTTTTTAATAATGGACTCGGATGTCACGCAGGTAGCTATATCTCCGTGGTGACGTTGGTTGTTGCCCTGAAATGAGGGGTCTGCTAACCGAAACCACAAATGTGCGGCTGGCTTCTGTTTGTTGGCTCCGTTGATTTGTCTTTACTACCAAGTGTTGTTTTTCCTTGCACTTCTTCACGGTACTGATGAGGGCCGACAGCCCGAAACATGTGACTACGGTTAACACTTTTCTTTGAGGGCTATGTCCATTGAATTTCTTTCATTTTGTTCAAAAAATATTATGTTATGAAAATAAAATCGATACTAAATAGGATTCTCTCGGTATTTCGAGAAAAGGTCATCTGATTAACATTGGTGTCCCTTGCACATGATTTTTTTTCGATAAGTTCTGCTGAAACTTCATTGTCACCCTGTGACCAAATAAATTTCCACACAGAGAGTGTCACAGCCAGGATAGGCGAAGAACTAAAACCGAGGATTTTGTATGGATTCCTATCCATAATGTACCGAATTATTTGAATACAATGTTGCGTTCCGGGAATTCCAGTGAAGAGTAAGGCAATATTCTGTGTCTTCGTGTTTTCCATGGAATTGAAATCGATTTTGGTATAATGCAAAACATGTTCGATGTGCTTCTAAACATTCTCGAGCTCACTGCAATACACATGATGATGATATAGTTCTCCTCTCAAAAATATCCTAGATGGTTCGCAATGAACTGAGATTTAATTATCACTTATAATACCACAAGAGCTTCAAAATTATCGGGTATTTCCCGATAGGTTCGTTGCAAACAAATGAAGGAGTCAAGTTTTTCAGGTTAAAAAATCACGAGCGCGAAGCGCGAGTGATTTTTCCTGAAAAACTTGACGACTTTATTTGTTTGCAGGGAACCTTGAGGGAAATGCCAGATAATTTTGAAGCTCGTATATATCGAGGATTATTTTTCCGTCCCAAATGTCGGCCAATAGAATTGCACCATGAGACGAAATGTACAGTTAACAAATAAGAATTTCATAATGAATAAAACAACATTTAATTAAGATTCAGGCTAGTGCAATTAAAAATACAATTGTTGTAAACATTGGTGCATGTTTTCTTCAAGTCAGAGTTATCGGTAATGGTCCCAGAAGAGGTAGATGGCATGAGGTTTATGCTGTTGATGGCATTTTCTGCAGTAGGCTCACTCCTTCGCAGTTTCTTGACAATTAATTCGTGGTGTTCCTGGTCGAGTTGGAGATACGGCTTGATGGAGTTACTGTTGGCATGTCCAGTTATTTTGATTATCTGCTGCTCTCCCAGGCCCGATTTCGCTAGATTGGAGACGGCTGTTGCACGACTGGAGTGATTGGTGATTTTTTTGTTACCAAGGTCAAGCCCAGCTTTTTGTGCTGACTCCTTAACCCACTTTGAAATCGTGTTTTGGCCTACTGGGGAATCCTTGTACCACCTAGCGCCTGGAACTTTATTCCAGAATGGATTTTGGGTCAGGAATAGTCTGTCGCTCTTGATATTGGCATCTCTCTCTCTCTCAATTTCTGGAACAGTCTCACTGGGCACTTGTCAGGGATTTCCGATTCTCCACCAGCCACTTGCTGTCTGATAATTTTTATCACCACCTTGTGTGGTCTTGCTGAAAATTGGATTGTATTCAATTCTCCCAGTTGTTTCCCGTCATTTCGCTGTTCTGCCTTGAAGTGATGTATTGACGCCATGCTGCCCTCACCACCTCTCCAAGCCAATTCCACTGATATTATCATGAATAATTTTTTCTGGAGGCCATCAGGAGTTTTCTCGTCCCAAACAGTGGTCATTGCATCCCAATCTTTTTCCTCCAACGCTGCTGCACTTGCCCTCCGTTTTTCCGGAATCGATTGTAAAGCCTTACGCTTGGCATCACGAGCTCCTCGAGCGGTCTTGAATGCAGCATCCGAAAATGGGTTGATTTTGATGTCGAAATCGTTCAAATACTTTTCTTGAAGTAATTTGGCAGTCTGATTCCACATTGTTTTTATTGTACCTTCTTTATAGTCTTCTCCATCCATTTTCTTCATATTGTAAGCGTAATCTTTCATAATGTTTGCCAATTGCGCTTCACTCGTTTCAGCACTCAATGTGTATTCCTCTCAGTACAAAAGTAGTAAATTGGTTCCAAACTGTTTTTTTGCCTTCTCCGTATTAATGGGAACATTTCCTTTGACTTTTTATCGATGGTGGACAGAGAACAAACTCCAAATCGACTCATTTTCATGCAAAATCTCCAATTGTCACAATTGAATTCAACCTGTCAGTTTGAAGTGTGGTTAATTTGACTGGATCATGTTTTGTTTTTATATATAGCAACTACCAGAGAAAATTTTCAAAAATTATCAGTATAATACCATGTAGGTTGTACCACGTGACGTCGAATGGTGCAATTCTATTGTCGATATTTGGGTCGGAAAAATAATCACTTATAATCAAAGAGCTTCAAATTATCGGGTATTTCCCGATAGGTTCGTTGCAAACAATTAGGAGTCAAGTTTTCAGGTTAAAATCACGAGCGCGAAGCGCAGTGATTTTCCTGAAAACTTGACGACTTTATTGTTTGCAGGAACCTTGAGGGAAATGCCAGATAATTTGAAGCTCGTGAAAATCTCCAATTGTCACAATTGAATTCAACCTGTCAGGGTTCCAAACTGTTTTTTTTGCCTTCTCCGTATTAATGGGAACATTTCCTTTGACTTTTTTATCGATGGTGGACAGAGAACAAACTCCAAATCGACTCATTTTCATGCAAAATCTCCAATTGTCACAATTGAATTCAACCTGTCAGTTTGAAGTGTGGTTAATTTGACTGGATCATGTTTTGTTTTTTATATATAGCAACTACCAGAGAAAATTTTCAAAAAATTATCAGTATAATACCATGTAGGTTGTACCACGTGACGTCGAATGGTGCAATTCTATTGGTCGATATTTGGGTCGGAAAAATAATCACCATTATTTGAATAGCAATATATCGAATGATTTGCTAACATCTCCTGCATATTTACTTCATAGACGCAATAGAACTACATTGATGAAAGGTGTTGAATTAGCTGTATAATGATAATAATAATCTTTCATCATGTACAAGAGTAATACAGTGTTTAAAATATTTATCTCAAGTGGAGATCCCTGCCATTGCACAGAATAAACGAGCATGCCCACGTGAGTTGCCTTGTCTGTGTCTGGTATACATTGAAATATTAGGAAATTTCCGCTGTATAAGAAACTTCTCAAAGTCAAAAATTGTGGTAAACGATTTCTCTTGAGATCGGAAGAGTGGTTTAAGGCACAGTTTGGAATTTATTACCATCTGAATTTGAACAATCACTCATTGTTGTGGCACCTGAGAATGACTTTGTGATATGCACTAGTAGTCCAGTACGTGTCCCTACAGAAGGTGGGGTGGAAACGATGTTATTCAGTTTCGGACCCTAATGAAAAATCCAAGTTGGGGGGAGGGGGGTTTCGGCGCAGTCCGCCATCTTGGATTACTGGTACAAAAGTTCCCTACATTTTTTGTTTGAAAACTTTTTTCACATTATTGATATGTAACGAGCTAAAGCGATGGAAGTTTGAACATTCTTCAAAGAAATCGCCCAACTGCTCGTTTTCCTCACTTTAAAAAATCATTTGTAGCTATTTAATCTATAATGCAAATTCGACTCATTTCCACACCACAATGAGGTAGAGTGAACGGCGCGTTCTCTTAAATGTGGTACTACCAGTAGGCCTAATCCGCAGATTTTCTTTTTTTTTTAATTGAGTACGACACATCCCCTAATTTATGTCTCCGAGAATATTTCTTTCTTTTTGATCATCATAATCGTCTTCGTTGTTAGTGTATATTCCTCACTGAGAATCTGGACTTCCATCCATCTTTCTGTAATAATAATAATATTCACAATTTACATATAGTTCAATTTTTCAACTTTTTCGAAAAACATTTTTCGATATTTTCCCAACTAAGTGTGTTTTGAAACATAATTTTTAATTTTTTTAAATTTCCCTACAAACACGAAAAGACGAACGGCACTATACAACGTCTTTTGGGGTGGCTTTCGATGCAGAAGCGATTGCACATATCGATATTCGTCAAAATTCATTAATAAAAGAATTTCCCATGTGATGCGTACTTTCTGCCGGTCACTGTATAAGACATATTTAATTTAATTAAAACTACAAAATTTCAATATGGATTTGTGAATGTGGATCAGTTACAGTGCATGTCACTGTGGTAGTAGACATTTTTCTCATCAACGTATTGATGTATCAGTAGTCTTGGCAAGGTCAAGATCCAGGTTTTGAGTTCGTTTTTGAATGAGTTGATACTCCTGATATTCCTTATATGTTTAGGAACAAGATAATATAATCAAGAAGTAAGTTCTTTGAAAGATGTTTTCCTTTGAGTTTGGAACATATAAACTGTTTTTGTGCCGAGTTTCGTATTGGTGACCTAATTCCTTCGATCCATGTCTATTCATATGTTATCTTGTTGTAGTTTTGAAGAAGTACAGTTGTCTGACGCCTAAAATTAATGTTTCTTTGTATAGTGAATCGATCGGATGAATTCTTTTTTTGAGGTGGACTATTTTCATTATTGATTTCTGTACTTGTTCTAGGTGTTCTATAGCTACATGCTCCACCGCATCCCTTTTTACAATTGGATGAAATGACATTCAATAAGGTATTTGGAGCACGTTTCTCTGACATTGTTACCGGAGTGAGCCCATGCCAAGATTCTAGCCTCAGTCTGATGTTTTTTTATTGGATTCCACACCATTTTCTTGACTTGGAGGTAGGTCCCAAATACATGGTATCATGCATCGTCCTCCGTAGGTGGTGAAGAAGCTAGGTGAAACTTGATTTTTATTGTCGATTTTGCGAAACGTTGGTAGCGGACTTCTTCTAAGGTTTCTTTTTCCATGTTGCCACCATACAAAGCAACGAAAAAGCAGACTCCAGCGTTTGCGATGTCTCCTGGTTTGGCATTGTGATCTTTGAAGATACCAATGGCGGCATTGAGTCCTTCGTTTTTCTTCAGTCCTTTGTTTTTCACTTGCAGTTATCGCAAAAGTAACCCAAAAAATCAAAAATATTCAACAACACTGCTGAAACGAGAATGGGTTATCAATACCTCTAAAACGAAAAATTTACTACTTTCATATGCGTCTTTTGCGCCTAAATCCTGGGTATCAATTGATGATTTGCATAACTCAAAATTGGTTATCCATCGAGTACTCATTAAAAAACACTTTGTCCTACCACTGAAGCAATTAAGGATTGGTAATCTGGTAATATTTCAATAATTCGAATGAGATACGAGATAGGCACATGCTGAAATCAATATTTTCAAATAGGTTAATCCTCAACAAGGAAAAAGTTTTATATTGACCATTTCTGAAGAAAAAAATATTAGTTCCCATGGCAAGGAAAAATCCATTCACTAATCTTGATAATTCTTAGAATAAATTCCTGACACATTAGCAGTGAAAACAATCATACGCAACAAGAAAAATCACTTCTATTTGAAGAATATTTCGTTTTATAAAGTTATTGTGAAAAGACTGAGTTGGTCGATTTATTGAAATGTTCACTCCTTACATATCAGACTCACGGAAAAAGTGAGATATATTATTGTCGTAGGATTGACAGTTGACGAATTATTTCGAAAAAAACAATGTGTTGTACCTTTGATCCAAGATGGAGGATCGATCACAACGACCCCCATATCTCAAAAATATAGATTTTTCATTGGGGCCCGGAACTAACTAACATATCAAAATCATTTCTACCCCACATTTTGTAGGGCAGCTACCTCCTTTAGTCCCCATTGACTGGATTTGAGAGACTCCAATTCAGATTTTTCATATGAATAATTGGGCTAGTTCACAAGTTCAAAAAGTGTTAATTCTTGTAAAAGCTCCTAAAAATATGAGCCATAGCTCATTGGATTCGGAATGACGTCTAGAAAAATGTATTGAAATGTTTTAATGCAAAATTATAAACATATTAAGATGAAAAGAAGGCCATTTAGTTTTTCGCAAATAACCAGAAACTATAAGAGAATCGGAATTCTTACAAAGCAGGAAATTTCCAATAAAAAAGTCCCAACTTCTTGAACTCTATCTCTATTGCTGATAATTGCGCGTAAAGCGAGTACGTCACATAATTTTTTTTTCAAGTATTAAATATCAATTGAAAAATAATGAATCATGGTGTGTTCTTAACACTTGAAGGGATTAAATCCTGTTGGCCAAATTTAACAATGTACAGTATAAAAATATTACCCCATTTTTGCCCCCTCTCTGAATTATAAGCACCCCCTCGAAAAAATTAAATGAGAAGGGGGGTCGTGTGGAACCTTGTGCGAAAATGATTCTCATTTTCTGCAGCAATATTGACTTTTCCAAATTTGGTGCAATCATAACTAAGAAAATTTATTTTGAAAATGTTAAATTTTGATATTTCACGTAGAATGAAGGAAATGATGTCACATAATGTTAAGGAAGTATTTTTCAATCATTTTACAATCAATTTGAATGTTCAGAATGACCACCATCTACTTCTTGACAATAAGCAAATCAATCTTGGAATTATCGTACAACATTTTTCAGGACCTCAGGGGTTATGTTGTTAATTTATTTCGCTATCCTAACTTTCAAATCTGCAATATTGTCTGGTCTATTGAAATATACTTTCGATTTTAAATAACCCCATGAGAAGGAGTCAAATCAGGGGATCTAGGCGGCCATTCATTGGGACAAACTTCGTTCAAATAATCTCTAACAATACGTTTGTGATGCGGTGAATTGTGTAACGTGGTGTTGGTACCAAATTGATCTATCTATTGCATTTGGATCATCAACATCAGGAAAAAGTTTTTTAATGTAGGCTGTAAAAAGTTCATCAAAAAATTCTGATAAACCTCACCATTAACTGTGCCCTCCAGAAAATAAGGGCCAATTATTTTGTTGTTAATGATACCATCCCAAACGTTTACTTTTTCAGGATATTGTGTGTGAGCCTCACACATCCAATGAGGATTTTCTCTGCTCCAGTATCTACAGTTATTTTGTCCATTAACCGTTCCATTCAAATGAAAAGCAGCTTCATCAGAAAAAAACAATTTTGTTTATGAGCTGCAAATCTGCTTCCATTCTGTCCATCATCTGTTCACATAATTGTTGCCTTCTCTCAGAATCATCCCCATTCATTTCCTGAACCAACTGAACTTTATAAGGATGGTATTTTTCAATATCAATGATTTACTTACATCATTGTCGGCGGCAAGTTGTCTGCTTGTCATATGCCGCTTTCCCTGAATCGCTAACAGTACATCTTACTTTTTTTCCTCATCCAATTCTACATTTCGACCTGGTTTTTGGATAGTTTTAGTTTGGTGTTGACCAGCGTATTTATTATTAAACATTTCACAAACTTCCTTTTGAGTTCTTGTTTCATTACCGCATCCAATCATGATTAAAATGTCCATTCTTTGAGTTTTGGATAAATGAGCCATAGTTAAATACATATACAAATATTTTTCAATGCATTGGTGTCACCAACTTATAAATATCAAAATAACAGTAATCTACTAGATTGATAATACATTATTTATGTGGGTTTGGTGAATAATTTTTTGGTGTCTTGAACAACTTTTTTCTGGCGTTTAGCAAAACAGATAAAAAAAAACCTGATTATTTCTAATGGGGTTATTCGAAATCAAAAAAATATTTCAATAGACCAGATAATATTGCCGATTTAAAAGTTAGCATAACGGAA
This sequence comes from Gonioctena quinquepunctata, assembly GCA_018342105.1. Lineage (NCBI taxonomy): Eukaryota > Metazoa > Arthropoda > Insecta > Coleoptera > Chrysomelidae > Gonioctena > Gonioctena quinquepunctata. Next base: position 79,154 of record JAFIRS010001401.1, read on the forward strand.
GAAATTTACAACATAACCCCTGAGGTCCTACAAAATGTTGTACGAGAATTCCAAGATCGGTTTGCTTATTGTCAAGAGGTGAATGGTGGTCATTTTGAACATTTAATTTAATTTTAAAATAAATTGAAAAATACTTCCTAAACATTATGTGACATTATTTTACATTTTCAAAATAAATTTTCTCAGTTATGATTTTCACAAATTTAAAAAACTTAATATTGCTGAACGGATAATGAAAATCACTTCCGATCAAGATACCACACAACCCCTCTTCTCATTTAATTTTTTTGAGGGGGTGCTCATAATTCAGAGGGGGTGCAAGGAGGGGGTAATATTTCCATACTGTAAATTGTTGAATTGACATTTAAAATCGACCTATTCCACATTTTTTCAAACAAATAGATAATAACGCAAAAAATTCTGAAACTTTGTTATTATTTAGTGTTAAGGGTCGCATCTCCCACACATGTATGAATAAATGGAATATGACACGGACAGCAAAAGCTTTGTGTTATTTCTCTTCATTTGTTTGTGTCAGAGTACTATCAATATTATTGAATGAATGTGTTTTTTTGTGGAGGAACAACGTTTCTTGACATGTTTTCGGGTAACCTTCCACAGTCTGAAAATGAAAATATAATCAGGAAAATCTATACAAGTGTAGAATTAGTTCACCCCGATAAGTTATTGCGTTCACCAAATTATATTTCCTATAGAAAAATGATTCAATTAATGAATAACTTGCCGTTTTCTGAATTTGCCTATCAAAAATGTTTTTTTTTTAAATTCAAAAGATACTTCTTTATATAGTTTTTGCTCGACGTTTCGGGGACTATATCTGCCCCCGTTCTCAAAATCTTTTAAATCTCCTTCAATTGTTTTAATAACATCAGGAAAAAGTTTTTTAATATAGGCTGTAAAAAGTTCATCAAAAAATTCTGATAAACCTCACCATTAACTGTGCCCTCCAGAAAATAAGGGCCAATTATTTTGTTGTTAATGATACCATCCCAAACGTTTACTTTTTCAGGATATTGTGTGTGAGCCTCACACATCCAATGAGGATTTTCTCTGCTCCAGTATCTACAGTTATTTTGTCCATTAACCGTTCCATTCGAATGAAAAGCAGCTTCATCAGAAAAAAACAATTTTGTTTATGAGCTGAAATCTGCTTCCATTCTGTCCATCATCTGTTCACATAATTGTTGCCTTCTCTCAGAATCATCCCCATTCATTTCCTGAACCAACTGAACTTTATAAGGATGGTATTTTTCAATATCAATGATTTACTTACATCATTGTCGGCGGCAAGTTGTCTGCTTGTCATATGCCGCTTTCCCTGAATCGCTAACAGTACATCTTACTTTTTTTCCTCATCCAATTCTACATTTCGACCTGGTTTTTGAATAGTTTTAGTTTGGTGTTGACCAGCGTATTTATTATTAAACATTTCACAAACTTCCTTTTGAGTTCTTGTTTCATTACCGCATCCAATCATGATTAAAATGTCCATTCTTTGAGTTTTGGATAAATGAGCCATAGTTAAATACATATACAAATATTTTTCAATGCATTGGTGTCACCAACTTATAAATATCAAAATAACAGTAATCTACTAGATTGATAATACATTATTTATGTGGGTTTGGTGAATAATTTTTTGGTGTCTTGAACAACTTTTTTCTGGCGTTTAGCAAAACAGATAAAAAAAACCTGATTATTTCTAATGGGGTTATTCGAAATCAAAAAAATATTTCAATAGACCAGATAATATTGCAGATTTGAAAGTTAGCATAACGGAAGAAATTTACAACATAACCCCTGAGGTCCTACAAAATGTTGTACGAGAATTCCAAGATCGGTTTGCTTATTGTCAAGAGGTGAATGGTGGTCATTTTGAACATTTAATTTAATTTTAAAATAAATTGAAAAATACTTCCTAAACATTATGTGACATTATTTTACATTTTCGAAATAAATTTTCTCAGTTATGATTTTCACAAATTTAAAAAACTTAATATTGCTGAACGGATAATGAAAATCACTTCCGATCAAGATACCACACAACCCCTCTTCTCATTTAATTTTTTTGAGGGGGTGCTCATAATTCAGAGGGGGTGCAAGGAGGGGGTAATATTTCCATACTGTAAATTGTTGAATTGACATTTAAAATCGACCTATTCCACATTTTTTCAAACAAATAGATAATAACGCAAAAAATTCTGAAACTTTGTTATTATTTAGTGTTAAGGGTCGCATCTTCCACACATGTATGAATAAATGGAATATGACACGGACAGCAAAAGCTTTGTGTTATTTCTCTTTATTTGTTTGTGTCAGAGTACTATCAATATTATTGAATGAATGTGTTTTTTTGTGGAGGAACAACGTTTCTTGACATGTTTTCGGGTAACCTTCCACAGTCTGAAAATGAAAATATAATCAGGAAAATCTATACAAGTGTAGAATTAGTTCACCCCGATAAGTTATTGCGTTCACCAAATTATATTTCCTATAGAAAAATGATTCAATTAATGAATAACTTGCCGTTTTCTGAATTTGCCTATCAAAAATGTTTTTTTTTAAATTCAAAAGATACTTCTTTATATAGTTTTTGCTCGACGTTTCGGGGACTATATCTGCCCCCGTTCTCAAAATCTTTTAAATCTCCTTCAATTGTTTTAATAATTCGGATTTTTTCTCGCAGAGTCTTTTTCGCTTTTTTAACTGACGGATGTCAATTGAGATCTGACAAAAAAGTTTGAGAGTGACGTATTGCTCATTTGATATATGGGGTGTTGTTCAGATCAGTTTGTCAGCATCCTACCATATCTCACTTCCTCTCTGAGTAGAGGTAACCATGTATGATCCATTTCAACAGAATTTGTTGAAAAGCAGTTGTTATTGAAAAGAAGAATTCAGGCCGTTTCTCTCAATTTTCTCATCTCTATCAATATTATGCCGAATTATTATTAGGATTATCAACTATTGTAGGTATTCCTGTTATAAATAAATATCATTATTACATGCTGAGACAGATATTTCATGGAATTTTAATGTCCATTATGGGGGGATTGGCGCGGTGGGTTAGCGTCCGACTCATGATCGAAAGGTCGTGAGTTCAATTCTCGGCCAGGGCAGAAATTTTTCATTTAATTTGAGAGAATTAAATGTTAAATTTCGTAGCCGGGCCGAGGATGATCCTCGACGATTCGCTGTTGCATTCAAATTACCAGTGCTGCTCCTAGGTGGCGTATGGAGTTAGTAACAAGGCCTACCCAGAATACTGTGTGAATGATACATTCTATGTTGTGATTGTCTTGAAATAAATTAATATGGGATGCAGTATTGCTTAGACCAAGACAACCTGCATCCCATCATACAATAATAATATTCCACTTGTGACTGGCCGAATGACGAAATGTCCAAGCCAAAAAAAAAAAAAAAATGTCCATCAATACCTTGCTGATATTGATTGATTCATTGATGATTGTTGGAACTTTCAACGAATGTGTTTCAAATTGATGATTCAGTTTATTTTATATGGGTCAAGCTTTCTGGGCCACTATGTAGGATAATCCGAAACATTTTTTATTCCATTTTACATTTCATAAACCCTTCATATTCTAACGACTCGAAAAATAATCGCCTAAAAGGCGCGACTAGTTAATGTAAATGTAAAATTGTTCAAAATCCATATAAATTATTCATAGCTTGATTACGGTTAAACTCATAAGGCCGGTATTAAGCTATCTCGTGGAGTGAATTTAAAAACCAAATGGAGCTTCCATAGCTACGCATTTTTATCAAACATTTGAAAATTTCACCACTGCCAATTTGCATTTAGGTGGTGTAACGAAAGAAGCCAGGTGTTTTTTGTAAATTAGGCATGGCTGGAACGAATAATCATTCAGCTTTTTCATCAGGGGATAATGAAAATGTTGGATTATTATTTGGCTCCGGAGAGTGAATTCGGATCAGAAATGTTTTTTTCACAAATGCAAAATCATATTTTTGAATTTGTTGCCATAATACGAATGGGATTTGAATGAAATCATACAAAAAATTAGGATGAATTGGTTGGACCTGCTTTCTACGCTAAAAATTACAGAAAGATGGGTTTCGTGAAGACTGGCTGAACGCTGTGGTGTAGTTAACCAACTGATGATGAAAACTAAGTTATCGAAATGCGCATATAGGAGTGAAGTGAACAAGTGTGGTGGAGGGGTTACTTGTGCAATTTTGTGAATGAGTTTCGTAGATATAATAATTTGACGTCGATCGATGTGGAATTTTTAGGCAGTAATATATGATGATTTCAGTTCCCAAAAGCTTGAAGATGAAATGATAGAGGAAACGTAGATAACAACGCAATTTTATGCCGATGTTGGGTCTATACAGGGTGAGTCAGAATAAGACCGACAAACTCCGACCACAGATTCCCCACCTCATTTCGAAGTGAGAAGTTGCCTAGGTATGTCCTAAAATGCATCTTCTCTGAGATACAGGGTGATGAAAGTACGAAAAAAAATTAAGATTCAATTTGTTTTCTCCAAAATTCCTGAAGGAAAAAATTTGAAACTTTGTACACCAATCAAGGTTTATCAACGTGCTAATTTGAAGTTATAAGCATTCATTTTTGTAAACCAGTGGCGTAGTTACGATGGTATGTGGTCATATGTCCCTTCATATTTTCTTGGGACAAGTGAATGGACAAATTAGCGTTTGACATTAGTTCGGCTCATCGATACCCAACCCAAAAGACATGACATTCCATGTGCCTAAAAGTGGAGGTTTCTGAGATAATTGAGGAAAACTGAAGATATGTCCTTAGTAGAGACATAATTTCCTATGTGCAATAATAGCATTATGCTAATTTCTAACAACATATTAGAATATGTGCCAACCTCCTGAACATTTTTTAAATGTTGGGAGAATCGGAAACATAGTACGGATGAGACAGAGTGAGACCGATAACTCCATTTTTTCATTCTTCATAATATTTGATCGAATCGATGTCGTGGATTCACTGATATGTTACCACAATTTCTTCCATATGATTTTTCTGACAGATCAAGTGACAAACAAACCCAACCTCAAATTCATTATACTCCACTTAGACATGAGTTGCGGTCTGAAATAAATTTTGCGAAGAACTGAAGATAAATACTCTAAATTTGTTGTTGGAGTATCATTATCAAAGCCATTTCTGATTGAATTATCTAGGAACATATTATCCAATCAACATGTTTTTGATGAAGAAAAACATTTATTGTGTATTATTATCTACTTAAATGATTTCTTTCGATTCGTTATAACTAGTTGCAAAGTGGAGCCTTCCATGCTTGTTTGTGGTAGGCTGTTCAGTATACTACTGACAAACGCATAAAACATACACGAAATTTGGAACTAAAAAGAAACCAAGACTTTTTTCATTGATCCCGGTAGAAACACACTGATATATCGATACTCATAGTAGACATAATTGAGAGTATCCCAAAACAGTTTGTATGATTATCAACACATCTGTCATCATTTCAGTCAGTGAACATAGTTTCAAAATGGATTATCCATTTGAAGAATATACAGATATGCATTTCGTTTATGGTGAAACAGGAGGAAATGCCAGAGCCGCTGCTGACTTAAATCAACATAGATATCCAAACAGACATCATCCACATTTCACTACTTTTATAGCTGGGCATCGACGATTGAAGGAAACGAGGTCATTTAAATTCAGTAAACAACATTGTGGTGCTAATAGAACAAGGAGAGATAATGTTACGGAAGAACAAATTTTTGAACGAATAACAGTAGATCCTTCTACCAGCACTCGGGCTATTTCGTATAGGTCACAAGTGTTACAATCAACATTAAGTAGGGTAGCACGTGAGCAACTATTGTATCCATTCCGCCTACAGAGGGTGATGGTCCTCGATGCTCGTGATTATGGTCTTCGTAGATTTTTTTGTGAATGGTTTTTGAGGATGTATGAAGGAGCAAACGACTTTCCTATATGTGTTCTATTCACGGATGAGGCATGTTTCACAAGAGATGGATATTTCAATAGTAGGAACAGCCATCTATGGAATGAACAAAATCTGCATGGAATGTTTCGAAAAGGCTACCAACAAAAGTTTTCAGTGAATATTTGGGTAGGAATTATCGAAAATCGTATCGTTGGACCATATCTTCTTCCTCCCCGTTGGAATGGGCAGAACTACGGAGTGTTATTCGAACATGTTTTACCTGATCTACTTGAAGACGTACCTCTATTTGTGGTTATCAATATGACGGAGCACCGGCCCATTTTCGACGAATCGTTCGTCAATTTCTTGATCAAACATTCTATGATCGATGGATAGGTAGACGTGGTTCCTTACATTGGCCTGCACGTTCTCCGGATTTAACTTCACTAGACTTTTTTTTTGGGGATATTCCGAATCCCTAGTGTATGAAATACCTGTAGAATCTGTGGAGGATTTAACGGCAATAATTCTAGCAGCATGTACGTTAATACAGGGTACACCAGGAATATTTCATAACGCGCGACAGTCTATGATACGGAGATGCCAATTGTGTATTGAACAAAATGGTGGTCCATTCTAACATTTGCCATAGAGCCTTGTTTATTCCTATGTAGTATACCCACTAAACCGTTTCTATCATTAAGTATAATTGTTTTTCTTCATCAAAAACATGTTGATTGGATGATATTTTTCTAGATAATGCAATCAGAAATTGCTTTGATAATGACCTTGAGTCAAAAACTATTGCAGATAAGTCTAAGGAACCTAGGTGGTTATACAATTGAATTCACAAATGTAACAAAAATTAGGAGTTGCCGTTTAAAAAAACAGAACTCAGTTGGGTATATTATTTTGAGACATCCTGTATATAAATAGAACTAATTCCAAAATGTGCCTCAATGTCGGAACTATTTAAAAAAAAGGTCGATAACTTGGATAGAAAAACGATATGGAGCTTACACGCACTCCTGGGTCATCCTGTATGTTCATAATTACTATTTCAGAGCACAGTTTTGATGTATGTCTGTAAGTGAAACATGACTAAAGAGTGAAGTAGCTATAATAGTTATAAAATATAAGGTAACCAAATAATATCCAAAGTGAAATACTCAATTATGTAGATCAATTTTGTTAACAACTTAAGGCGAAGCTAAAGAAAAACATATTTGCTTTGAGAATAATTTATAGGCCTGCTTCGGAGAATATTGCAATGTTTTTAAAATAATTTGAAGATACTCCTAGGCTAATGTATCCAACTGTTGATGACGTTGTTTTTACTGGGGACCTGAATATCAATTTACTTGATTATGAAAACATGAACGTTTGCAAGTTTCCGTCTGTTTTCCAATCTTTTCATATTCATCAAATCATAGATGCTCCCACAAGAATCTCAGACACTACAGCTACTCTACTAGATGTTATTATCATTGATGAGCAAGAAGTAATAAATAGGGAAGGGTGTAGTTGAAAATGGTTGAATTTCCGATAATTCACTAGTGTATTGTAAACTGCAATAGAAGAATATTTTTTGACATTTCCAGAAACCAATGGAAACTTTCAATTCAAATCATTCATGTACGTTTTGGACAATGAGAACATTATTATAGTGGGAATATTCTACCTAGAAAATTGCTTCGGGAATAATTTGAGGTATTTTGTTTTTATTGTCTGACAACGTTTATTTCTTATTTTTCGTATGCCATCAATTCGTATGAAAAGTGAGAAATGAATCAAAACCGGTTTAGTACATTCTACCATTGTACGACGAAATGTGTTTATGATCGTAACATCGAAAAATAATCTATAGAATATCACACGAGAGTTCGATAAAGTAGAAAATCGTTCTCCAGATTTATTTCTCAAACTTGTTGCCATTTGGCAATAGACACGAGAGCCCAACGGGCTTGGCAACAAGTTTTCGAAAATCTGTCAAATTATTTTCACTTTATTCTCTCTTGTGAAAATTAGTTTCAAGGGGACCTGTTGTCAAACCCGTTTTTCAGAATATTCGATTTGGCCAACATTGACGAGAAAGTATCATTCTTGGTTGATTGTATTATCAACCTCCTTGACAGGCAGCATCTAGGGTCAGTAAGAAAATATCTCCTCGGCTTACTGATGTTCTTAAGGAGATGATGTCAATAAGAAATAAAGCTCTGAAACGGTACAGGGCTACAAAATCTGATGTTCATTTACAATTTCACAAAGATATGGGGAATTGACTCAATAAGGCTATTAAAAGGGAGAAACGGGCCATATTTTTTGCGCACATATAGTCAAAAGGATTCCAAAAAGATTTGAGAAACCCTGAAATATCATGTTTTTTTACCACAGAAATCAATCGATATTCCGGATAATATGAAAAATCCCGATTCTATTCATTCGACTGAACCACCACAAGAATTAATTTCGTTTTATAAGGAACGCCAACTGGTAGATAATGATTTCACGTTCAAGGAAATCAACGACTTTGTTTACGAAATTATATGTCAAATAAAAACGAATGCAGCGGGTTGCGATGGTCTGATTATAAGATATATTGGATTGGGTTGTCCCCACATTATACTCTATATTACTCAAATAGTAAACTTTTGCATAACAAATAATATTTTTTCCACAATATGGAGGACCGCGATTGTGAAAGTTTTACCGAAAAAATCGAATCCCTCTGAATATGAAGACCTTCGCACAATAAGCATACTGACTATTCTGTCAAGAATACGAGGAAGGGCAATTTCAGCTTGAGAAACATCTTGCCAATTTTTCCTCATTACCCGAAATACAATCAGGCTTTCGCAAAGGTTACAGCTGTACAACTGCACTTTTGCATGTGATTGATGATGTAATTAGGGCCACGGATAAGAAAAACTGTACAGTTCTGATTTCATCGGATTTTAGCCGAACGTTTGATAAAATTGATCATGATTTAATATTGAATATTTTGAATTACATAGGACTCTCTGAAAATTCTATTCATCCAATAAAATCCTTCCTGAAAAATCGACAACAAAAAACTTTTTAACAAAAAATTTAACCGACGAAATACGGAACTGAAAAGTAGAAAATAAAATAAACCTCCTCAGTCTCAATAACTGAGCTCCTATACTAATGTAAGTAACTAATTTTGAGTCGGCGCCAAAGAAACAAGCAAATGAATTAGGTAAGGCGTAAAATGATGGCATCGAGTTGGGCGGTGACATTCTGATAATTTTTCTGAAGTAATTTAATGATCTTCGTTGATTGTTTGTTTGGCGCCGACTCAAAATTAGTTACTTACATAAGTTTAGGAGATCAGTTATTTAGACTAAAACGGTTTATTTTATTTTTCACTTTTCATTTCCGTATTTCGTCGGTTTGATTTTTTGTTAAAAAGTTTTTATTTTTCAAGTTTTTGTGGCTGAAATCAACTAATTACTAACTGCATGTTTTTTTATTACTTCCAAAATACTTACTTACGCACCTTACTTCAACTATTACCAGTTAAATAATATGATTTTCTACTTTTACTTTTTGTTGTAATATAAATTATTTTTGTTGTTCTGGTTAGTTTAAATCAATACTTTGTATATAATTCCATCCTCTCAAAGAATATAATGATATTGTGATAATGACACTAGCGATCTGTCATTGTCAACTACATATGTGTGCCAAAGTTCACAAGTGAAAAATCAATTATCCCCTATTTTTCTACCCGTAAGGGTGGATAATTCCATCTGAAATGAAAAATTTATCAACTATGAGGTATAGCCTATTTGATGAAAAATGAATCATCCAAATCAAAGATCCCAGTACAAAGTTATGCCTGATAGAATCGGTTACCAGACCAGAATTCAGAGGGTGAGTGATCAATATCCTTCATTTTTCTACCCTTAGGAGTGGATTTCATCTCTTAAATTCAAATGGGACCAACTTCGAAGTACACACTATCCACTGAAGGAAGAATTATCGGAATCGGACGCCTCAGTGAAAAGTTATGCGTGATCATACATAAAAAAATGATAAAACAAAATTAATATACGCGTCGAATAGAGAACCTCCTCCTTATTGGTTTCGTCGGTTAAAAAGTAGGTATAGATGGACTTGACTCTCAATATATTCAACTTTACTCAGGTGTACCACAAGGTTCCATTCTGGAACTCCTATATACTCTTTACCATATACACATCTAATTTTTTTAATAGTCTCCAGCATAGTCAAATCCATCTATATGCCGATGACACTCAGCTCTATCACAGCTCTTCCTTGTCAATGGTAGAAAGTGCTTGTACCCAAATAAACAAGGATCTTGAACCTTTTGTAAAAACAGCATCTAATCATTGCCTCAAGATTAATGAGAGTAAATCGAAAGCAATCGTTTTTGGGCCACCCATCAATCGTGCTGCCATTCTTGAATCCGTGAACATACATATCAACAATCAGAGCTTCGAAATAGTTGAGAAAGCAAAAAACCTGAGTGTTACACTAGATGTGGAATTGAAATCTGAAAAACATGTCAACGAAGTTATACAACGTGCCTTTTTCGTATTGGAAAGCATTCATAGCCAAAGAAGTTTTTTTCCATCGGGGTTGAAGGCTACATTATGCAAGACATTTGTATTATCAAATTTCACCTATGCAGACGTATGGTATAATGCATTTTCAACGAATCAATATGAGTGAAGATCCACAGAGTTCATAAATCTTATTAACGACCCGTTTATGGTTTCAGGGAGCGACAGAGAATTCCACATAAACTTCGTAACATTGCCTGGCTAAATATGAATGAATAATAGTTTGAAAACTGAAGATCACGCTTTAATAAAAAACTAAACTAAAAAGTAGAAGATAGTTTTAAATGAGTTTGAAATAAGAATACGGTGATTAACAACAATTTTATTTCATCGTAAAGAAGCGTGGGGTGCTTGATGTCAATTGTTGTTAATATTTCATGGACAGATATTGGTAAAAGTAGAATCATTATGAAAATATCTTAAAAAGCACCCCACGCTTTTTTACGGTGAAATAAATTTGTTGTTAATCACTGTATTCTTATTTCAAACTAATTTAAAATGATTTTGGACTTTTTAGTTCAGTTTTCTATTAAAGCGTGTTCTTTAGTTTTTAAACTATTATTTATTTTCAACTTCTTAGTTTTGTTTCCTATAAAAGCGCGTTTTTCAGTTTTTCGAACTATTATTATTATTATTTAATTTTTTTACCTATTATTCTCCAATTTTGAATAGAATCGGACCATAATCACAAAACTCGTCCGCCATTTTGGAGCCGCCATATAGAATCTTTCAATTTTGACAAAATAATCATAATCTCCGACCCCAAAAACCCCCACATACCAATTTTGAATGAAATTGGACCATAATCACAAAACTCGTCCGCCATTTTGGAGCCGCCATCTAGAATTTTCCAATTTTCACAACAGAATCATAATATATGACCACGAAAACCCTCAGATACCAATTTTGAAGCAATCGGACCATAATCACAAAACTCGTACGCCATATTGGAGCCGCTATTTTGTTTTTTTTTTTCAAACAAATTTCTTAACGCATTGTCACCGGAATTATGTACACCTGCCAAATTTCAAATCATTCGTACGACTGGAAAAGGGTCAAAATCGCGCCCAAAAGAGTCGGTTACAAACAAACATACGGTTACAAACATACAAGTGAAGCTAATATAAAGCGTGTAAAAATAGAAGAAACCTCCATGGTGCAACTCTGTTCCTTAAAATAGTTTTGAGCAAAACCCCTGCATATCTGCACGAGAGAATTATGTATAGAACCGATTCACACAACCTCAACATAAGAAGCGAAGGCTTTCTAATACCGCCAGGTTAAAGGTTAGAATTGTTTAAGCACAGTTTCAGCTTTCAAATATGCAACATATACAATCCAATACCTGAATACATAAAAAATGTGGGATACAGCGATTTCGTCTGAAATTTAAAAACCTTCCACTGAGCAAGAAACATACCTGGGATATTTATTAACGTTTAATTCTTGTACCCGTGACGACATTCCTGAGAAAACATAATTTATCAGTTATTGAGACGTAATATTGCGATGTTATTATAAGCATTGTCACTAATGCAGCCCGAAAAATCATCACAGCTTCATTTCGTACCAAACGAACTTTGAAACATCTTCAAAACATCTTGGTGATTTATTTATAGCAATGTATCTTTTTTATATCTATTGGATTTTCTGGTTTCAGAACATTTCAATACCATGGGGACGTCGAAGATACGTTTGGTGGTTAAGTAATATGACGTAACTGATTCGTTGCAAAAACGTTCTCATCTGGTCTTGTGTTTCATCTCTGTCTAACCTAACCTAACCTCAAATAAGTGGTGGTATTTCATTTATCGTTTATCGATCTCTTGTGCCGGTTTCATACCTACTACTTGAGTGAGTTTTTTTGAGTGATGAAATTATTGATGGTATTTATTTCATCTACAAGAGAATCAATATGTAAAAAAAAATTATGTGTTACATCATCATGTTGTTTTCTACTAGGAGGGTGATTGATAAAATCTCAATATGATGGTTTGATTTGTTTGTGGCATCAGTTTTGCCAAAAAATTTGTACCCTGGTTCCAAGCATCAACATGAAATAACCTCAAGACGATTGAAAACTATATATAGATATATGCATGGCCGCAGGCATCTATATCGTCATGAACAACAAGGTAATACATTTGAATTGTATCACATCTCTCAACTTCAACATGATATGTGGATCGACACAAGCAAATACCCTATAAACACCTAAGTATTTCTATATTCTATTGTAACATCTGGAAAAATCCTATGGCCAATACTCAAAAAAGCAACTGAATAGCATTATTATCGAATTTATGCGAGGTAATGAGAAATACTTCTGACAGCATTGTTGATAAAATATTTCAATACATATTTTTTTAGGTACAGTACGGAAAGTTGTCCCAACATTTTCGGATTGTTCATTCGATAAAATAGCCATGGCATGGCTTCGACATACAAAATAATTATTATTGTAACGTAAATAAACTTAACTTGGTTCTACTAATTTATTTCACACTTAATCTACAACTTAATTTATATTACTACTCCACTGTATAGCTCGATCGTATGGGCTCGTTCAGACTGTCCGTGAGACTTGAGGGCTGTCTATTTATCTCCGTTACAGAATTCCCGATCTTTCGAATTCTGGCAGTTGGCGACGGCATGTTCCAATTGTTTCCAATATTGACCGTTGTTTTCCGCGGAAGAGCGACTGGATGGTTCTCGAATATCTCCGGGGATGATCTCATCGCTGTCGATGGCAACGCGTGAGGCGACAGGTCCGGCCTAGGTTCGTTACATTGCCCCCTTCTTAAAGACATTTCGTCCCGAAATTTCATCCTTGGAGTGTGACGATATCTGCATGACTCCCCATATCTGCACCGTGAAGTTCGATGGAAGTAACACTCCACGGTCTTCATGATCGGTCGTGGAAGAGGGTTACAGCAAACCAAAATCTTGACGCCGCTGGATCTGAATATCGCCTCCAGCATACTTCTTATGACTCTCCAGTCCAACCCATCAATACCACAGGATAATTTTGGAATTGCTAGATCCACCAGATTCTGGTCCACCATAGTATCTCTTAGTTTGGTGAGACTCTTCCAGACATCTTTATAGGACGGTTTATCTTGGGAATGCCTCTTGGTAACTAGGTAGTAGATGTTTCTCTGGCCTTTCTTCAACTGTAGCACCCCACCAACTTCTGGATTCTGCTCCCGCAGTGTTTGGAGTTGACCAAATTTCTTGGAGAACACAACGGCGATGCCCCTGGACATTCGAAGATCTTCTGCCACACAGTGCGCTAGTGCGTTGTCAGCAGGCACCTCGAAAAGGTCTCGTGACTCCTCTCTAGTAACTCCCATGTAGAACTTTCTGCCCGTTTGAATACAAGGACATAAACTTCTGAACGTCATATCATCCTCCGGTGGCTTGAGGGTGCGAACTTGGTCATGGTTTCCAGCGAAGGCCAACCTGTTGAAATGGACGACCCTTGGTTTCCTCGGGTGGCTTATGGATTCGGTACACAAGGTCGTTTATCCTTTTCACGATTTTATACGGGCCTTCCACGAGTTCCGCAACTTTGGTGATAGTCCACGACGACGTTTGGGGTTGTACAGCCAAACCAGGTCATCAACCTTAAATCCTCCAGCGTCGGCCTTGATGTCATAGGTCTTCCATTTTATCGCTGGCACTCTGGATGTTCAACCGGACTCGTTCGTGGATGTCGTCCATTCTCTGCCGAAGTTTGCTGACGTAGTCCTCTCCCGCAGTGTCTTGTCCTGGCGGTATCCCAAACTTCAGGTCACAAGGCAGTCGCAGTTCTCGGCCCATTATAATACTAGCAGGAGTTTGACCGGTTGATTCGTGTACTGCGGAGCGATAGGCCATCAGGAACAAATGAAGATACTGGTCCCAGTCTCTTTGATGGTCAGAGACAACCTTGGACAAGTGGCGGTTGATCGTCCTGTTCATCCGTTCCACCATTCCATCGGACTGCGGATGTAGGGCCGTGGTTCTTGTCTTGCGGATGCTCAGCAGTAGACATATTTCTTGGAAAAGGTTGGATTCGAAATTTCTGCCTTGATCCGAGTGCAGCTCCATTGGAATACCGAATCGACATATCCATTCTTTCACCAAGACGTCGGCGACGGTGATGGCTTCCTGGTTGGGCAGGGCATAGGCTTCCGCCCACTTACTGAAGTAGTCCATTGCCACAAGGATGTATTTATTCCCGTGGTCGGATACGGGAAACGGGCCGGCAATGTCAATGGCGATTCTCTCGAACGGGCTGCCTACGTTGTACTGACGCATCGGGGCCTTGGGTCGTATTCGAGGTCCATTGCTAGCAGCGCATACAGCGTACTTTCTGCACCAGTCCTGGACGTCAGCTTGACAATTGGCCCAGTAAAACCGTTGCCTCACTTTCTGCAGGGTCTTCGTCACTCCCAGATGTCCTCCGGCGACTCCATCATGGATTTCCCGCAGCACTTCCTCTCTTCTGTTCCTGGGAACAATTATTTGGCGTCTGTCTTCCCCACCAATATCGGCCTCCAACACCCGTTTCAGGATCCCATTGTCCAGAATAAGAGAGTTCCATTGTGCCCAATAGGACTTAACAGCCGGCGAGTAACCTGCGACTTCCTGCCATGATGGTCTTCGATTGCCCTTCTTCCAGCTGACGACTAAGCCAAGGTCGGGGTCTCTCTCTTGGTCTTTCTGGATCTTGCTGTCATTCCAGTTGTCATCCATTGCAGCGGTTCTACAAAGTGTTGCTTCTTTCTCTTCTGCTCGTCGGCAATGTGAGCAATCATCTGGACATGGTCTTCGCGACAAGGCATCAGCATTCTTATGGCTAGTTCCGGCTCGATGTTCGATCTCGAAATCGAATTCTTGGAGTCTCTCGATCCAACGTGCTATTTGACCCTCAGGATTTTTGAACTGTAAGAGCCATTTGAGAGCTGCATGGTCAGTTCTCAACAGGAATCTTCTTCCATACACGTACTTGTAGAAGTGTTCCACTCCCTTTACAATAGCTAACAGCTCTCGCCTGGTGACACAGTAATTGCGCTCTGGTTTGCTAAGCGTCTTGCTGAAATAACCAATGACCTCCTCCTGTCCCTCCTGGATCTGAGATAGGACAGCTCCAAGTCCCACGTTGCTGGCGTCCGTATCCAAAATGAATTTCCCTTTGGGTAGGGGATAGCTCAGTATAGGTGCGTTGATTAAAGCTCCTTTCAGCTTCCTGAATGAGTCTTGACATTCTTCGGACCACTGGAACTTTGTTTGGCCTTCCGTGAGCTTGGTCAGTGGTTTAGCGATGTTGGCGAATCCCAGCACATATCGGCGATAGTATGTGCATAAACCAAGGAAACTTCGAAGTTGGTGAATGTCTTTTGGGATGGGCCAATCCTTAACAGCTTTGATCTTCTGGTCATCCACTGCTACTCCTTTCCCAGAGACAACGTGGCCGAGGTATCGTACTTCTTTTTGGAACAGATGGCATTTCTTAGGGCTCAGCTTCAATCCGGAGTTCCTCAGTCGCAGGAATACTTCCTCCAAGTTTTTCACGTGGTCCTCAAACGATCTGCCGACCACAATTATGTCGTCGAGATACACTAGACACGTGTTCCATGAGAGTCCCTTCAGTACTGTTTCCATCAATCTTTCGAATGTGGCGGGAGCATTACAGAGCCCGAATGGCATAACGGTGAACTGCCACAATCCTGAGCCGATGGTAAAAGCAGTCTTTTCTCGATCTTCCTGAGCCAGTTCTACTTGCCAGTATCCACTCTTCAGATCAAGGGTCGAGAGAATCGTGGAACCAGCCAATGTGTCTAGGGTGTCATCTATTCTCGGGAGAGGGTAACTGTCCTTCTTCGTGACATTATTAAGTTGGCGATAGTCTACACAAAAGCGTGTCGATCCATCCTTTTTCTTCACCAGTACGACTGGAGAGGACCAGGGACTGTCAGATGGTTTGATAACTCCTTCTTCTCCCATATCGCTGACTATTTTGTCAGCCTCTTCCTTCTTGGCAAGAGGAAGTCTTCTTGCTGATTGCCGGATCGGTCGGGCACCCCCAGTATCAATCTTGTGCTGGACCACATTAGTTCGACCCCCTTTTCCTTGTCCGGTATCGAAGATGTCTTGGTACTTTTTGACTAAATCTCTTAGTTTGGGCTGTTGAGCTGGTTTTATGTCTTTGGAAGAGATGGCAACTAATTTTTCTAGTTCTGTGGGCAAGTTGTTGGGTTGGCTAATCATACCTCGTACGCCCCGGATCACAGATGAAACTGACGAGCAGTGCCCTAAAATTGTTCCTTTCTTTAAGGTCACTGGAAAATAATTGACATTCATGACCCTTACGGGCACAAATTTGTCAGCACGCAACAAGGTCTTCCCTAGTGCAATCCCTCGTCCAATTTTCTCATCATGAAGTTTGGGCTCGAACATCACCACGTTTCCACTGCTCGTACTCCCGTCCAGGCGAGCCTCCAGGATAGTTTCCGCCCTCTCAGGTACGCTTACATCTTCAGCCAACAACACACGGATCAACCCCTCACTTCTCCCATGAAGTACCAGCTCTTCTCCGTTGATACGTAGGACGCCGTCTTTGAAATCCAATTCAAACCCTCTGGAATTCATGATGTCCATTCCGATGATTGCATCGTCTTCGATGTCTGCTACAAGTGCCTGATGTTTCACTTTAGTGCTGCCCAAAATTATTTCAATCGGTAGCTCGCCATATACAGTAGCTGGCTCCCCTGTTGCTGTGCGTAGCTTCCAAGTTGTCGGCTCAATCCGTTCTGGTGTTCTGGCAAAGGAAGGCCCGAGAATTGTCCTAGTCGCACCTGTATCTAGCAGCATGGTGCAAGGCTCGTTATTGATGAGACCGTCTACGAAGACACCTTTGTTCTGTCGTTGAAGGATAGCGACATATGCGTTGTTAACCGGGGCTTGCCGGACACATGCCGACGATTGCCCCTTCTCGTCGACCTTTTTTAGTTTTCCTGCATCGGAGTCGATGAATGTTGGACATTTGCTACGCACATGTCCAATTTTGCCACAATTCCGGCATCTTATCTGTCTTTTCTCAGGCAACACTTCCTTCATCACTTTTCTTATGGCAGCTTCCAAGTTAGCAGGCTCCGGTGAGTCTTCCTCAATCGTTTGAACTTTACTTTGGCTTTTGCAGCATTGTTTTGCTGCTTCGAATTCCAAAGCGCGTGCCAGTGCGTCTACGAGATGTGTTGGACGAGCTAATGTCAACGCTTGTCTGGTTTCTTGGTCACGGAGTCCATCCAAGAATGCCTGAACCGCTAATCGCTCCATTACATTTTCCGGTGTGGCTGGATATGCGAGACGAACCAAGCGTGCAATGTCAGCTTCGAATTCTTGTAAGGATTCGCCCGATTTCTGGCAGCGATTTTTCAGTTGGGAGTGGTATACGTGTTCCAAATGGGCCTGGCCATATCGTAATTCTAGATGTTTAATCAGCTGATCATAGTCCTCCTGTTCTTGGGCGGTAAGAGTTTGTAGAATATTCGTCGCTTCTCCACGTAATGCAAGTGTTAGTGCTACAGCTCTTTCCCCTGCATTCCATCCATTTGCTTTGGCCGCTGCTTCAAACTGTCGGCGGTAATTTTCCCATGGAGTTTTTCCGTCGAATTGAGGCGGCTTCATGGAAAGCTTCCTTCCCTATTTCAGAAATGACCTTGACATCTTTTATACCCTCTTGAACTTTATCCAAGTTCAAACTCAAGTCCAGCATTGCATTTTCGTTAACCATCTCTGTGGAGGGCGCACTATCAATTCGTTTTTCCAGCTTACTGATCGTTTCCTTCATTTTATCTACCTCCGTGTTCATTTGCTCCCTAATTTTATCTATCTCTGTCTCAACGGTTCCCATTCTTTCTTCTAGAAAATTAGCCACACCACACAATTCTTTTTTTAGGCCTTCTGTGTTTTCCAGGAACTTCTCTTCCAGGCTTCTTGCATTTTCTCGAAGCTTCTCTTCCAGATTTCTAGAAAGCTTCTCTTCCAGATTTATAGAATTTTCTTGAAGCTTCTCTTCCAGATTTCTAGAATTTTCTTCGAACTTCTCTTCCAGATTTCTAGCATTTTCTTCCAGTTTATTCATTACCAAACTTAAATCACCTCCGGGAACTTCGAATAAAAAAGTTTCGGGGTCCTCACCTTCTTGTATAAGTCCTTCTGCAATCTTTCCTGGAGTACTTGCTTTTTACCTGTTGTTTCCAGTTCCCTTTCCTCCAATTCCTGTTTCAATTCCGCTACCTTCAAATCCGCAAGGGCACTTTTCTTGAACACATTTTGTCTTTGACGAGGTATCAGTCTGTTTTACACGAAAAGTTATCAGTTTGTTAAAAATTCACTTCGCGAATTCTTTTCCACGGGCCACCAGTCTATTGTCTGTTTCACGCGAAGAGTGTATCAGTTTATATTCCCACGCACAATTGTCTACTTCGCGAAAACCGGGCCACTGTCTATTTTCTGTTTCACGCGAACAGTGTATCAGTTTATATTCCCACGCACAATTGTCCACTTCGCGAAAACCGTGCCACTGTCTATTTTGGGCGTACAAAAAGGTCTATCAATTTATTTTTCTGACTATCCACTCCACGATCACTTGTTTATTTTCAAAATCTCACTTCCGACACCAATTGTAACGTAAATAAACTTAACTTGGTTCTACTAATTTATTTCACACTTAATCTACAACTTAATTTATATTACTACTCCACTGTATAGCTCGATCGTATGGGCTCGTTCAGACTGTCCGTGAGACTTGAGGGCTGTCTATTTATCTCCGTTACAGAATTCCCGATCTTTCGAATTCTGGCAGTTGGCGACGGCATGTTCCAATTGTTTCCAATATTGACCGTTGTTTTCCGCGGAAGAGCGACTGGATGGTTCTCGAATATCTCCGGGGATGATCTCATCGCTGTCGATGGCAACGCGTGAGGCGACAGGTCCGGCCTAGGTTCGTTACATTATCAAGGGAAACCAAAAACTGAGGCTGTCATCGTAATGAAAACTGAGAGTTCAGGTTCAACGTACCCTTCTTGGATTTTGAAAATTTTTAGTACCGAGATTTCCGTAAATAAGGATTATTCATACATTTCATTTCTACAGAGAAATGTATATTTCTATATATTTTCAACCGACGAAACCAAAAAGGAGGAGGTTCTCTAGTCGACGCGAATATTTTTTTTTTATGTATGACCACGCATAACTTTTTACTGAGACGTCCGATTCCGATAATTCAGTGGATAAGATGTACTTCGAAGTTAGTCCCATTGACACAGATTATAGGTGTCACCATCTTTAATTTGATGCTTTCCACATTTTCTTACTTGCCAGTAGGTATTAGCACTACGAGATGTCCTGATGATTGGGAAACCATGGTGGTGGTGCTCTCTTGGATTCGTAACAAATTTCTCTTCATCTATATATATATATATATATATATATATATATATAAATATATTAATATATAAATATATATATATATATATATATATATATATCTATATATTTTTTTTATGTTCTGGTTCCCACGAAAAAGGATATCCTGTGATGTTCAGAGAACATCGTGGGAACCAAGGGAAATAAGGTAGGAGTTGGTGTTCTTCTTAACTTTCTGGAGGTTGTATGCTTCGGGGAACACCTCCCTAGGCAATGAGTTCCAAAGCCTCGCTGTTCGTTGGATGAACGAGTCTTTGGAAAGTGATATTCTGCAGGTCTCCAAAGTGACCACGAAGGGGTGTGATGACTGAACTTGACGGGTTAGTCTCGAAGAGACTGCCAAAGCAGGAACGATTGCTGATATTTCAGAAGAGCATCGCCCATGAAAATATCTATAAAATAGAGACAAATCGCCAACTTTTCCACGGTGTTCCAGACAAGTGAGCGAGTTTGTAAGCGAGGCATCACCGACGAGACAAATTGCCCTTTTTTGGACAGAATCCAATAGCCTCAGGATATGTTTAGGTGCCGCGCTCCAAATATGGGAACAGTATTCCAGGACAGGTCGGATCTGTGCCTTATAGATCATAAGCAGCTGAGTGGGGGTAAAATAGCTCTTGGCACGAAACAAAGAACCAAGTTTTTGGGATGCACTTTTGGCAATGGACCTCACGTGATTTTCCCAGGAAAGGTTATTGCTGATAGTAATACCAGGCATCGATATGGATGACTTCAGTGGTATGGTTACTCCTGACAAAGTTATGTTAGGCACAGTGAGATCGGCTTTTTTAGAGAAAAGACATGCTTGTGTTTTGTTTGCATTGAATTCTACCAAGTTATTAGATCCCCACTCGAGAATTGTTGCTAACTCCATATTTTTTTTTTTTTTTTATGTTCTGGTTCCCACGACAAGGGATATCCTGTAATGTTTCAGAGAACATCGTGGGAACCAAGGGAAAGAAGGTAGGAGTTGGTGTTCTTCTTGAATTTCTGGAGGTTGTATGCCTCGGGGAACACCTCCCTAGGCAATGAGTTCCAAAGCCTCGCTGTTCGTTGGATGAACGAGTCTTTGGAAAGTGATGTTCTGCAGGTCTCCAAAGTGACGACGAAGGGGTGTGATGACTGAACTTGACGGGTTAATCTCGAAGAGACTGCCAAAGCGGGAACGATTGTTGATATTTCAGAAGAGCATCGCCCATGAAAATATCTATAAAATAGGGACAAATCGCCAACTTTTCTACGGTGTTCCAGACAAGTGAGCGAGTTTGTAAGCGAGGCATCACCGACGAGACGAATTGCCCTTTTTTGGACAGAATCCAATAGCCTCAGGATATGTTTGGGTGCCGCGCTCCAAATATGGGAACAGTATTCCAGGACAGGTCGGATCTGTGCCTTATAGATCATAAGCAGCTGAGTGGGGGTGAAATAGCTCTTGACACGAAACAAAAAACCAAGTTTTTGGGATGCACTTTTGGCAATGGACCACACGTGATTTTCCCAGGAAAGGTTATTGCTGATAGTAATACCAAGCATCGATATGGATGACTTCAGTGGTATGGTTACTCCTGACAAAGTTATGTTAGGCACAGTGAGATCGGCTTTTCTAGAGAAAAGACATGCTTGTGTTTTGTTTGCATTGAATTCTACCAAGTTATTAGATGCCCACTCGAGAATTGTTGCTAAGTCCATATTTATGTTATTAACATTTCTTCCTCGTTCATTTCTGGTTTCACGGGCTGATATAGGGGCCCTGGAAGAGAAAGCGGTGTGGAGGGTACTATCATCGGCAAAGCTGTGTACTGGACATGAAGTTGCTTTCAACAGGTCGTTGATGTGAAGTAGAAATAGTGTTGGTGCGAGAATAGATCCTTGCGGAACACCAGCATTTCTGAGTAGAGTGTCAGATGAAACTCCATCGACCACTACATGAAGAGACCTGTTTGAGAGAAAACTAGCAAGCAGAGAACACAGCTGAGGGGGCAAGCCATAAGACGGAAGCTTGGCGAGGAGTCCCTGGTGCCAAACTCGATCGAACGCCTTGGAGATATCTAATGCCACAGCTAAAGTTTCTCCATACTTTTCAATAGATAGCTGCCATATATGTGAGACGTAAGCGAGCAGGTCACCAGTTGATCTCTGATGGCGGAAGCCATATTGCCTATCGTTGACAATTCCTGAGTCTTCCAGATATTTCATGAGCTCGATGTTGATGGCTTTTTCCATGACCTTTGAAATAATAGATAGCAGTGCGATAGGTCTGTAGTTGCTAGGTAGGGCCTTCTTGCCTTTTTTAGGGACTGGCTGTACTCTTGCAATTTTCCAATTGGACGGAAATACCCCCAAATTGTAAGAGTGGTTGAACAACTTGCAAAGAACAGGTGTTAGTTCGGGGGCACATTTCTTGAGAACAATCGGCGAGATCCACAGGCTTTGTTGGTGTTGAGACCCAGCAAAATCTTTCTGCTAGTACGTTGGCGAAAGGTGATCTCGGGCATGTGACTGTCAATAGGTGTGATGTTCGGGGGTTGTTTTCCCGATGAATCCAGAGTGGAATTTCCAGCAAATAGGTGCGCAAAGATATTGGCTTTTTCCTGGGCAGTCGTTGCTAGTGTTCCATCTTCTTTGGTTAGAGTAGGAAATGAGC
This sequence comes from Gonioctena quinquepunctata, assembly GCA_018342105.1. NCBI lineage: Eukaryota > Metazoa > Arthropoda > Insecta > Coleoptera > Chrysomelidae > Gonioctena > Gonioctena quinquepunctata. The sequence goes on from JAFIRS010001401.1 coordinate 101,854, forward strand.
TGGAAGTGAAGTTTCTTCCCACAGCTTTGGCAAAAGACCAAAATGAACGGGATCCGTTAGGACATTCAGCAAGTTTTGATCTTATTTTGGCAATGTGGGCATCTTTTGAACATTCTATTGTCTCTTTGCATATGCCTCTAGCCTCGACATATGCTGCTCTGGTCTCAGGGCCCGGATTTTTTAGCCATCGATGGTATGCTGCCTGTTCGGAAGCCACAGCTCTAGAGCAGTTTCTGTTGAACCAGGTCTTATCGGATGATGTTCTTCTTTCGGTATTCGGTATGTAAGTTTGCATCCCCAACATGATGATTTCAAAAACTGTCTCAGCACATCATGTTGGGTCTACTGAAGAGAAACAAACTCTCTTCCATGGAAACGCTGAGAAAAACATACGAAGACCTTTCCAGTCGGCCGAATTGTAATGCCACATGAGACGGGGTGGTATTGTGCAGCTCGATGGTAAATGGAAAGAGCATGTTGTGGAGATGAGGGTGTGATCAGAGTTTCCAAGTGGGACACAAACTTCTATTCTATATTTATATTATTAACATTTCTTCCTCGTTCATTTCTGGTTTCACGGGCTGATATAGAAGCCCTGGAAGAGAAAGCGGTATGGAGGGTACTATCATCGGCAAAGCTGTGTACTGGACATGAAGTTGCTTTCAACAGGTCGTTGATGTGAAGTAGAAATAGTGTTGGTGCGAGAATAGATCCTTGCGGAACACCAGCATTTATGAGTAGAGTGTCATATATGTGTTATATATATATGTATATATATATAAATATATATATATATACAGAGTGGCCACTTTTTTAATGGGATTGTATTGGTAACTTTTGAACCATAAGATTAGAAGGTCGGTCAAATTGTGAAAAAGTTGCATTCATAGAAGCATTGTCAAGCAGTTCAAACAAATCGAGATTATGAGGGCCGGTTATTGAGATATCATAAGAAAAGTAAATTCTGTCATTTTGATTTTTCTTTTTTTCATACTTTATTTCGAATATTATCAAAAAATGCGACGAAAGTTTTTTATTCGACAGAAAATTATCCTCATTTTGACAAAATCAGATTTTGTATCCAACGTTTCGTACGCTCTGGGCCACCCTCAACCTCATTTTTTATTTATATATATATATATATATATATATATATATATATATATATATATATATATATATATATTATATATATATATATATATATATATATATATATATATATATATATATATTTATATTTAATTTTATTTATGCTCGATAGTGTATTCCCAAAATATTTTATCAATTTTCGTAGGAAAGCTCTAATGTATTGACTTGACTTGTAAATAATCCGTCACTAGCATATGTTGGAAAGATAAATTTAGGTATATTATGATGTACTTAATACATCCAAAAGAACCTAAGGGAAAGAGACTTGATACCATAATAGCTCTTTGAGAAAGTACTTTTCCCAAAAGAAAGTAGTTCCAAATGATGTGAAAAAAAAAAGGAATTGTTATGTAACGATTCCATTACGCATCTTCGTGTATAAGTACTGTCGCTGTAACAGAACAGTTTGAGATAACGTATCACTTTCGATTTTTATATAACGTATCTGCTATTTTGTTATGTTGGTGGACATATCATAATAGTCATTGAGGACGTTATGGGCACAATAATTATAACGTAACAATGTATCTAGGTTACCACATAATAACGTAAATAGTATGAGTTTCTGCACAGTGGGTTGTTAATGGATTCACACATAACATATCTTTGTTTTCCCATAAACATCTCTGAACTATGTTATTCATCACTCTATGTACCGCAGCGACTTCCTGAGGTTGAGTGGAAAAACAATTAATAATGATTTGTCACTATAGAAATTGAACTTCACCTTTTATTTTCATTTCTCATCACAGAATGTAACTCTTTTGATTGAAAGCTAGTATAATGGAAATAACAAAAACGTTTATTATTATTAATAGAATGGGATGGTGACCGTTGCATTAATTTGAGCACATGAAGTTGAACGAGTGACTTCAACTTCATGTGTGTATCAACCTGTGATTGTATTTATACATCATGTCAAATTTATATTCATATGGTAACAAGGAAAACAACTTTTAAATAGTCCTGAAGATGAAGCAATGGAAGCTTTGAAACGTCGACTATTTTGAATCTTCTTCAAAACACTGACCGAACTCCTGCCAATTTCAACAGCTCAAATTTATTATTATTATTATTATAATACACAGATTTCATTGAAATGATTGATCATTTCTGAACATAAAACACAAAAGGAAATAATACAAAACTGAACAATAAAAGTCAAAGCTGTCAAACGAATGTTCCGTTGAGCATTCGGTTAGGCAACGTCTTACAGCCTACCAACTGGGTAGGCAACTTTCAAAATTATATTTCCACTAGCTCCATCGATATTTAATGCATTTTATTGGAAATCACAACTTTGTTGGGTAGAGAATACAAAATTACCAGAAATGACGTGATTCCCTTTTGAACGTGAGAATACTACAATTCAATATCGGTACGCTGAAAATCGATACAGTAGGAATATTGTCGCAATAATTTGTCATCACAGGTATGGCACAACTCACGTTGTGTTCATTCAATCCCAATTAGAGAATATATATCCAACCCAAAATGATTGCGAAACGAAGATAAACATGCAAGGATTCAGATTGATCGTAAAAATGTCCCACCAATAAAGCTAGCTGGAGTGTATCGACCCGGCATTTCACTTTGAATTTCAGCCGGTACTAAAATTTTAGTGCCTTTCCTTATAACAAATCATAGGAGTTTATACGTCTATAAACTTCTTCTTTAGTACTTATGAGATCGGCGATGGCACTTAATAGAACGTCTTGCCATTCGTCCTAGTTAGACGATATCATTCGTGTACCAGGATTAAGATATCACATATTGGTCAGGATTTTACGCCTTTCCACAATTCCATGTGGTTTGACCACGACTGTATGAATTATAGCGTTGGATTCAAGATGCAATAAGATTTTTCCGCCCTGCTTCAGGAAATTGGAAATGTTTATGGGAGAAAGAGTTATAAAAAGGAATTGTGTACGATTTATGGCCCACGGAAATATCGGTTCTAGTTGGAGATAAACATTTATTGAAGAATTATAAACGTGATTATTTTTTACCAAACTAATGACCTTGGTGAATATTGTATTGAAAGCTCTTGATATACAGGGTCGCTGATGTGTGTGGAAACGGTCGATTATCTCCTAAAGTAAGATAGCTAGCGAAAAATATCACAATACAAAGGATTTAGAGTTTTTAAAAATATATTACAATGAAGAAAAATTAAGTATACAGAATCAGTCAAAAGTCATGACGAAACAAAGTTGCTTTTTCTTTAATAGAACACCCTGTATATTATTCCATATTTCAATTCTTCTCAAAATTCTGAACAGAATTGATATAGCACATCATATACTAAATTCAACCGTTTTCGAGATATTGAATTTTTCAAATAACTTTCTTATAATTATACAAAAATATTTCAGTCCAATGAGTTTATAGTCAATCAAGTTACCTTTGAAAGTTTCTAGCCCCATAACAACGCCACATCGTTCTTTTGTCAAACAGTGAGGATCTTGACAACACATGTCAAAAAAATGCATTTATGGTAAATAATTTTCGCTCAAAAATGGCACGTTTAAGTGAAACCGAACGTATTGAAATTTTAATGATCATAGGATATGGTGATAGAAAACGAAATTGTGTCCAAGGAGTGGATATTTTTTATGAATTGCTTTCCGATTGGGAACCTTTTTCTAAATCAACCGTTTCAAAAACATTGCAGCGTTAACATGAGACTGGAGTTGCCAAAGATCGACTAAAAAGTGAAAGACCAATAAGCGTTACAAATAAATTTTTTGTTTTGAATGTCATGTCAGATGTGGTGGAAAATTTAATGAATTCGACACAACAAAGGGCTTCAAGTCATAACATGAGTCGATATTCCATTCAAAAAATTTGCAACCTGGAAAAATTCCATCCATATATAAAATTCATTTGTAACAAGAAATGAGTGACGACAATTTTGATCGTAGAATCGAGTTCTATGAAGTTATTATGGATGAATTAAACGAAAATGTCAACTTTGTCAATCACATATTGTTTTCTGACGAACCTACATTTTGTTTAAACGGGCACATAAACCGACACAACTGTAGGTATTGGTCAGACCAAAATCCACATTGGTTGAAATAGTTCACCCTAAACGACCACAAAAAGTGAATGTTTGATGTGGCATTATTGGTGGACATGTCATAGGACCCTATTTTATAAACGGAAATCGAAACTCTGAACGATATTTATTACTTTTGCGAGAGCATATCATTCCAGAGCTTGGACGATTATTCCGGAACAATAACAATCCCAATTTGCTGACAGAACAAATATGGTTTCAACAAGATGGGGCTCCTCCATATTTTGGACGTGTGGTACGGGCATATCTAGATGGAACTTTTCCTGATAAATGGATTGGACGCAGGGGGCAATTGATACGACCCCACTTGACTTTATTCTGTGGTGTTACATGAAAAATGTAGTCTACAAAAATATGCCGCAAAATATCGAAGAGTTGCGAGAAAGGATATGGCATGAAATTTCCACCAATCCTCCCAACATGATTTTAGATTCACTACAAAATTTTGTTCAGGGAATTCATTACTGTATACCTCCTCATAGTGATGAATAGTGAACACTTTGAGCACCTCATTAAATATAATTCCAAAGAGAATATTTGTTGTTTATTAAAACTTGTTTTCTCCCTTTTTTTCTGGCATAACTATTGTTGTTAACAATTATGTTTTTTATTTTCTCTGTGAAAAAAAAAAATTCAATCATATCCATAATACCGTGTGTAATTTTCAATGAATATCCATCATTTCAGACTTTTTCTTCAATAAATTTGAGAGTAGTAAAAATTCTTCTCGAAATTTGATATGATTAAATTTAGGATATAATGTGCTATATCAATTTCATTTGAAATTTTGAGAATAATTGAAATATGGAATAATATTCAGGGTGTTTTATTGAAGAAACAGCAACTTTGTTTCGTTTTTTTTTATATTTTGAAAAACCCTAAAACTTTTGTGTCCTGACATTTTTCGCTAGCTTTCTTTCTTCAGGAGATAATCGACCATTTCCATACATATCAGCGACTCTGTATAACTGATGATTTGACTAACTCAATCACTTTTTTTGATTTGTTTTTTTTTCCAATGGTCACTGATTCCCTAATATAAACTGCGTTTTTACGTATCACTTCACATTTTTTTCCATTTATATATACATGCTTATATATTTTCAAATAAAATAATTGGATATTAAGTTGATAATGATACTCCGAATGTTTGACCTCAACCACTGCCACGTGATATGCACGGTTCTGTCACGTGGCGGAAACTAAAATGGAAAAAAATCGAGCGCTTATCAGAAAGAAACATTTGGAATCAATTTTTTTTTTGAAGTTTGCATAGATTTCCAGGTGAATATCATGGCGTGGTATCTGCCAGGAAAGTAGTTGTTTTTCGCTTGTGGTCTACCAATTGTGTTTCAATTTATATTGATATTGTTGTAGAGACGACCTTGTTTTCTTTATTTTCTTGAAAAATGTTGGTTGCCGCTACGTTCCTGGATCTCAGATAGCCACATTCCAACCACGTTGTGGTCACGTGGCATAAACGTGGATATGTAGTGGCCGACACTCGACACGTTGAACTAAACTGATTGCGCTAGTGTAATTGATATATAGCTCGATCTCTGTCCTGCAATATATTTTCATAATAAATGTTCCTTATTCTTTCATTTTTTGTGATTCATCATTTCTAACATTCGACTAGAAGTATATTATATATATATATATATAGAATATATTGAAGAGGATACTTCTGATCGGTATGAAATTAAAACGATTGAAAGTTTACTGTGAAATAATGGTTGTTGTAGCTCGATTGTGATTATAATTTTGCAAATGAAGCATCACTGAAATAATGTACTTCAATACATCAAACATTTCTTTTATCAATCTGGTTACTTAAACCAATTCTTACGTCATAAACTACAACGATTAATGCAGTTCTGACGAAAAATAAATTTTTATTGAATGGTAAATTCATTTCTCTAACATGGCGACCAAGCATATTTTTGTTAATATGTCGACCTCTGAATAATATTACTTCAAAGTGGTTTGAACCCAAAATCAGTGTTCAAAGTGGCAGACACTGACTCTGAAGTTCCTTTCATCATGAAGTGGCTCATTGACTTTTGCTCCACATGAAAGTAGTGCCCGCGTCGCAGGCGCCATGACTCACCACTTCAAAGGTATATTCTGAAAATTACAATAGTCTCATGCACTTGAAATTGGTGAACACGCCGCGACGTATAACCTGCCACTTCAAAGTTATAACCCAAACATTCTAATAGGTCGCATGCACTTGAAAGTGGTGAACATGTCGCGGCTATTATAACCTACCAATTCAATCATTAGGTTTCGCAGATTTACGTGAACATTTCATTGAATTGAAGAAAGTTTTGAAATGGTTTTACAAAAACATGAAAAAGGCTGTATTTCTGCGCAGTTACCTATCGCTGGGAAAAGGATGGAACTAATTCAAGTAGTAAAAAAGAAACAGCAAGTGGGTCACTACTGAGTTACTTGATGGTGGATTATAAAGGTATTTGTAACTCTGTAGTGACATTTATCGAATGCGAAATGAATCAATCACTTACGGTGATAGCAAGAACGTGGTGGCAACCATCACCACATATCACAATCAACTGCCTGTCACAATTAAGGTTTGATGGAACTCACTAAACGTCACGGAAACTATCATTCTCTAGTGGAAGTGATTATGACTTCTGAATGATATTCAAGTGGTACAGGATGGTTACCGCAACGGTTATTATCCACTGTGGAGTGGCTACCAGAGATGGAAATTACGTGACCATAATCATGTAAATATAAAATTAAGTTATTCTTACTGTATAGTGGTAGATTCAGGGTTGATTAAGTGATAACCACTGGTCAAAATTGCAGTATCAGATTCCGTCATATGATGCTACTTGGGACTGTAGAGCTTTTCAGGCAGTGCAGGTAAGCCTATCAAGAGAACACGAGTGAGGTTGAGGTTTTGTTTCCCTTAAGATCATGTCAATAGCATTTCGCTATTGCAAAAGCACTCCAGATATATTTCATTATATTTGTGGACAATAAAGCTTAGTCAATCAAGAGAAAAATATAACGACTTTGTGAAAGATTCATATCATGCTAACTTTGGAGTGATGTTAGCTCAATAAGATAAACACATTGCTTATGGTATTCAGAAAAAAGACCTGGATTTCTTCGAAAAATTTCATATGCAAATTTTTAGGCAACGTCAAAGATAAATTATATAAAAAAATAGCCAAAGAAATGTTGAACAGTCATAAAAAGTTGGGTAGTAAGTTTTTGAATTGAGCATATTCCAAATAATTTTGGAAACTATAGTAAAGAACAGGGTGAATGTACACCGGTGAGTTCAAGGTTTTGTTTCCTTGTAGATCCATATCAATAGCATCTTGCTATTGCAAAAATAGTCCAGATGTTTTATTATATATTTGTGGACAATAAAGCCAAGCCAAGATGAATAATAACGAAAACCAAAAAACCTTTGCCTCAACAAAAAAGCAATATCGTTGATTCTATTTATTTTTACTAGTATTTTGAAAAATTTTATATTGATTAAATGATTGAAACTTTACGCCTATTTTCCTTCGAATTACAAAATCTGAATCTGCTAATTGTTACGTGGTGGATATCACGAAAAAATATTTCCTATTACATTCAGTACGATTATTAACAATTAAGTAAAAACACTTTGTTAAAGATCGATTTCGCAGACTTCTGTATTTGTTGAATTCCCAAGATCAATTGATTTACGGAAAGAGCGTTCAGTGGCTAGGTGGGGTTTATCTTCAATGGTAAAACCAGAAGCGAAGAGCGAAGATGCAACCTAACGTCATTTTCGAAAAACAATATAAGGAGGCGAGATAGGCTGAAAATCTCATTGGATTCATAAACACAACAACTTTTTTGATATATATTTTTCCTGGAGAAATTAATTCGTTTTGAAAATTCCAAATTTGTTAATGGAAGCACCCATATATGTCTACCGTTACCATTGTAGGGGTGTTCTCATGAGGAGTCAAATAAATTTGGACATTTCATAACTGATTTTTTCGATTCTATTACCTTTGTCTTGAATTCCCCCATGTATAGGTTTGCAGTGACTGGACAACACTCGATGCACACCACTCATAATCTATTATCCGAAGACAGAAACCATCATCACCCGAGTAGAAAGTAGGCAAGACACTGCCACCATACATTATCACACCTGCAAAGAGGCTATGCCTGAAAAGTATTCACAATAACTCAGACATAATCATCCTTCCAACAGATGAAGGCAATGCCACAGTGATTCTTGATACCTCATACTAAGACGAGTAGATGAAATCATTGTTAGACTCCCTCGACTATCAGATCTCGAGAAGAAGATCAGTACAACTCCATATCGGTAGAGTCAAAGAAATCCATCATTTGCTTACGCACCCCTGGTATTCATGGTCTACTCAAAATACACAAACTAGAAATCTTCCTACGTCCAATTGTCACACACTCAAGAACATGCTATACATCCAGCAAGCATTCTTCAGCCTCTAGCCAAAGGAGCCACTTCATAGATCCCCTCAGAATTCACAAATTCCAAAGCACCGATATTCTTGCGAGCTTTGGTAGAATATCCTTCTTCACGAACAACCATCTGGCAAAAAAACAGGACATGCTCAAATCCAATAACGATATACTCAAAGATACTCAAACCCTTATAACAATTTTTTGAACAGCACGTATTTCTGACCAGGACACATATTAATTACAAACAAGTAACCGGTGCACCGATGGAATATCCTCTTCTCTTGTCCTTGCAAACCTGTACATGAAGGAATTCGAGACTAAGGCCATAGAGTCACTGGACCACAAGCCCACTTGTTGGTTATGATATGTTGACGGCATATCCGCCCTTTTTCCCATATTTCAACTAAAGTTGCAGCTTTTTGAAATACATGTCATAATTTATCATCAACATCATTGAAATAAAATACCATTTCTCAACTGACGATTTTTTCCAATTTCCTTCCATAGTTCTTCTCATAATTACAGACAAGTACGCATCCACTGGAAATGAAATGTTTCTTCTGAGCAGTTAATGAAATCTGTTTTTTGTTTCACAGTCATTACATTCGAGCAAATCAAGTTTAATATCGATGTTCATCTTCAAGAAGTGTGGATGGTGATATTTCAGTTGTATTATCAGGTGTTTTTCTATAATGCATAAGGACATATTTTTCAATTTAATATCCAAATTGTCCTTGGTCTTCACGCATCTTTAAATGTTGTCATTGCTTTCTAGATGGTACGGTAATATTATCAGGTGTTTTTCTATAATGCATAAGGACATATTCTTCAATTTGATATCCAAATTGTCCTTGGTCTTCACGCATCTTTAAATGTTGTCATTGCTTTCTAGATGGTACGGTGCTGAATAATTCATTTGAGTGCTGTCATTTTTTCAAGTTGAAACATTATCATTGATCAAGGTTAGTGAAAGACAAAGACGAGCAAAAATATTTCGTTAAACAGAAATGAATTCAAGGATGTCACAAAAAACATATTAACTATTTTCGACAAATTGCAATAAATATCAACTGTTAACAACAAGTATTCACCCATAGATGTCAGCAAAATCCATATGTATTGTGGACAAGTAGAGCTTGGAAATTCAAGTGGCTATCATTTTGTAGAATGGTTCTGAATACTTTGCTAGAATTTGCAGTTTCCTGCCATGTAATCAATATCCTCAATATACTTGGTCACAAAACATAAGTGACTAGACTTAATGTTCGTGTATTCAATTCCATAATTAGAAAAAAACGTATATTACAACCACTCGATTGGAAGCACGAATGAATTTCTTATGCAATAAGAGAGTCTGTCTCTTCGATATGGACTCTATGTGGTATTGCATAATTTTGAAATATGTTGGGTTTGGAATCACATCGATCTAGCAACATAACATAGTAGCAGATCTAATTCATTTACAATGCACTAACAGAAATTGGATATTCTCCATCACAACCCGATGCCTTGTCGGGTCAAATGTAAACTGAATTCCAGTTCCATGAAAGGCCTTTAGTGGCTACCCAATGTGGTTTTGTTGCGAGTTGGAAGTGAATTTGAATGGAGGTTACATTATCTTGTATTGTCTTGAATTTCCCATCAAGAATGTACATGATAATAATCATGTGCTACTGAACTACATTCTGCATAATGATCGCTCACACCCAAAGGAGGTTGTTAGCTTACTTTTCTGTAATTTTTTGTACGTGGTAAGTAAAAAGTATGCGATAGTTATTAGTCGGGAAGAAAATGTGATTCTATTTGCGACCTGTATGTTCTTTTTATACATGTTTACGATTTTGAAAATGATCATATTTGAGAGAAAAGGAGAACGAACAACATATTTGTTTTAGTCGTGTTCTCATCAGTCATCAAATTTTACTCAGTCTAATTGTTATATTATAAAAACCCACTACCCACCCAACATATCCCAACCTAGCTGTATATTCGAATACTATTGATTGAAATCAAAATCGTCAATTTGATTCCTGAAAAATACTGAAACGAATGATAACAGTATTCCACGGAATTATTTTTCTTTGCTCGACCACTTTCAATGACAAGACGTGTATCTTCACTTTCTGTGTGTTCGGGTTGCTTACTCCTTGATTTAACCACTACATCTCTGACTGAATAGTTGTTTCAATTTGGAGAGTGATAATTGAACTTCTTCAAATTTATTTTATAAAGTGTCATAATGACACACATAGTATTTCAACAAATGAATACTTTCCCTGGAAAGAGTGCCATTTAAATAAACCACCGGTCAATTGGATTATTAAAGTATTGAGTACCAAGCGGAAAATTGTGTCGACAGTTGAAATAATTACCAACACTTTGAATCAACCTGCAAATTCATCAATATACCGGGTGTCAACGAATCTATTGGACAAGTCATAACTTCTAGAACATTAGGAGTATCAAAATGAGATTCGGTATATGTAAATAGTATTTTTCATTTTCCGGTCACTTCCGGTTTCACCGGAAATGACTCCGGATTTGAATTTTTGAATAGAACATCCTGTATATTGTAACATTTTCTATTTGCAGGACAATTCTGGATCAGAATGTGACATTTTAAAAAGTTTTTAAGCCTACTTAATTTTTTAAGACTTACTGCTGATATTGCATCTAGGTGGCCATGATCGGACGTAAACTAATCTGAGGACCTCAGGTGATGTCAGAAAATTACAATCACAAAGTATCAGTGACTAGTATGATAGATAAGAATGAGACAAGTTGACAAAATTACATTTTCGTATCTAACTATTATTTTTCAAATGGCGACCACTTTTATACTAGCACTTTCCGATGAAAAGATTTTTTGACGAATCTAACGATACTAATTCATCTGCGATTGGATTGAAAATAAGAACATAGATTAAATATAACTGAGGAAAATACTGGATGATAATGTATTTACTTTTGTCAAGTGTGCCATGGATAGCCCTGATGCATAATATTTTGCAGTTATTTTTATCAAGTCTTCTTTGAAAAACACAACACTCACTTAGGTGGAGTGACATACGCTTTATGAGCGGACGGTAAAAGTTTCCTGATTTTCTTTAAATTTTAGTTTAATTTTTCGTCAAAATAACGGACACTCAAAGAGAAAAAGTGGATATGTTATCAATATTTGGAGAATATCATAGAAATTCAAGAAATGCTGCTGAGTTGTATGCTCAGATATATCCCAATTGGCAACACCCTCCCCATCAGTATTTTCCGTTTGTTGAGAATCGTTTTAGGCAAGAAGGAAATCGAGAGGTGGAATACAAGTTTATCATAAATGGATAGACTGAGACTAACGTTCTTACTGTGGTTGAGGTTGATAAAACGGTTTCTATAAGATGAATTAGTCAAGAAATACAGATTAGTCACGAATCAGCAAGAAAAATACTGATAAAGCACGGATATCGGGCATTCGAATATCAGTTACACCGATAGACGGGTAGTGTTTTCTGATTGGCTGCTTTCAAATCATGAAGTTAACCCACATTTCATCACCTTTATTCTATTTTCCGACGAATCATGATTTACAAATAATTATATGTTCAATAAGCAAAATACTCGGTACTGGGCCCAACAAAATCAACATGTAATCAGAAAGGGCAATTTTCAAAAAAGGTTTGGCGTTAATGATTGGGCTGGTATCATTGTTAACGTAAATAAACTTAACTTGGTTTAACTAATTTATTTAACACTTAATCTACAACTTAATTTATATTACTACGCCACTGTATAGCTCGATGGTATGGGCTCGTTCAGACTGTTTCTGAGACTTGAGGGTTGCCTATTTATCTCCGATACAGCATTCTCGATGTTTCGAATTCTTTCCGTTGGCGACCGGCGTGTTCCAATTGTTTCCAATATTGACCGTTGTCTTCCGCGGCAGAGCGCACTGGATGGTTCTCGAACATCTCCGGGGATGATCTCATCGATGTCGACGGCAACATGTGAGGCGACAGGTCCGGCCTAGGTTCGTTACATTGCCCCCTTCTTAAAGACATTTCGTCCCGAAATTTCATCCTTGGAGTGTGACGATATCTGCATGACTCCCCATATCTGCACCGTGAAGTTCGATGGAAGTAACACTCCACGGTCTTCATGATCGGTCGTGGAAGAGGGTTACAGCAAACCAAAATCCTGATGCCGCTGGATCTGAATATCGCCTCCAGCATACTTCTTATGACTCTCCAGTCCAACCCATCAATACCACAGTCGAGGTATTTTCAGCTGAAAGTTAGATGCTTTCAAACTAAATACGTTATTTACGATATTCTTCTTCAATTAGCAGATTCTATAAATTGATGTTTTGTTGACGAAATAACTGCTGATCTATTCGAAATCTCCAGAGTTTTGCCCCTATCAAAAAATAACATTTTGAAGAATTTTTGCTCAATTTGCATAATTGATATATTTTCCGAAATAATAGATATTTTACTGAAAGATAGGCTATCAACCTATTCCGACTGAAATAAATCAATAGTAACACGTTGAATGCCATGTGCCTATAAAAGTATACACGCAAGTTGAGTCCTGTACACCGCGTGTATAATTCCGTATACACGAACAATGACTTGGTTCTGGCCGTGTGTATGCTCCTAGGGCACGCTTTTGCTATGTTTCTTATGACGGAATGGTTGGCGTGGCGTGGGGTTACACGTCTAGCAACTTGAACAGAAAAATTTCGAAGATATATTTGAAGTACAAGGTTTTCATATGAGAAAGTTTATTATTACAAAAATACAAACATTGTGGTAATATCAAGAACTAAAATTAAGAAGCTTATGGTATAATAACTTACAAAACATAAAAAATATAAATAATGAATGTATTCTATTTCTTGAATGTAATATTATGCGTTGCCAACATTCAAAAGCTGCATGCACAGATTTTCTTTGAAATTCGTTATACTTTTTTTGCCGGCGTTGTTATTCTATACCCGTGAACTGACATCTGAATTTGAATTTCACTATATACATTTGTACTCATACCTCCGCTCGAAGACGTATCCCGGCTATTATTGTCATTCTCCGGACATTCATAGACTGGATCAGCGTCTGAATCGTGTACGGATTCCTCTTCATCGTCACTCATGTCGAGGTATGTCTCCATAAGGGCCTGTAGATAGGCCTCTTCTCGTTCGTAAGACATTTTATACACTTCTACAAACGCGATTATGCCTCTACGTAATGTAAATGGTGACTGAGCGCTGTGATAAACTTATGCGCAATATTATGTTATTCAGTTTATGCAAGTTGAGACCTGAAAACTGTGTATTCCAGGGAATTCACAGTCATACGGGGGTGGAAGAGGGTAAAATAACAGTAAAATGTAATTTCACAATATAATAGTACAAAATAAATCATTCTTTGGAAAATTAATTTTAAAAATTGGTGTGTGATGAGGGACTTTTCCCAAAAATACCCACGGCAACGTGTTAAGAAGTTTTGCTGAGGGTCATGTGGGATATTGCTCCCTCAATAAAATTGTAAGAAAACTATGTTTGAGCAATAGGGAGTTATTATTATAATTATATTATCGAGGGCCTGGAAAATAAGCACCATTACATTTTTTGCATGTGAGATTTGTCCAAGATATTCGATTGTGATTACTATCGTTCCGGACGTCCATCGTCTTAATGTGTTTGAAAGGTTTTCACGACGTTTCGAATGCTTGTATCTGCAATCGTCTTCAGGTGAACAGTATTCACCTGAAGACGATTGCAGATACAAGCATTCGAAACGTCTTGAATTTTTTTTAAATACATTAAGACGATGGACGTCCGAAACGATAGTAATCAAGTCACCACATCGTCTACAACCTTCAAACAAATATTCGATTGTATCTCACACGAGTTTCTGCTGGAAAAAATGACACATTTTGGCACCAGGGGAATACCGCTCGAACTCATGTCATCGTATTGAATTAACAGTTGGTTAAAATACGTAACACAACATATGACCTCAGAACCATATCCCCTAGAGATCCTCAGGATGGGCCATCGGTCTTTATCATGTATATCAATTTGTTCGTACATAGTGGACGATACTGCTACCATGATTTTTGCTGACGATACGTCACTCATCAATACCACATCAGATATGTCCAGCCGCACAATTTGGCAAGAACTCAATCGATATAGCTGCGAATTGGTTCACGCTGATTTCCCAACACAAAATGCTGATAAATAGCAACAATTATTCATTCTCAGCAATAACAATATCCTTCAGGTACCCACAGCAATATTTTCGAAATAACAATACATGACTCCTTCAGCTGGTACCATCATCCCAAAAATACAACAGGGGGCTTTCCAGTGTATTCATTATTCCCCATGGAAAGAATTCGATTTTTTTCTAGTGATGACTTATATATTTTGGTTTATTCCACTTCCGTATTAGTTATGGCACCATCTTATAGGGAAATTCCAGCAATGCCCAAATAATTTTCAGATATCCAGAATACATACATCTCCTAGCTGTTGTGGGTTGCATCCCAGTAAAAAAGGATCCACAATGTTCTGTGATATTTAATTTTGGAGAAATACCATTATAGCATGTGAGTTTTTATTCTCTACCCAAAATTCATAAGCCCACCCTTTCAGTCAGACCTAAAGTGGCTTCTATAGAAGCTCCTACTGAAAGGATAGCCTATTTTTGACAGAAATTTCAACTAACGCATACAACTTTGACAATGAATATTATATAAGACTCGTTTGAAGTCACTTTTAAATTTAATGATTCAACTCTTCCAGATAATTATATTCTGGTAAGTTCAGATGACGTCTCCCTTTTCAGCAATGTTTATTTGGATGCTTGTATTGAGGCAATACACAAACATTGGGATCGTATTAGTAATTATTGTAGCATTAACGAAAATACATTTCTGGAATTGTTGGCTTTTCTTTTTGATAATACATATTTCTCTTTCAATAATAAAATTTATAAACAAACCTTTGGTACCCCAATAAGGGCCTTCACTTCACCGATTTTAGCAGCGTACGTCATGGTTGATTTGTTAGACAATGTTATTCCTGTTTCATCTATTAATTTGAACTCCATACAAAAAATTGTTGATGATATTATATTAGCATTACCGAATGATGGTGTGGATGAGATTCGCGATACCTAAAATAGCGTCGATCCTCATTACATTTCTCAATTTCTGTAGGTGGAAGATGGTTTGTAGGTGGAAGATGGTCTCATCGCCCGGTGAAATACCACCATATCGACTTTGTGTGCTGTGAAATGGACCATTCCATGTTTCAGTGTTCGGTCGATACTTTCCGGTCTCCCTCTTTCCTTTTCCCCAATTCCTTCTTTATTTTCAGGTAATAGTAATAATGATGAACAATAGTAATAATGATGAAGTCTCCTAGAGTAAAACACTCCGGAAGTAAAATACCTCTCCATTCGGATTTCCGGGCGAGAGGTACTCGAGGGGACTCAACATTAAAAATTAATTTTTGCAACATCCGCGGACTCAACAAGAACATCAATGACGTCCACCATCACCTACAGACGGAAAAACCGGATATTCTGGCTCTAACAGAAACACAAGTAAACTCGTCCACCAACAAGGTCCATATGCTTTGTCCTGGTTACGAACTCCATTCTCGATTCAGGTTCAAAGGTGGAGTTTGCCTTTACGCCAAGGCTAACCTTTCATGCCAGCGTGAAGAGAGTTTGGAACCGAAAGACTTTGATGTGATGTGGTTCAAGCTATCTGATACCAAACTGACTAAGTTCCTCTGCTGCCTTTATCTATCACCTAATGAACCTTCATATAACGACCTCTTTGAGTTTTTATCACTCAAACTGGACTACATTCAGGAGAACCATCCAACAGCTGAAACCATAATCATGGGAGATTTTAATGTACATAACGCTGCCTGGCTCAAATTCTCTAACAAAACAGATGATGAAGGTCGTCAAGCCAGGCCTTCGCCATCACTCATGGTCTAGAACAACTGGTCGAGCTACCAACCCGCATCCCTGATGTCAACAACCAGTCTGCCAATACACTAGATCTTTTCCTCACCACCAATCCTGACCCGTATAGAATAGAAGTTTGTGCCCCACTTGGAAACTCTGACCACACCCTCATCTCCACAACATGCTCTTTCCATTTACCATCGAGCTGCACAATACCACCCCGTCTCATGTGGCATTACAATTCGGCCGACTGGGAAGGTCTTCGTATGTTTTTTCTCAGCGTTTCCATGGAAGAGAGTTTGTTTCTCTTCAGTAGATCCAACACGATGTGCTGAGACAATTTCTGAAATCATCATGTTGGGGATGCAAACTTACATACCGAATACCGAAAGAAGAACATCATCCGATAACCTGGTTTACAGACGCTCTAGAGCTTGGTCAAACAGGCAGCATACCATCGATGGCTAAAAATCCGGGCCCTGAGACTAGAGCAGCATATGTCGAGGCTAGAGGCATATGTAAAGAGACAATAGAATGCTCAAAGATGCCCACAAAGCCAAAATAAGATCAAAACTTGCTGAATGTCCTAACGGATCCCGTTCATTTTGGTCTTTCGCAAAGCTGTGGGAAGAAATTTCACTTCCAGCTCATTTCCTCCCTAACCAAAGAAGATGGAACACTAGCAACGACTGCCCAGGAAAAAGCCAATATCTTTGCGCACCTATTTGCTGGAAATTCCACTCTGGATTCATCGGGAAAACAACCCCGAACATTACACCTATTGACAGTCACATGCCCGAGATCACCTTTCGCCAACGTACTATCAGAAAGATTTTGCTGGGTCTCAACACCAACAAAGCCTGTGGATCTGACGGAATCCCGCCGATTGTTCTCAAGAAATGTGCCTCCGAACTAACACCTGTTTTTGCAAGTTGTTCAACCACTCTTACAATTTGGGGTATTTCCGTCCAATTGGAAAATTGCAAGAGTACAACCAGTCCCTAAAAAGGCAAAAGGCCCTACCTAGCAACTACAGACCTATCGCACTGCTATCTATTATTTCAAAGGTCATGGAAAAAGCCATCAACATCGAGCTCATGAAATATCTGGAAGACTCAGGAATTGTCAACGATAGGCAATATGGCTTCCGCCATCAGAGATCAACTGGTGACCTGCTCGCTTACGTCTCACATATATGGAGCTATCTATTGAAAAGCATGGAGAAACTTTAGCTGTGGCATTAGATATCTCCAAGGCGTTCGATCGAGTTTGGCACCAGGGACTCCTCGCCAAGCTTCCGTCTTATGGCTTGCCCCCTCAGCTGTGTTCTCTGCTTGCTAGTTTTCTCTCAAACAGGTCTCTCCATGTAGTGGTCGATGGAGTTTCATCTGACACTCTACTCATAAATGCTGGTGTTCCGCAAGGATCCATTCTCGCACCAACACTATTTCTACTTCACATCAACGACCTGTTGAAAGCAACTTCATGTCCAGTACACAGCTTTGCCGATGATAGTACCCTCCATACCGCTTTCTCTTCCAGGGCCCCTATATCAGCCCGTGAAACCAGAAATGAACGAGGAAAAATGTTAATAATATAAATATGGACTTGGCAACAATTCTCGAATAGGGATCTAATAACTTGGTAGAATTCAATGCAAACAAAACACAAGCATGTCTTTTCTCTAGAAAAGCCGATCTCACTGTGCCTAACATAACTTTGTCAGGAGTAACCATACCACTGAAGCCATCCATATCGATGCTTGGTATTACTATCAGCAATAACCTTTCCTGGGAAAATCACGTGAGGTCCATTGCCAAAAGTGCATCCCAAAACTTGGTTTTCTGTTTCGTGCCAAGAGCTATTTCACCCCCAGTCAGCTGCTTATGATCTATAAGGCACAGATCCGACCTGTCCTGGAATACTGTTCCCATATTTGGAGTGCGGCACCTAAACATATCCTGAGGCTATTGGATTCTGTCCAAAAAAGGGCAATTCGTCTCGTCGGTGATGCCTCGCTTACAAACTCGCTCACTTGTCTGGAACACCGTAGAAAAGTTGGCGATTTGTCTCTATTTTATAGATATTTTTATGGGCGATGCTCTTCTGAAATATCAACAATCGTTCCTGCTTTGGCAGTCTCTTCGAGATTAACCCGTCAAGTTCAGTCATCACACCCCTTCGTGGTCACTTTGGAAACCTGCAGAACATCACTTTCCAAAGACTCGTTCATCCAACGAACAGCGAGGCTTTGGAACTCATTGCCTAGGGAGGTGTTCCCCGAGGCATACAACCTTCAGAAATTTAAGAAGAACACCAACTCCTACCTTCTTTCCCTAGGTTCCCACGATGTTCTCTGAACATTACAGGATATCCCTTTTCGTGGGAACCAGAACATAAAAAAAACGGAAAATTCCGTACCATTTCTTGATACCAAGCATATACGGAAAACAAGCTACTGGTTAGGGTGACCCATTTTTTTCCAAATCCCGCTTGGAAATATGTTAGTTTTTTTTGGGAATTGAGGAGCCCTCTTGAAATTTTAAATGGATCGAATATTCCTAAGGGCTTGCACGAGAATTTTTAATTTAAAATATGGTCAAAATTGGAATTTTTTTGTTTTCATTTTTTTTTCTCATGGCGACAATTGTTTGTACATATAAAAAAATTACATCCTGGAAATTCTAGTACAAAAGATACATTTTTAAAGGTCGCTCAAGAATTTTGAATTTTATGGCTTCTTTTTTTCTCTACAATCCATTAACATAATCATGGACCAATATGAACCACGAGATACATAAAAACACCTATGAATATATTGTTACTCAATCAATATCGATAATGTTGAGACACTGGACCCTTCTTTATTAAGATATACTCGATAAATTCAATGTCAATTACATTTCGAAAACACAACACAATGATGCATTCTGACAATAAAACACTCAATCACAGTTTACCATTTGAATGTACGCGTACCGCACTGCATTAAAAAATGTATCTTGAACTTGCTAATATGAATTATTCGTCTTTCAATAAATGACTCCTCCTTCGGCGGTATACCCGATGTTATATATCCTCATACTGGACTTCCAGAATCTTCGAGCGGTTCGTGGAAACATCGAGATCATTCGATGGGGAAAGCTCAGCGTGATGTCGACCAGTCGGTCGTCATATTTCTGAAATTTCGCCTTAATAAAAAACCGTCAGATCGTCTGGCCTGTGCGAAATAAACAACGCAGGAGCGCTCTATACTTATTTTCGTACCAATAATTTAACGAAAAAAACAAATTTCTTTCGAAAAAAACACTTGTTCTACAACATTTCTTATGAACACTTTATTATATTATCTACAATTGTAATTACACAATTCAAAATACATAACAAAAACTTCTAATTCATTTTATTTCAGTTCCATATTTCAAATTGAATTACTAAACAGAAAAGATATACAAGCTGATCTATGAGTAAACAATTTTTTGTTTTTTTTTATAATCCATATTAATTGAGTATGCTAGTAACAATATATTCATTGGTATTTTTATATATCTCGTAGTTTATATTGGTTTATATATCTAATCCATATAGTACTCCCCAAGATTCAAAATTCTTGAGCAACCTTCAAAAATATATACTTTGAGCCAAAATTTTCAGGATGTAATTTTTTTTATATCTACCAATAATTGTCGCCATGAGAAAAAGAAAATAAAAACAAAAAAAAATTTGAATGTTGACCATTTTCGAAATTTTTAAAATTTTTGAGCGCCCCTTAAAAATATTCGATCTATCTGAAAAATTTCAAGACGGCTCCCCAATTACAAAAAAACCAACATATTTCCATGTGAGACTTGGAAAAAAAAATTAGGCCGTCAAAATGGGTCCCCCTACTACTGGTATATTATAACAATTATTGAAACCATGCAGCTCAGATAAATACCTAAATCACCATTCATATCACAAACAGTATATGAAAGTGAACTTGGTGAAACAAATGAAATTAAGAGTGCTCAGAAAATCTCATATCCTAAATTCCATAAACAGAATTCAAACATTATCGTCGAGCTTTTCTTAGAAAATTCATATCCAAAAACTTTACTTGATAACATTCTATATAATACTTCGTCTCACTCAGAAGTACTAGCCTTAAACAGTTATAACTCAACCTTTTTTCACTTCATTACCATATGAGAGAGATCACTCTTAAACTCTCCAGATTATTTCACAATCCTGAAAATTGAAAAAAAAATCATATGAACAGTTCTAACAATCAGATCACTTCATTCTAAGGTTAATGATAAAACTCCATTACTTTAAATATAAATATAAATGTAATTTATAGAATTCCTTGTCATGGTTGTAATAAACAATATCTTGGTCAAACGCATAGATCATAATCGAACAGAATAATTTCTCACAAAAGTGACTGCAGATTGCATCCTGAAAGATGTGCTCTGGCAGAACATGTTGATAAATTTGACCACCAGATGAATTACGATTCAGTGAAAGTGCTAGCGACAGAGTCACATACATCTGAGAGAACATTCTCAGAAATGTCTTTCATTTTCCAAGAAAACAATTGTGTATATAAAAAACAGATATTAACCATTTGAGTGAGATCTACGCTCATTTATTGTCTTTATATCAATCAAAATTGACAACAATGTAATATCAAATAATACTTCTTTTCAACATTATGGCCACCTTGTAACATCAGTTGATACTAATCTAACAGTTGGCACCACTGTAACAATGTCCAATTGTCACCCTTCAGGTGTCGTTGGCCTGAATTTATTCCTCACCTGTCAGTTCCACTTGTCACACCACATAGAGTACACATTTATATTCATACAACTTCAAACAACGCTAATGTGGTTGTGATAACTTTGAACTTCGTTTTATTCCTTGATCTACATTTTTTTTTTGTATCACTATGTTAGATGAATATGTTTAACATCATTAAAATCGACCTGAATAAAGTTTCGCACTTGAATATGTATAACTATTGGTTTTTTCATCTATTGTAGTCTATCGCCCTGATGATGGAAATAAACATTTCCGATAGCTTGGTAAACCATGAGGAGTTGACTTTTTCATCGCTGCTCACCCCAATATGCCTAGTTTTGTACCTAACTAGTCAGCAAATACCACCCACACTCAATATATATATATATATATATATATATATATATATATATATATATATATATATATATATATATATATATTAAGCACGACTCAAATTGAAAATGAAATTGCCTTCGGATATTTATAAATATGAAACAAAATCCACACTTTATAATGAGTGGAATTTAGAATATCGTTCCTTAAATGATTCCCATTTTCATGTAGAAATGAAAACTCTTCTTTAAAAAGCAACGAATTGAAATTCCTGTACACTATGAATTTTTTCATTCGTAAAAATTTCTATTCCAATATTGTTTTAATTCAGTCTCGTATATTTTCTAACTAGCTTAAACATTTTTAATTTCATTTCGAACTTGTTTTTTTCGAAACAATAATTTTGAAATACTTCCATAATGAAGGTCCGATATAGCTGTATTTCCAAGCTTATATATTTTAATGTCGACAAAATATTCTCACACATCCTTGTTGGGTAATACTATTTTGTAGATTTTTGACGTGCTGTGAAGCGTCGTGTAAAAGCAAATGAATCAAAGTATATCATCTATATACACGCACTTCTGATATTTATGCGTTCATTCACTAGTACCAACTATAAGTTCAATTGCATCACCATGCTATGGCAATATCTTCCAATCCTTTGGCTGGAAAGTGAGGAAGTTTAATTCGAAATACATCACATTCACTTGAAAAATCACAAAATTCAAATTTGAATCAAATGGTTTGGTCAGCTTTGAAGTTGGAAGCCACTTTCTGTACGAAGACGTAAAAGGGCCAACAACAAAATATTTTAAAACATTTGGAATTGCCACTTTGAACTGACAATTGCACTTTGAAGTGACAATTGTCAGTTCAAAGTGCAATTGTCACTTTGAAGTGACAATTGTCACTTTGAACTGACAATTGTAACTTCGAAGTGACAATTGTCCCTTTGAAGTGACAATTGTAACATTGAAGTGACAATTGTCACTTATAAAAACATTTGGAATTGCCACTTTGAACTGGCAATCATGACTTCAAAGTGACAATTTCCAATTCAAAAGACAATTGTCACTTCAAATTGACTATTGGCACTTTGAATTGACAATTGTCACTTCAAAGTGACAATTGCCAATTCAAAAAGACAATTGTCACTTCAAAGCGAAAATTAACAGTTCAAAGTGACAATTCGAAATGTTTTTGTGGTGACAATTGTTACACCAAAGGGCCAACAACAAAATTATTCCAAAAATATTTGGAATTGCCACTTTGAAGTGACAATTGTCACTTCGAAATGACAATTGTCACTTTGAACTGACAATTGTCACTTCAAACGGATGACAATTGTCGCTTCTGATTAAGGATACATCTTCAGCGTCAAGCTTGAAATTTCTCCTAGTTTTTCTGAACGATGTTATTACAATGACAACAATTTCTGGATCGACTTCCATCATCTCACACATATATTCCTATGTTTTATCTTCTCGTAGCGGAGGAAACTTTGCTAAAACATATCCACCAACTTCAAAAGTGCTTGTTCATCGTCGAGTTCTAGTTCAGTGTCTGACATAGATGCTCTGTAATTATCGAACATTTTTCATTATAAACATACAAATAAAAATTCCAATTTTTTTTATATACTTTCTTCATTACTCCCAACTCGAATATGGTATATTCAATAATTCATCCCGATAATTTTGAATATGATTGAAACAGTTTCGAAGCCCGAATCGCTTGACATGTATCAACCACGTGCATTCATCTCCTTGAGCGATAAGGCCAGGTGCACATTTATAATTGCAAAGCTCCCCTGAATAAACAAGTGTATATCATATCTTCAAACTTTCAGGTGATGAATAGGTGAAAAGAAATACTTATTTTGAATGCACTGATCACTGCCGAGTTCATACGGTTGGTTATCACGCTCGATTTCATGGCGTACTATTTGCCGTTGACGACTGAACGACATTTGAGTACATGTTGCCAATCAACAGCCAATCAGGAATCAATAAGCCCCAAACGTGAGCTGTCATATGTACCGAACCACATTTTGAAGACGATGGCGAACGTGGTGGCGAGCAGACCAGTTGCTGCTTGCAAGAATAATAACATTCAGAAAAAATGTATTTTCAGTATTACACGTGTTTATGGAAGAACTCACATGGGAGAAACGTCACTACTCTCAAGAATAAGGAAATCCGAACACAGGAATATTATAGAAATAGAGAAATTGCAAGATGGAAATTAGCCGATCATATACCAACACAAACAGATGCCCATATGGTGGACCAAAATCACACAAAATCATGCACAAGTCAAATGGCAAGAAAAAAAATCTTTCTATATTTTGTTGGATGAAACTGATAATATAGCTGGGTATTCTCACACTATGGATCCAACTTGGATATATATATATATATATATATATATATATATATATATATACTGAAAAAAAGGGTGGAATTGAATGAATGTAACAGATAGATCACGTTGAATTGAACATCATCTGAACTCGTGTGATGTATATCAGATTTTGACAAGTCATTATAAAGATGATTCGAAAAACTCCAAGAATGGTTCAAAATTATGATAAAAAAAACTCGTATTTGAGAAAGGGAATGGAAGTGATTCTCGAATCGCCATCAAATAATGTATATTTTCTGATAATAATTTCTTATATTATTTTCGTTGTCAAAATTTGAAATGAACTCAGAATTATTTCTGAATCCAGAATACCAAAACCGCAGAACGTGTTAGATAAAATTCAGTCACATG
The DNA here is from genome assembly GCA_018342105.1 of Gonioctena quinquepunctata. NCBI lineage: Eukaryota > Metazoa > Arthropoda > Insecta > Coleoptera > Chrysomelidae > Gonioctena > Gonioctena quinquepunctata. The sequence continues at coordinate 126,439 of JAFIRS010001401.1, forward strand.
CCTTTGCTGGAATGGATAATTGGAATTTTTCAAGGGCCAGAGAAAACCTAAAATATGGAAAACATTCAGGAGTTACTTCTTGCAAAGATTACTGGGTATCAATAATTTCATGCAAACATATCGTGTTGATTTCCAAAATGCAAAAGTTTCGACAGATATAACATGTGTTGTATTGATTTATATTCAACCCGTGTATGGCATTCTCGTTCTCAGGGATTGGGGTTCAGTGGAATGATCTCTTCTGGAACCAAACTCATTTACCTCTTCAAGACTCAGCAAGTTTAGTTGAACTGCAAAGAGACGGATGTTGTACCCCATTGAGGATCATGAAAACAATGAAATTCTTCCACCATAGGGAGAATTGCTTGAGGAAGATAAAGTTATTAATAATGTTCGTAAGTGACGGCACCTATGAGTCTGGAAATCCTCATAAAATCAGAGATATCATCATTCGCAGGAGGGTCAGCAAGACTAATAACAAACAAATTCGTATATTCATCAGATCGGGTCGATATAGATTATTGTCTGGATCTCCATCATTCATTGTTACATATGCCACCGACTACTTAGTGATATTAATCACGAGGTCCGCAATCAGGAGGGCACTGAGTTCTGGAAACTTGAAGCAGGAATTCAAATTAAACATTTCTGCAAAATTCATTTGTCTACATCGAAAACAAAAATTTTTCGACAACGATGTATCAAATTATGAAAAACCTGTATGGTTGGAGTTCCTATTCATGTAATATAATGAATGGGAATGCCTTGGTTTCTATGGTTTAACTAATCAGTTGTTTACGAGTTCATTTGTCATTGTTAAAAAACTCTCAATGCTTTTTCGAACTTTTTTGGTGAAATTGAAATCCAAAATGAGTTCTGACAAAGAAATGGGTGGAAATTCAATTGATTAGGTACCCGACAAGATTCTACTGGTGGCAGAAAATGTGAAAATAGACTTGTTACCAGAAAAATCAAATGAGATGTATGAAAAAAAATACAGTAGGTTTTGTGAATGGAGCTTGGACAAGAAAAACATGAATTTTCGGAAAGAAAAAATTATCCTAGTTCATTTTGAAGAATTATCAGTATCCTGCCAACCGTCCATACTCTGGCCAAAGTACGCGATGTTAAAAACCATCCTGAAGTTAAAAATTAATGAACATAATCATAAATTTCAACTTAATTTCTTTTCTTAAGATAAAAAATGGTCGGCTTCAGATCAGAAAAATCTAAAATTTTAAGTACAAATGACGTGGAAAAATTGTTGAACAATGCTCCTCATCAAAGAGACGACAGCAAGGGTGTGCAGGCGGGAAGAATTAATTTATTCGTTGAGTGAAAACGTGCAATTGGAAGAATCTCTGATTATGGTTGAAATATCCGACAATAAAACGCACACAATCCGAATTTTTGTGGTTACTGGGGACAAATCGACGATGTTGTCCAAGCCAACGATGAGGGACAATGTACAGCTCTCGTGCTCTTAGACTTCAGTAAAGCCTTCGACGGCATCAGACATGACATTTTAATGTCAATTTTGAATTCCTGCGGAATATGTGCCGACGATTTAAAGCTGTTCAAGTCATATCTAACAGGCCGTACACAATTAGTTGTGACAGACAAAGATGAGTTATCTAACTGTAGGATAATTAGCAGTGGTGCACCACAAGGATCAATGCTTGGCCCTCTGCTCTTCACAATGAATACAAGCCAACTGCCAAAGTTTCTAGATTACTGTAATATACGCAGATGATACACAGTTATATCATTCATTTCTCCGTAGCGATGATGTAATAGCAGATAATAGGGGCCTTCAAAAAATATCCCAAATCTCAACTGATCATTCTCTCGAACTCAATCCAAGTAAATCATCTGTAATTTTATTTGGTAAAAAATCAGATCATCTAACTCAACCGCTTCACCTTAATATCAAAGGAGCTCCTCTGGAATTTGTTGACTCTGTGAAAAATCTTGGTCTTATAATAGATACATCATTGAGAATCCAAGAACATTTCATCAAATGCAAACAGAGAGCATGTATTGCATTAGGATCATTATATCCCCATATGCAAAGTTTGTGTAGAACTACAAAACAGATGCTGTGTGAGGCTCTAGTACTTCCACAACTATCTTTGTGTGCCCCCATCTATAGCCCTTGTTTAGACCAGGATACGGTTAATAGAATTCAACGAGTTCAAAACTCATGCGTCAGATTCATAACTGGGATCAGAAAATATGACAGAGTAATACACACAAACTCAAGGAATCAGGATGGCTGAATATGGAGGGCCGTCGTGACGATCTATCCCTCTGTTTATATCACAAAATCATATTGAAGGAACAGCCTATCTTTTTTCCAAATAAAATTATATAGCGAAGTAGCGTTCATAATGTCAATATAAGATCTAAGGGATTGATTAAATGTCCTCCTCATAGAACTAAGTTATTCGAAAGGAAGTTCAAATTCAAAGTATAGAAGTTATATAATTCACCACACTACACTATGAGGAATACAATTTTCCCAGCTTCAAACGAACTATCACATCATATTTGAAAAACCAGTAGGTAATTTTTCTCAAGAAAAAAAATCGTTCTATACTAGTTTTGGGTGAGATTAGGGTAGGTTAAGTATTATGACTGTTGAAATAATGAAAGAACTTCCCCTTGAGGTTCCCCATTTTTATCAAAAACAATCATTGTTGTAAGACTATGGTCTCATATGGAAATGAAGGCAGTAATTATTATTATTATTATTGGATATAGTTTGTAAGAAAATATGCAATGCTTAGACCAAAACATACTCCAATATCACTAAGGAGATTGTAGTACCTAATGCGTTGGTATTAATAAATCAGGACAAAATGCCGTCTGAGGTTGAAACATATTTAGGACTTCCGAATCGAGAAGAGTCCACTGAACACTGTTGGAGAAGGTATTCTGCCCTTGCGAATGCTGAAGTGTGTATAACAAACCCAAAATGGCATGGAGGATGGCACTCTACAAAAAGTTGCCGAAGGGTACCTGAATGAATCCCTGCAAATTAAAAAATTTATAGCAAGCAAAATATTGAAACCTTCATCAACCAATGCTATCACTAGTTGTGTCGCCTTCACTGACAAACATCCTCGAACAAGTACCCAACAGGAACAAACTGGATAGGACTCCGGAAGTGAACTGCAGTCGCCTGAAATAATTATCTCGGTGCAGCAAAAACCACCATCTTTACAATTGCCATGAGACAACCGCACCAAGTAAATTTGAGTAGTGCCAATAAATGCACATTTACAATTAATAATTATATAAATAAGTTGATATAAGATTTTGAATGAAATTATCCAATGAACATAGTCTTGGTTAATTTTTCTCACGCTCATAGAAAAATCATTGTTCCTAACACTTGCAGAAACTTTTTTTTCACTCTTAACTGTTCGACAACGGCAGTTGCGTGCGAAAAAAAAACGATTTTCTGCACTTGTTACGAAAATAGCTATATTGATCTGAGACATTCATTTCCACATTAGAATTGGTGCCAAAATACTTTTCCGCATCTGGCACGTTGTCTGAAAAGTCAGTCAAGATATCACTTTTTGATAAATTAATTGGAAAACCAGGCATTGATCTATTCAACGTTAATTTGACTGCTCTCGCAATCCATGAAATGTGGTTCTTTTGCAAGCGAAAAAGTTCGACAAAAAAAGACCAACAATCTAAAATGCCTCCTGAATGTGTTCAACTTTTCTCCAAGTCCTTGCGAAGCTGCAAACTATCAGTAAAAGGAAACACCATTATTGAAACTTCGAATTGAAAGATAATTGAATTCAATTCTCTTGCTATAAAAGGAGAATGTTTGTGTTTTAAAGTAACTCCTCAGGATAAAGACCAAAGCAATGAATCTGTATATTTGATTCCATATAATGGCGTACTTTGTAAAGTTTAATTTATATGCAGATTTGCAACTTTCGAGCTGAGCGAGATGTATCCTTTTAAATTCGCAGTCGAGTCCGCCAAACACTAGTGCAAATTCTCTTTTGAATGCATTTCATAATGGAAGCTATAATTTACAAGAATATTCACCGAGCTGGAACTAATGGTGGAAATGATTGACATTGAAATGAATGGATAATAATGCATCAAAAAAAAACATAAGGAATGTTTCTGAGAGCTTCTACCTTCGTCCAGCTTCTATGTTTTCAAATTCCAGACATGAATGCGAGAACCAGTGAGATAATAATTCCAATAAAGTTTTTGTATAGTTGTGTTTCCTTTTTTTAGTATCTCACGGGGGTTCCATTCCTCCACTGATTTTGATTGAAAACATCAGATAAATTGATACATTTTGAATGGAAAGTGTTGAATTAATCCAGTCAAATATTTTGTCAGGTATCATGAAATCGATTTTTCTCCATTTTCGACCGGAATAAGTTTCACATATTTGAACTATTTGAATTCAGAAGAAAAAAATGCAATGAGCGTTCACTTACTTGAATAAACGTAATGTAATCATAATATTTAAATTCATACCTACCCAGATTTTTGTACACTTTAGCGGGAATCATGGCAAAACTAGTGAAGCACCGAGCGGAGCCAGTTCCACAAAATGAAGCGAGTTACGAAAAACAGGGTTTCTCAACGTGTTTCACGAAATATTTTTTCTATGTATGTATGTATTTTGGTATGTGGTCCTTTCGAATTCAAGATAAAAATATAAAAAATGTATACTTATAAGTATTGTGATATGTAGTTGAGAACGTATGCGGACTTGCTAGCTTGAAAGCCGGGCTCCTTCAGGTATCAGGTACAACAGTACATATAAAACTTTTCTACTTACGTTAAACTATGGTTATGCGTTTGGCAATTGATATCGTCCAGTAAACCGAGCGGTCTAAGGCGCGAGATCTAAGCTCTGGATCTCAAAAGTTTGGGAGGCTTTACATCCCCACGCCTGACGATTTTTTTTAATTTTTCAATTTGTAATTCAGAAATGATTTAGTTTTGGGATGAATATTCTAATTAAAAACAAATTCTCAATTTCGATAGGAAAAATAAAGAATAAACCATCAGGCGTGGGGATTTGAACCCTTGCCAGTTTTTGATATCAGAGCTTGGATCTTGCGCCTAAGACCGTTTGGCCAACTATACGATATCAATTTTCAAACGCATTACCATACTTCAACGTAAGTTAGACAGTTTGTTAGATACTTTTTTACTTTTCAGTGCGTTAAAAGCGTGTTCTCATCCTTGGAGAGGCTTCCATGGAAAAAACGGAAATTAATGCTACATAGAAAACTACGTTGTCAGCTGGGGTCAATATCACCAATTGTTCAAATTGTTTTTTTATATTTATAAATGGTTTTTACCATACATATTATGTATTGAATTTGAATAGAATTTAATCCTCATAATATGTACATAGAATATAATAACAATGAAGAAGTACTTCGAGTAGTTTATCCTCAAAATTATAACAAACTTTATTCCTGTATTTTTTGCACCTGGTGGTGGAATTCAATTTTCATCACCAGTTGCGGAAAATTTCACTTTTCGGAACTGGTAATGAAATGTGAAACATTTGATAACGTCTCCCAAGCAGCATTATAGTGACGGAAACTGATACTGCAACTTCGACTCGGTGGTTATCACGTAATCACCCTGAATCTAGCACTATACAGTGGGGATAACTGAATTTTTTTATGTGTATAACTTATTAGTGTCATTTGAGGTGTCTGTAACATTATGGCCACTGAGCAAATCACTTTGAGGGTTTTCAAACTTGAAAGTGGAAAATAACCATTTCGGTAACCATCCTGTACCACTTAAATATCACTAGGGAGTCAAGGTCACTTTCAAAAGAGTATGATAGTTTTGGTGACGTTTTGGTAACTTCCATAAAACCTTCAATGTGATATGTGGTGATGGTTGCCACGTTCTTGCTTTCTCCATGAGTGATAACCACAGTTCGCATTTAATAAAAGTCACTACAAATTACAATAACCTACAGAATTCACCATTTCACGAAAGCTAACCTAACTTTTCTCAAATTATTTCATTGTGGCTTACAAAAAGTTCGTTTCATCTGTTACGTGAAACGTGAATGATATTCATTCAATATGAAATGGGTTTTGCGTTTTCAATAGACAATTCTCCTTGATTTTGTATAAATAGTTTATTTTAAATAGATCGGATATCTGACTTGTGCTCCTGCTTACTATTTATACTGTAACGTAAATAAACTCAACTTGGTTTTACTAATTTATTTCACACTTAAATTTACAACTAATTTATATTACTAACTACGCCACTGTATAACTCGATGATATCGGCCCGCCAAGAATGAGACTCTGAGACTCCCCGTGCCATCTTGAGGGCTGCCTATTTATCTCCGTTACAGAATTCCCGATCTTTCCAATTCTGGCGGTTGGCGACCAGCATGTTCAAGTTGTTTCCAATATTGACCGTTGTTATCCGCGGTGGCGCGACTGGATTGTTCTCGAATTTCTCCGGGGATATCATCGTTGTCGATGGCAACGAGTGAGGCGACAGGTCCGGCCTAGGTTCGTTACATTGCCCCCTTCTTAAAGACATTTCGTCCCGAAATTTCATCCTTGGAGTGTGACGATATCTGCATGACTCCCCATATCTGCACCGTGAAGTTCGATGGAAGTAACACTCCACGGTCTTCATGATCGGTCGTGGAAGAGGGTTACAGCAAACTAAAATCTTGACGCCGCTGGATCTGAATATCGCCTCCAGCATACTTCTTATGACTCTCCAGTCCAACCCATCAATACCACAGGACAATTTTGGAATTGCTAGATCCACCAGATTCTGGTCCACCATAGTATCTCTTAGTTTGGTGAGACTCTTCCAGACATCTTCATAGGACGGTTTATCTTGGGAATGCCTCTTGGTAAATAGGTAGTAGATTCTCTGGCCCGTTCCGCAACTTTGGTGATAGTCCACGACGACGTTTGGGGTTGTACAGCCAAACCCGGTCATCAACCTTAAATCCTCCAGCGTCGGCCTTGATGTCATAGGTCTTCTCCATTTTATCGCTGGCACTCTGGATGTTCAACCGGACTCGTTCGTGGATGTCGTCCATTCTCTGCCGAAGTTTGCTGACGTAGTCCTCTCCCGCAGTGTCTTGTCCTGGCGGTATCCCAAACTTCAGGTCACAAGGCAGTCGCAGTTCTCGGCCCATTATAATACTAGCAGGAGTTTGACCGGTTGACTCGTGTACTGCGGATCGATAGGCCATCAGGAACAAATGAAGATACTGGTGCCAGTCTCTTTGATGGTCGGAGACAACCTTAGACAAGTGGCGGTTGATCGTCCTGTTCATCCGTTCCACCATTCCATCGGACTGCGGATGTAGGGCCGTGGTTCTTGTCTTGCGGATGTTCAGCAGTAGACATATTTCTTGGAAAAGGTTGGATTCGAAATTTCTGCCTTGATCCGAGTGCAGCTCCATTGGAATACCGAATCGACATATCCACTCTTTCACCAAGACGTCGGCGACGGTGATGGCTTCCTGGTTGGGCAGGGCATAGGCTTCCGCCCACTTACTGAAGTAGTCCATTGCCACAAGGATGTATTTATTCCCGTGGTCGGATACGGGAAACGGGCCGGCGATGTCAATGGCGATTCTCTCGAACGGGCTGCCTACGTTGTACTGACGCATCGGGGCCTTGGGTCGTATTCGAGGTCCATTGCTAGCAGCGCATACAGCGCACTTCCTGCACCAGTCCTGGACGTCAGCTTGACAATTGGCGCAGTAAAACCGTTGCCTCACTTTCTGCAGGGTCTTCGTCACTCCCAGATGTCCTCCAGCGACTCCATCATGGATTTTCCGCAGCACTTCCTCTCTTCTGTTCCTGGGAATAATTATTTGGCGTCTGTCTTCCCCACCAATCTCGGCCTCCAACACACGTTTCAGGATCCCATTGTCCAGAATAAGAGAGTTCCATTTTGCCCAATAGGACTTAACAGCCGGCGAGTAACCTGCGACTTCCTGCCATGATGGTCTTCGATCGCCTTTCTTCCAGCTGACGACTAAGCCAAGGTCGGGGTCTTTCTCTTGGTCTTTCTGGATCTTGCTGTCATTCCAGTTGTCATCCATTGCCGCGGTTCTACAAAGTGTTGCTTCTTTCTCTTCTGCTCGTCGGCAATGTGAGCAATCATCTGGACATGGTCTTCGCGACAAGGCATCTGCATTCTTATGGCTAGTTTCGGCTCGATGTTCGATCTCGAAATCGAATTCTTGGAGTCTCTCGATCCAACGTGCTACTTGACCCTCAGGGATTTTTGAACTGTAAGAGCCATTTGAGTGCTGCATGGTCAGTTCTCAACAGGAATCTTCTTCCATACACGTACTTGTAGAAGTGCTCCAAAGCTTCTCTTCCAGATTTCTAGAATTTTCTTCAAGTTTTTCTATTATCGGACTCAAATCACCTCCGGGAACTTCGAATGAAAATGTTTCGGGGTCCTCACCTTCTTGTATAAGTCCTTCTGCAAGTCTTTCCTGGAGTACCTGCTTTTTACCCGTTGTTTCCAGTTCCCTTTCCTCCAATTCCTGTTTCAATTCCGCTACCTTCAAATCCGCAAGGCGCACTTTTCTTGAACACATTTTGTCTTTGACGAGGTATCAGTCTGTTTCACACGAAAAGTTTATCAGTTTGTTTAAAATTCACTTCGCGAATTCTTTTCCACGGGCCACCAGTCTATTGTCTGTTTCACGCGAACAGTGTATCAGTTTATATTCCCACGCACAATTGTCCACTTCGCGAAAACCGGGTCACTGACTATTTTGGGCGTAAAAAAAGGTCTATCAATTTATTTTTTTCTGACTATCCACTCCACGATCACTTGTTTATTTTCAAAATCTCGCTTCCGACACCAATTGTAACGTAAATAAACTTAACTTGGTTTAAACTTAACTTGGTTTTACTAATTTATTTCACACTTAAATTTACAACTAATTTATATTACTAACTACGCCACTGTATAGCTCGATGATATCGGCCCGCCAAGAATGAGACTCTGAGACTCCCCGTGCCATCTTGAGGGCTGCCTATTTATCTCCGTTACAGAATTCCCGATCTTTCCAATTCTGGCGGTTGGCGACCAGCATGTTCAAGTTGTTTCCAATATTGACCGTTGTTATCCGCGGTGGCGCGACTGGATTGTTCTCGAATATCTCCGGGGATGACATCATCGTTGTCGATGGCAACGAGTGAGGCGACAGGTCCGGCCTAGGTTCGTTACAATACTTCAATTGTTAATTCTGTTCGCATAAATGCCATCATTTTCATTACTAGTTGATTGATAATTGTTACTTGATACTTGGTAATTGTTGATTCGAGCTGCATAAATGCACTATACTTGCCACATGTGTTTTTTGAACAATTAATGAATGTGTACCCGCAATTTCGAAGTTGAAGCTTTGAAAAGGCAGGTTGAAATAGCCCGACGTGTTCGCCCCTTTCAAGGGTATAAGAGCTATTTTAATTTTTAGGTTATAACTTTGAAGTGGTGAGTCTGCGACGTGGGTGCCACTTTCCAGTGGTGGAAAAAATAATAATTCTGTTCCTCTGGGCACTTTATGATGGGAGGAGCTTTACACTTTCTACCACTTTGAAGTTATATTCTTCAAAAGCCTCCATATTTACAGAAAATCCTGGGTCGCCATTATTAGAGAAATGATCGAAATATTCAATAAAGATTTACTCGTCATTCAGCACTGCATCAAAACGTGGTAATTTGTTACGTTAGTATTTGTTTCAACCTTATAAGATTGATAAAACAATGTTTGAGGGATTTAAGTACATAATTTCAGGGGCGAGTTATTTCCAAAATTATAATGTTTTTCTTAAATGAAGTGTATTCAGATGGCGCGTGCTCACAAATGAGCTACAAAACCCATATTTCACATAAAACTTTCAATCGATTTATTTTTATCCCGATCAGAAGTATCCAAATTCAATATACTCACTCACGCGTTTGTATGTTTATATGTTATATATTCTTAAATTTGATCGAGTGTTAGAAATGAATCAGGCAAGATGGAAGAATGAGGAACATGTATCTCAAAAATATGTTGCTGAACAGAGATCGAGCTATATATCATTAACACAAACGCAGTCAGTTGTTTGACGTGTCTAGTGTTGGTCACTACATATCCACGTTTTTGCCAGGTGACCACAAGGTGGTTGGAATGTGGCTATCTGAGATCCAGGAACGTAGATCGGAACGTTGCGACCACCAAAAGAGTGCTCCCAATTTTGGTACCCGCCGCGTGATAGAACCATGTATATTACGTGGCAGTGGTTTTGGTCAAACACTTCAAAGTTTTCCAGAATCGTGGCTGCTACGTTCCGTCCACTTAAAATGCTACTTAGGTAACAAGTTTTGGAAAGTGTCACTTCAAATGTCAAAATTAGAAAAAAATAAAAATTCTACCTTCATGCAAAAAACAAAACTTTATTGAATTATATTTAGTGAAGAAAGTGGTTCTTCATTGCACTATGCAATGAAATGTTCAATGCACTCATCTGTCATTCTACATCTGTCATTTGTGATCATGACAAACATAAACGTCAAATCGACGCAATTTTCAGTCTATTTTCTGTGATATTGTATTACAGTTTGCATATTTCATATAATTTTTTTGTTTTTGCATGAATGTAGAAAAAATATTATATGCAAATCGTGTAATAAACACTTATCAATGTATAGCACAATAAATACTTTTTTCACTTATTAACACACATTACTTGTTTTATATTCAGCATTCCACCTATTTACCACCGATGCTTTTTCTCGATTGTCCTAATTGTATCTATACAGTGCGCGTCAAAATTATGGAACAAATTCGATATTTCGCAAGCCATGTACTTTTGACAAAAATCCTAAAATAGGTCGATTTTTATTTTAAAATGCCGATTTTTTTAAGTATATTCTAAAGAGGTTATGTCACTGGTCATGACATGGTGACGTAATCGGTAATTTTTTTAAATTGGAATAGATGTCTTGTGATACCTCATCTGAAAGGCCTTTAAATACTGCATTCCATGATGATAATTAATTAGATATTTTTTCACAGGGTGAACAAAAATTAATATTTTATTTCAATAAGAGAATAACTTTATATCCAACAGAATAGAACAGTTAAATAAGATGTTCGAAATGCCATCCACCAGTCTCTTGACGATGAGCAAATCTACGGGCACATTCCTCTTGCACATTGCGAATAACTTCCAGAGTTATTCTGTTAATTTCGATCCTAATTCGATTTTTCAACTCTTGTAATTTTTGCGGCCTATCTACATAGACCTTCGATTTTGAATAACCCCACAAGAAAAAATCCAGGGGCGTAAGATCTGGAGATCTTAGGAGCCACTCTATCGGTCTGCGTCTACCAATCCACCTCCTAGGAAAACAGTTATTCAAAAACTCGCGAACATCACGTGCATAGTGCGGGGGTGCACCATCTTGTTGCAACCAAATACTTTCATTTGGTGAGTTAGGATTGTTGGCGTTTTGAAAAATATATTTTTATTATTATTACATTATGATTATGAAATTCTTGTATTGTCATCGGTCCTTGATATGTGTGACAAATTTCAGATTATTCGGAAGATTGGAAGTGGGTGAATATTTACTTCCTAGATTTTATTACATTGTGAGTTATTTAGTTACAAATGAAGATGATAAAAGCGTGTTAGAAAATGCAAAATTTTACTTTTTTGAGCCAAGGCTCTAATCCCTTAGACTGCCCTGGCAGACTAGTGAGTCAGTGCTCTACTACACCAATGGATCCTTTCCGGATATTAATAGTTAGCTATTTCCTATCTGAAATGGAAACAAAAGACAATCACAAATTGATGCCATAATAAGCAAGTTAGTGTCAAATAATGTCAGTAGAAATATCAAAAATATTCTTCACAAATTCTAAAAGTAAACTATGGCTACTTTAAGTGAAACCCAACGCATAGAAATTTTAATTTTTATTGGATGCGGAGATAGAACCAAAACTCAGCAAGAGGTATGCGACTTGTTCAATGCGAAGTATTCAAATAGACCTATCAGTCGTTCAACAGTCAGTAAGATTGAGAAAAAATTCAGAGAAACTGGTCATGTCAAAAATATTCCGAATGCTGGACGTCCTAAAATAGGAGAAAACGTGAAACTTAATGTTCTATTGGGTGTAGAGAATAATCCTCACAATAGTTTCACGACAAATTGCAGCCGACCTTGACATATCCCAAAGTTATGTATTACGTATTCTAGAAGCAGAAAGGTTCCATCCATACAAGGTACAGCTACATCAACAACTCAATGATGATGATCCCGATCGCCGTGTGGAGTTCTGTGAAATAATGCAGGATTTGTGTAACCGCAATCCACGTTTCATGAAACAAATTATGTTTTCCGATTTTGCTACGTTTTGCCTAAATGGTTCAGTAAATCGTCAGAATTGCAGATATTGGAGTAGGGATAATCCTCACTGGATGATGGACGGGCATACTCAATACCCACAGAAAGTCAATGTTTGGGCAGGGATAATAAACGACAGAATTATTGGCCCGCATTTTTTCGAAGGAAATCTCACAGGAGAGCGTTACTTGGAATTTTTAGGAAATGAACCCATACCTAGCCTTGCCGATATTTTTCCAAACGCCAACAATCCTAACTCACCAAATGGAAGTATTTGGTTGCAACAAGATGGTGCACCCCCGCACTATGCACGTGATGTTCGCGAGTTTTTGAATAACTCTTTTCCTAGGAGGTGGATTGGTAGACGCGGACCGATAGAGTGGCCCCCAGGATCTCCAGATCTTACGCCCCTGGATTTTTTCTTGTGGGGTTATTTGAAATCGAAGGTCTATGTAGATAGGCCGCAAAATCTACAAGAGTTGAAAAATCGAATTAGGATCGAAATTAACAGAAATACTCCGGAAGTTATTCGCAATGTGCAAGAGGAATGTGTCCGTAGATTTGCTTATTGTCGAGAGACTGGTGGATGGCATTTTGAACATCTTATTTAACTGTTCCATTTTGTTGGATATCAAGTTATTCTCTTATTGAAATAAAATATTTATTTTTGTTCACCCTGTGATAAAATATCTAATTTATTATTATCATTGAATGCAGTATTCAAATGCCTTTCAGATGAGGTATCACAAGACATCTATTCCAATTAAAAAAAATCACCGATTACGTCACCATGTCAAAACCAGTGACATAACCTCTTCAGAAAATACATAAAAAAATCGGCATTTTAAAATAAAAATCGACCTATTTCAGGATTTTTGTCAAAAGTACATGGCTTGCGAAATATCGAATTTGTTCCATAATTTTGACGCGCACTGTATATATTTGGGTCAAATCTGCAAGTGAATTTTGACCGACTTCTAGTCGTCCGATTAATTTGAAATTTGGCTGGTGTACCTAATTCCGGGGACATTGCATTATGCAATATGTTTGAGAAAAAAACAATGGCGGTCCAAAATGGCGGACGAGATTTGTAATTATGGTCCGGTTTGATTCAAAATTGGTATGTTGGGGTTTTCGGGTTCGGAAATTAGGATTGTTCGTCAAAATTCATAAATTCAAGATGACACACAAGTTTTGTGATTATGGTCCGACTCGATTCAAAATTGGTATATGGGGATTTTCGGGGTCGGCGATTATGAAAATTTTTGTCAAAATTCATAAATTCAAGATGAAGGAGTAGTTTTGTGAGTACGTTCCAATTCGTTTCAAAATTGGTATGTGGCTGTTTTCGGGGTCGGAGATTATGAGTTTTTTGTCGAAATTCATGAATTCAAGATGCCCCAAGATGGAGTTTTCTGATTATGGTCATATTTCATTCAAAATTGGAATGTGGGGGTTTTCAGGTTCGGAGATTATGAATTTTTCGTCAAAATCCATAAATTTGAGATGGCATCTTCAGGATGGCGGACGAGTTTTGTGATTATGGTCAGATTCTATTCAGATTCTATTGTGTGTGGGAGTTTTTGGGGTTGGAGATCATGATTTCTTTCAGTTTAAAACTTACAGAGAAGAGACTTTGTAATAACGATTATTATTAGAAATGAACAGACTAAGGCCAACTAACTATTGAGCAAATGATAAAATAACTAATAGAAAACCTTTTCAAAGAAAAGCTTTCATTTAAGCCTTGTAGTAAAACATATAATCGTGACAAGCTTTTTATACGTTTTAGTACACAGCTTGGATAAAAGCTTGCCCTTAGAAAGTTTTTCTATTAGTTATTTCATTTTAGACATTTATTTGTATATTTTTATCTTATTAATCACCTATATTCCAACTCTGCACACAAACTTCGTCTTCAGGAACTCTATTTTTCCAACAATGAGGTATAAATTCATTGATTGATTAACATAGCCTATTGTTCTCAATTCTCCACATGCTTTCCGAATATCCTATGGAACTTTTTCGTTTTCTCTTATCAACAAAAAATTTATCGTGTAATATTTTCTGTAAGTATCACATCGAATACAGTTTTTATATATTCACCTTCAAACGCAACTCGAACGAACGAAACTGACAAAAAAGGGTGGAAAGGTAATACCACTTCTCAGCTTCTTACACTCCCTGTCTAGTCGTACAACAAGCTCGAAAAAGGCAATCTATTACTCTCAAGACACTAATTTCGCCGTCTTCTATATCTAGACCACAACCTAATTAGAACAGTTTCAACGGACAAGCGAAACGCAAGAACTTGTTAAATTGAACTCTCACCGTGCAATATGTGACTCGACCATAGTTTGCTCAGAAAACTCGTGGAACAGCATCCAACCCTTGTGTGAATAAATGAGAGATTGCTAGCTGAACTGTTGATGAAGTTACTTCAAGCGTAACATTTCAGAGACTACTAGATTGCGGATGAAAGGATTCAATTCATCAGATATGATATACGTTCGGAAATATGTGCAGATAGTTTTGGGTAAGGCCGGATAAAAAATGGAATGTGATCGAAAAATTCATCTGTGCATCAATATATATATTGATTTCGTTTTTACTGATATTTCTATCATTGTGTACATTCAAAGTAGCTTTCAACATGAAATAATATGACCGCATGAAAGAGATTTTGATTTTTCCAGAAAATAGACAAGAAGTACAATGTCAGTGTAAGTTTTATTTTTAACCGACGGAATCAAAAAGGAGGAGGTTCTCTAGTCGACGCGTATATTTTTTTTTATGTATGAACACGCATAATTTTTTACAGAGTAGTTCGATTTCGTCGATTCTTTTTCCATTGGATAGGGTGAACTTCAAAGTTGGTCCCATTTGAAATTGAAAAAAAATCCTTCCCTAAGGGGAGGATATTAATCGTTCACCCTCTGAATTTTGGTTCATTAATTTGATCAGGCATAACTTTGTACTGGGTTGTTCGATTTGGATGTTGTTTTGATTAGATAGTGTATACCTCATAGTTGATTATATTCGAATTTGAGATGGAATAATCCACCCTTATGGGTAGAGAAATTGTGGATGAATGATTATTCACTTGTGAACATTAGCACACATATGTAATTGACATTGACAGGTTGCTATTGTCATCATCTTTGTTCTCCTACATCCGTCACAATAACATTCTATAAAAGGATGGAATTATATACAAGGTGCTGAAATAAACTAACCAGAACTATCAAAAATGATTTATATTATATAACAATAAATAATAATAGTAGATAATGATATTATTCAACAATTATAGTTGAAGTAAGGTGGGTTAGTAAGTAGTTTCGAAGTAATTGAAAATTAAATATGTAGTAATTAGTAGATTTCAGCCACAAAAAATTTAAAAATAAAACTTTTCAACAAAAAATTAAACCGACGAAAAACGGAGCTGAAAAGCAAAAACTAAAATAAACTTTCTTAGTCTTAATAACAAAGCTCCTAAACTAATATAAGTAACTAACTTTGAGTTGGCGCCAAACAAACAATCAACGAAGATCATTGAATTACTTCAAACAAATCATGAAAATGTCACTGCGCATCTCGATGCCATCATTTTACGCTTTACCTAACTCATTTGCTTGTTTGTTTGCCGCCGACTAAAATTCAGTTACTTACATAAGTTTAGGAGCTTAGTTAATAAAACTAAGAAGGTTTATTCAATTTTTTGCTTTTCAGTTCCGTTTTTCGTCAATTCAATTTTTTATTCACATTATTATAGTTCCTTTTCTGTTAGTTTCCACTTTGAGAGCACTGAATTATCTGAGATAACATAAAGAGGGAAAATATGGCTACAAGCCTATTCATTTCATTACCTTTGTTAACAAAGCTTGATGATAAATATAATTCAGAAAAACATATAAACACATATAATACAAATATATTAATATTTATAAGGTGCGACCATAGTTGTTGCTTACAGTAATAAAACGCTACCCAGAATTTATGATCGTACGAAGGTGGTATAATGCAGTTGAAACATATGAACTCATATAAACATAATAGTATATTAAAGTATAAGTAGATAAAAAGGGCTTTAAAACACGCGCGATTTTTCGAGCACGACGGCGCAGCCGGAGTGCCCGAAATAGAGCAAGTGTTTTTAAGACCAGTTATCCACGAATACTTTACGTTATTTTTTTTTATTGGTGCACTTTGAAATCATATATACTGGTATTATTACTACAAAAAATAGAAATAAGAACTAATAATGCAAGAAGGTTGAATTCGTGATGTGATCAGTATACCTTTCATTGTCATGGAAATGAGAAAAACATTCATTTGCAATTTGTTACCAAAGATCAATATTTGTTGTCACCAGAGCTCAAAAATGAATTATTCTAATATCGATTTTTTGAATAGTGAGGCAGAATCGCGGTTAATACCGCGAAAATCCAGTGATATATATAAAAAAGAATATGAAAAGTTCATCAAATGGATGGAGGAGCACATATAAATGAACGAATTGTGAGTAATATTTTATTTGACGTTACAAGGTACTCCTGTCAGATCAATAATAAAAAATTTGTCATTTAGACTTCACGTTTCTCGATTTGTTGATGTTGTCATGGTTACCTTTGAAAAACGCGCCTTTTTTAAAGTTCGATTCAAACACGCTGAGGCGTGCTTTAAATGGGTAAAAAGGGGCACCAATAAAAAAAACATATGAATACATATCGATAAGAATGCAAACGTTGTTGATACATATAATATTCCAAATATTTCCAGTATTTGAAGACGATATTAAATTATAAAAAAAGTTTTTTTTGCCTCAGAACTCGTCTGCGAAGTATCCGTCTAGGTGATAAAAAGAATTTGGGATAAGTAGTTCTCTTCCCCCAGTTCGGAACTCTTGAGCACATGATATATTTTTCATGACACTTGGTAAATGATTAGGTATCTATTTTTATTCTTGTAAATAATTGAGTTCTTAATCATAGTAGTACGAGGCCACTCTGTCGTGTATTATAGTTAGTCGAAACTTGCTGGAGTGCACTTTTGTTTTTATGAATCAGAGAAGCTGTTTCTACGATATATATATATATATATATATATATATATATATATATATTATATATATATATATATATATACAATGTCTGTAATTTGCCTTACAAATATTTTAAGGCTCGTTTTTGTAAAACAAAACTCCTCTGGAACACTAGGTTGCTGCAGGCCCCCCAGAAAGCTATTCCATATCTTAGGTGGGAATCCAGTGGAGCAAAATAAGCTATTCTGGCTCATGCAACTCCCAGTTCTATGGTAACTCTTGGTTCTGATCGCAAAGCATCCAAAAGCTAGTTTTTCACAAGGAGCGGTCACATGTTCTAAAAAATGTAATTTAGTATCAATAAATAATCCCAGAAATCTAGTTGATAGTTTGCTTTCTATTCCCTCATTGCCGATGACCAGGTTTGGGACATTGCAACGGAAGGATAGGATATTTCTTTTCTTCATATTGAGGGAGAGAAGGTTAGATGCACACCACTTTTCAATGACTTCTATATCCTGGATTATGATAGTGTAATATCGTTTCTAGCAATGTAATAGGGGTGTCATTAGCAAATAACGTAATTCTACTTCTTTTGGATAAACTAGCCATATCGTTGAAATAAAGTAGGAACAGGATAGGGCCAAGGACGGATCCTTGTAGCACTCCATGTTTTATATAAGTGGTCTTCGAGATACTGTTTGTCTCAACTGTTTGTTGGCGATCGGAGAGATGGCTCTCAAACCACCAGAGTTTGCTCTTTGTGATTCCGTAGTGACGCAACTTGCGCCGCGGTATTTCGTGATTCACGCAATCGAAGGCCTTACAAAAGTCATAAAAAACTGCAGCAGCAGCTGACCTTTATCAAGACCAGAATATAGCTTATCCATAAACGATAAAAGGGCATCCTTACTGCTCTTACCCGACTGAAATCCAAATTGTGTTTCTGATAATATTTTATTCTCTAAAAGGTAGTTGATGTCATAACTTCTTGATCTATAGAGTTTTCGATATAATCCGAATATACAGCCTCACTGCAACCGTTATGTATTTGGATAGTGTTTGAAATGTATAAAAGGCACTCAGAATGAAATATCAAATATACGAGTCGTGCATAACTTATTGTATATATTTTGAGCGTTACCCGATTCTATGGACCCAGACGGCGGATACTTGAATAACTGTGGTACTCAATATTCGAGATACAAACAATCCTCACTGCATGTCGGAAATCAACAGTTCGACAGAAACAAATATTAATGATACCAATAACACAAGTCGCAACAAAAATTTCCACAGACGCAAGTACCGATCTTGTTCTCACTACAATATGCGTACTTGTACTACAAAACAAAAATCACACAAAACGTATTATTCCCGATTCCATTATTTCGTTTCAACAATTTATAAAAACAAGTAACCACTTACTCAAGGGATATAATGAGAATAGAAGTCCATATCACACCATAAATTTGCTGCCAAATTACCTTAAATAAATCACTGCAGAAATGGCTGCCATTATTTATAAGAAATCATCTTCTTCATATTGTTATCTACATGTGGAATGAATGAAGAATACTGAACTAGCCCCAGTTTTAATTTTGATAGTTGATTTTGATTTCTTGATAAGCTCCCACATTACTCTGCACCCTCTCCAGAATGTAATCGAATAAGCAATTCAGTAGCTTAAAACAGCACGTGAACACCACCGTGGTACTGGGCCGCACTATTGACTTGTGAAGGAATTATCAGTTTATATACAGGGTATAACCTCTTGCACACCCGTGAATGACTACTGTTATGCCATTTTATAACGAATTACACTGGACAAAAATCCGAAAACAATATTAAAACATGTTTTGTTCTTTCATTTCATTTTCATTTACTTAATCAAGTAGGACAATCCTGATTTACAAAAAATAATATAGTTGACATACCTATCTCATAATACATATAAATGTAAATATATCATAAATGTAAGTATAAATATATCTAATGAATCTAATAAATGTGAGTATAAATATATATATAAAAAAAATGAACATAATACAGTATAAAATAAAATATTTTCTTATTTATAATACAAAATCAAATTTTGTTTGAATTCTGCAATACTTTTTGACTCTTTTACATTTTGTGGTAAACTATTGTACTGAATAAATCCTTTAAAAAATAAACTTATTACAATATATGAGGTACTTGCCTGTTTACATATGAATGATTTTGGCCTCTAGTATTGTATGTATGGATTTGGTTTACAGTTATAATAAACTTACCCAAGTATGTTGGAGTCAGTTCATGTATCATTTTATAGATATATATCTTGTAAAATTCGCAAAAATTTTGGGAAGCGCCGCTTGCCTAAACTCAGATTACTTGATCAGAGTTGTAAGTTATCGCAATTGTCGATGCAATAAACATTTGAATAATGTGGAATGTTGAATTCATTGTGCGGTAAATGAACAAAAAGAGTATTTTTTATTTCAACAAAACATTAACTCACCACAATTGACATGAGCATAACCTATAAATATTTATATTAGAATATATTCATATTTGCGCCTGATCAAGTTTTTGAATGTTTACAATTTTGATTGGTTAGAAAATAATTGGAATAAGTTAGATATCTCAGGGATAGGTTGACTTTAAAAAATATTTCCAATAAAAATAAGTATCTTATTTTTTCATTATTTATTATTTGACTATCGATATTTCAGTATATTGACATCAAGCAAGGAAGTAGATGGCGCTCCTGATATCCTCCTGAGTTTGGGAGAATCATCTCTCCATAAGCGTACTGACTGAGCTACAAATAGGTTAAACGATGAATAAGAAAAAAAAAGGTGAGGTGTACAGAGAAGGGGGATAGAAACATCATAGCCAGAATTTTCTTCTGTTATGATTAGTATATATCACAAAAATTTAAATAACTTACCTATAAAATATACAACGTAACAATATATTTTTATATATACTTACATTTATATATATATATATATATATATATATATATACAGTGCTTCTCAAAAGTCCCCACCCCCCTTCTTATTTTTGGAACGATTATACACAAACAAGTGAGATCTGGAAACTGAATATTAAAGGTTGTAAACTTCCCTACTAGTGATGATAGATGACGAAATCGTCAAAGACGACGTCACAAGGCCATTGTGACCAATAATTTCAAATGGAACCCTACGGCAAGCGACACCTCTTTCACAAGGTATCGAAAAAACATGTTCAATGATACTAGTTTTGTTTGTGTTTATGACAGTTTTGGCAACTCGCTTTTGAAAAACGCAAAGCTGTGATGAATTAAATCAGTTAATACTAAAATTCCAAATCCAAGCCCCGCCTTCGGATAGTTGTCAAATAAGCTGACGTTTTTATTAGTCTCCCTAATTCGACGTTTTTGTAATTGTCCGAATTTTTGTACATTTAATAATTTGTGTATTTTTGATCGAACGTTCAACTGTTCTGGCAGCTTTTGATACTTTCAATATTTTTGTACATTTTAATAATTTGTTAAACTGTTGAGAGCCAAACGTTTGAGTGCTTCAAGAAGCGAAATGGTACGTGCTTTAGGTGATAAAGTAGCAGCGATCCTAATTCTTGGTGGAACTGGACAAAATGTTTATGCAGCAGAACGCATCTTCAATGAGAAGTTTCTCGATCGCTCCGTTTCGAGGACTTATTCAAGGGAGCTTCTTCGTGAGTTTGGAACAACGGGTAGTAATAATGATGCGAAACGATCTGGCAGACCACAAATTTCTGATGAGAAAAAAATTGATATACTGGCAGAAGTAATAGTTAATCCTACTTCTTCAACAACTCACGTTGCATCTACCTGTGAAGTCAGTCGAAATACAGTACAGAGGGTGTCGAAAAAAAAACAAATTTCATCCATACAAATCAAAAATGGTTCATCAACTCTCAGACGACGACCCAGACCGAAGACTAGAATTTTGTGAAAATATGGAAACCAAAATTAACCAACAGCCAGACTATGTCAAAACAATTTGTTTTAGTGACGAAAGTACTTTCTATCTAAATGGAAATGTAAATACACAGAATGTGAGGTATTGGAGTGACGCAAATCCTCACGTGTTTCGTGAAACACATACCCAATTTCCCCAGAAGGTGAATGTTTGGGCAGGTATCCTGGGAAACCACATCGTTGGGCCTCTTTTTTCAAATACTAATTTAACTGGTGGGGTTTATCTGGAGCTGTTGCAAAACGCAATAGAACCGTTAATCCTTGAAATTTTGGAAGATAATCCAGATGAATTCGGCAATTTGGAAATAACATTCCAACAGGATGGTGCTCCTCCATACTATTACGGTGCAGTAAGACGGTATTTGGATGGGGAGTATCGTGCTGGATGGATTGGACGACGAGGTTCAACGGAATGGCCACCTTTGAATTTTTTTCTGTGGGGGTACCTTAAATCGAAGGTTTACGCCACTGAACCTGACAATATCGACGTTTTAAAACAAAGTGGTGATGCAGAATGTGGGGCTGTTTTCGCAGACACATTCAAAAAAGTACGAGAAGAGTTTAAAAATAGAATATTTCACTGTCAGGAAGTAAATGGAGGTCACTTCGAGCAATTTCTCTAAGTAGATACTGATTTCTAAATCTGTAATTAATATCATACTGAATGGAATTTAAATTTTAATGTTTACCAATGAGCCATCAAAACTGCCATTAACACAAACAACATTAGTATCATTGAATAGGTTTCTTCGATACCTTTTAAAAGAGGTGTCGCTTGCCGTAGGGTTCCTTTCAAGATAATTGGTCACAATGGCCTTGTGACGTCATCTTTGACGATTTCGTCATCTATCATCACTAGTAGAAGAGTTTACAACCTTTAATATTCAGTTTCCAAATTTCACTTGTTCATGTATTATGGTTCCAAAAATAAGAGGGGGTGAGGGGACTTTCGAGAAGCACTGTATATTTATATATATTATTCACTTCCCCATTTGACAATTGAGACTATTACTGGATAAAAATTATTCTTGTTTCACGAATGCAAACTCTTATTCCTCAAGAATTCTACGACTTTTCTTTCCAGATATCATGTCAAAAGACAATCAATTGTAGGTGTATTCACTTCCTCAATCCTTCGTTGAAAATAAATTCAAAAACTTCACTGCTTCTATTCTGCACGGCAGGAAATTGGAAAACCTTGAGGCTATAAAGACGAGAGAATCTTTGACCGATACATCTAAAAGAACTCTTCCTTCGGTGAGATCCGTTGCGATTTTCTCTATTTGGAGGCGTCCTTTCGAATAATCACAATATTACCCTGATCCTCGCTATGTATTGCAAGTTCAAACGAAAAAAAAAACGGAAACAGAACCATAGTGGTATTAGATATTTTGACCTTCTCCCAACAAACACCAAGCTACATCAACCAGCAAGGTCACAAAATATCATACAAAAAAAAAGTTTGAACAGTGGAAACGTATAATTTTCCATGTATCTGTTCATCGTATAAAATGTGAAGTTTTCTTCATTTATATGGAGTTTTCTGGGTACTGGGTATAGGAAATTCTTTATCTCTTATTTTTCAACTTCCATCAGATGCTCCGTAAGAACGTTATATGCATTGAATCCCAGGAAAAAACATTTTTTGGATAGCTGGTAACTCATAAAAAAATTTAAGTAACACACATACGAAAAATATGGAAAAAATTCCATATCATCCAGATAGTTCGGTTTTAGGTAAGAATTATATTTTATATTTATTATACGGATAAACCTACTTCAGATTGGTGAATAATTCATGACATTCTGATACTACCTTGATACTGAATACCACACTGGGAGCAAGTAACTAATGGTAGAAGTATGTTCAGGAAGATCGGCACTTCATATATATCCATTGACTAATTGAAATAGATATATCGTATCTGTGTAACTAGAATCTAGGCCACGCAGTAATATTCTGAACATTTTCTATCAAATAATATTTAGATTTCAGGCTGAGATACTTATTTTGAAATTCATCATTTTTCAAATAAGTAGTGAGAAAATATGGAAATTCGAGGCAGTTTATGTCTGAGAAATCACGATTGCTCTTGCATGAACCTAACATATATAAGCAATTCTTATACTGAAAAATTGAAGCTTACTTTTAAATCTAGAGTGACTTTCGAATCCCCAGCAGAAATCACTTGTTGATGGGACTCCCCACATTCCGCAATGATTAAAGTATATTTGAGTGTTTTTTCAGCAGAATTTCATTGCATACCATTTACCAATATTGCAATTTCCATTATCATTCTCAATCCATTCATTCAAGTTATCCAAATCCAATTGTAGTTGGGTAACAGCCAAAACATCTCACACTCCTTTATTCAATTGATACTGTACTTTTTTTAACAACAATTTGCTGTTTTCTCTCTCATCCATCTATGACGTAGTGGTCTTGGATATATTTTATAGGAATACTATATTTTGAGGGCGTTACCATTTGGTATATCTTCGCCGAACCCAAAAAGATCATAAGTTCGAAAGATTACGTATATATATATATATATATATATATATATATATATATATATATATTTATATATATATATATATATATATATATATATATATATAAACATTAAGAGTTAGGCATAGGAATGTATACTACTATTCGATAGACAACTAAATTTGACATCTGCTGTTGACATAAAATACAGGGCCGTTTAAAGATTGTATTCATTCTGCCTTAATTTTTACACAAATTGTATGTGTGTGTGTAGGTACCGTTGTTAGTGAATATTTCACAAGAGCGATTCAAAAGTTGTTCATTTAGTAGCCTCTAGCATCAATTTAGTCGGAAAAAGGAAAACAACAGCGGAGAATTTAAGCATTATGAAAAATCACGCTTTAAAAAGTATGATACAAGAAGATATTCTGATCTGAAATTGTTATGTCAAACTATTCGATATTTACCATCTATTGAATAAACAAGTTACTCGTTATATTTTAATGTATTCTATACTCAATCATAGTTATGTTCAGAGGCTAGGCGTGCTTAACATTTCACTTTGTTTAGGTTTTATTGTTCTACATGTACCTAGGTACTTATGATACAAAAATGGCTGGTTAAATTCAAAAAGAAATACAAACTGATAGCCGACCAGCAGTATGAATTCCGAAAGTGGAAATCGACAGAAGATGCAATACAAGCCTTAACATCTTATACATATGAAGCACTAGACAAAAAAATTCCAATAATGTGCATCTTTGTCGATCTCTCCAAAGCATTTGAAACGGTTAGCCATTGTAAACTCCTGAAAAAAATGGAAAATTGTGGGATACGGGGAAGAACATATGATCTTTTCAAAAGTTATCTGAGTAACCGTGAACAGACACTTAATATCGGCAATGAATTAAGCAGATCTAAAATAGTGACATTTGGAGTTCCTCAGGGAACCATACTGGAAACCATCCTATTTACTATTTATCTAAATTAACTTCTACTTCTTCAAACAAAGGGAAGAGTAGTGAGCTTTGCTGATGATACTGCCATTCTATATAGGGGCTCAAACTGGCAGCAATTGAGGGCATTAGCTGGAAACGACTTTTCGAAAATCGAAAGATGGTTCTCACACAACAAATTTACAAATAATTTTGAAAAAACCAAATACCTGCCCTTTGCTTCATACTCCAATGGCTTACCAAATATGGGACCTCTGAAGATTGGCGATACATATTGTATTCCTGAAAGTCAATCCATCAAATATTTAGGCATCACTATAGATAGGCATTTACGCTGGGATTTGCAGACAAAGAATACGGTTAGGAAGTTGAGAGGTACTCTTTCCAAATTCAAATATTTGAGCAACTACCTGGATAAGTGGCATCTAAGAACGCTATACTTCGCACTTGTACAATCTCAAATATCCTATGGTATAATAGGGTGGGGAGGAGTGGATGACTGTTACCTCACAAACCTCAACGTTATCCAAAAATGGATACTGAAAATCATACTGAATAAAGGCAGAACTTATTCTAGTGATAGTGTGTACGAGGAAGCTGCTGTTCTGGATATTCGCCAACTGTTCTATAATGAATGCTATTAATGAGAAAATATCCATTTGAAACCAGTCATTCACTCCCATAATACTAGAAACCGATATAAACTCCTAAAAGGACCTCGTTGCGAAAAAATCGCTGAATACATAACTCCACGAATTCACCGGATATTACCAGAAGAAATAAAAACAACCATCAAGCCAGGAATATTCAAAAACAAAGTGAAAAAATGGTTAATGGAAAGCGAAAGATCCTTCCTCCAAGATTACATTAATTAATTCTATATATCTTTCTTTTATAAACTAATTCTGAATATCTTTCAAATTGTTAATTACATATACATGTACTTGAACACCATGCAGTACTTCATAATTTATACATGAACGATCACTCCACGTATACTTATTGTTTTGTGCTTTTTTGAACTAAAAGATTATACTCACTCGATAACGAAACTGTCGTTACTGTGACACCAACTGCTATATTCACCCGATTGTGAATTGTTTCACTAGATAATGCCAATGCTAGTACCATACTGATCATGCAATGTTTGTATTAGTCTGTGGCACCCGTACCCAACTATGATATCCACCCAATTTATTTTATTTTATCTTATTTATCTTTGTTAGTCATAAATGTAATGTTTGTATTAGTCTGTGACACCCGTGATATCCACCCAATTTATTTTATATATTATAATTTTATCTTTATTTTAGATTTGTTAGTAATAAAAACAATTAAAATCTACTATCCCTTACATAATATATTTAAGAATTAGTATTCAGATCACCTGGCTATATCACGCACAAGCGAAACTTATGTTATTTCTTTGTATGTTTTTTTTTTTGAATTTACCTGAACATTATCTCTATGTACATTAGATAAATAAACTTTATTATTATTATATTATTATAAATATACCGCGTGGAGGTACCCACAGCTGATGTCATTATTATTACACGCGTTTTGTTTTTTAAATAATTTTGACATGTGTGCCATAGCCCTTAATGAAAAATATATTTTTTATATATGTATTTTAGGTAGGTTTGGAGAGCAAATATGTTTGGCTCACATCTGAGGCGTGATTTTAGAATGTATTCCCATTTATCGGATGCATGCAAGCAAAGCCGCGAGCAACAGCTAACAATATATATATATATATATATATATATATATATATATATATATATATTTGAAATGTGCTAATTAAGCCCTTCCATTTGATACCCACTACGGCATCATCAAAAAAATAAATTTTTTAGTTCATGATTTCATGCCCTCTAGAGGGCGTCATATTCAATTCAATGTGATGTCACATAGCCTATAACCAGCAGACGATCAAGACGGTTCCAACGTCACATAGCCTATAACCAGCGGACGATCAAGACCAACGAACCTCTTTTGTCAAACTATGATAAGTAGTTCAGAAGTTATGAGGGAACAGATGAACATACACCCTCCTACATACCGGTCAAACTCATAACCCTCCTTTTTGCTTCGCGTTATCGGGTGAAAACCGATGCTTCATTTTCACAAAATAAGAGATATTTCAAAAACCATAAAAAGGTTTTGGTGAATTAAACCACAATAAAACTTGGCTTTATTATGATCGTAAAATCCAAAAATGGAATAATATACAGGGTATTCCATTTAAAAAAAACTTTGATACGTATCGTGCTTTTGGCACACAACATAATAGTATATTAAAGTAAAAGTGGATGAAAAGGGCTTTAAAATACGCGCGATTTTTCGAGCACGACGGCGCAGCCGGAGTGCTCGAAATAGAGTAAGTGTTTTTAAGACCAGTTATCCACGAATACTTTACGCTATTTTTTTCATTGTTGCACTTTGAAATCATATATACTGGTATTATTACTACAGGAAATAGAAATAAGAACTAATAATGCAAAATGGTTGAATTCGTGATGTGACATCAGTATACCTTTCGTTGTCATGGAAATGAGAAAAACAGATATTCATTTGCAATTTGTTATCAAAGATCAATATTTGTTGTCACCAGAGCTCAAAAATGAATTATTCAAATATCGATTTTTTTAATAGTGAGGCAGAATCGCGGTTAATACCGCCAAAATCCGGTGATATATATAAAAAAGAATATGAAAAATTCATCAAATGTATGGAGGAGCAAGAGGTATCACATATAAATGAACGAGTTGTTAGTAATATTTTATTTGACGTTACAAGGTACTCCTGTCAGATCAATAGTAAAAAATTTGTCATTTAGACTTCACACGTTTCTCGATTTGTTGATGTTGCCATGGTAACTTTAAAAAACGCGCGTTTTTCAAAGTTCGATTCAAAAACGCTGAGGCGTGCTTTAAATGGGTAAAAAGGGGCACCAATAATTTTTTTTTGTAGCGCTTATAGATCTCTACCCATCCTTAGGGAAAAACTTCTTTAAAATCAAATGCTTTAGCCATAATGCTTCGTGTAGAATAACGTGAATAACCCGGTATATATCAGCTAATGAAAAGCTGGAATCTACTTTGATTTCTTTGCCTTACATAATTGACACGTGAAGTTTATAATCACGTTGAGAAGTTCTTGTAATATCAATGAATCGTTCATTACTTTCTGTTCCTGCCAGCATCCAGCCATATTTTTATTTTTTATTTTTCCATGCTTTTAACGGCTCTGATTATAATCTTTCGATCAATCAAGAAAACAAAAGACCCTTCATTTTATTTAAACAAATCAAATTACTTATGTTTGTCTGGCTATCCGTGATTTTGGACTGTTGTTTTATTTGCGAATAAATTTTTATAAATTTGACCCACTTCTAGTAATTCGATTTACGTGGAATTTGACAGGTGTTCATAGTTCCCGTGACAATGCATAATGCATAATGTAAGAGAAAAAAAAAACAGAATGGCGGCGAGGTGGAGGATTTGTGTTTAGTGATTAAAATTGGGGTTTTGGGGTGTTGAATTTTAATTTAGTCGAAGATCATTGATTTTTCGTCAAAATTCATAAATTGAAGATGGCAGCTCCAGGATGACGAACGAGTTAATCTTTGGATGGTCTCCTCGTTGAAGAACTAGATATCTCAGAACTTACAGGAAAAAGGCCTCATGAAAAACGACTTGAATAAAATAATAAATAAAAAAAACCTTTTTAAAAACAAGCTTTTATTCCAATACACTAAAAAGTACAAAATAATTGCTTTGGATGTGTGACGTAGGTTATTCCGTGAGTAATAGATTCAAAAGCTTGTCGCATCTGTATTCGAAATGAAAACTTTGCGCGACAAACTCTTGAATCTATAACTCACGGAATGACCTACGTCACTCATACAGAACAATTATTTTGTAGTTTTTAGGGTATTTGAATAAAAGCTTGTTTTTAAAAAGGTTTTTTTTTTTAATATTTTATTTTTATACTTACTTTCAATTTGTTTCATTACTGAATTTTATTTAATCCCGTGTTACGTTATATGGTATCATGAGAATGTATTTTTATTAATATTCCAACAATTCATTTATGTATATTCGATGAGATTATTTTTTCACTGTCTATTCATGCCAAAGAAGTGCTGCTATGCACTCATCGCTTTGATGACATTATTCACCCAATGTAACAGTTTATATTTGTATTTATATTGGAAATGAAGTTTATATTATTATTATTATTATTATTATAAACGGAAGGTATGAGGGAGTAAATACAGAAAATATAGGCTTTGTCGAAATAGTATGAGTCTGCCGGCTACTGGCTCTCAAACTAATATATTACAGGATTTAAAAAAATAATTGATAAAAATTTTTAACAAAAAATTTAACCGACGAAATACGGAATGAAACTTAAAAAATAAAATGAATCTTCTTAGTCTGAATAACTGAGCTACTTAACTAAGGTAACTAATTTTGAGTCGGCGCAAAACAAACAAGCAAATAAATTAGGTAACGCAAAAAATGATGGCATCGAGTTGCGCGGTGACATTCTGATAATTTTTTTGAAGTAATTTAATGATCTTCTTTGATTGTTCCTTTGGCGTCGACTCGAAATTTAGTTATTTACCTTAGTTTAGGAGCTTGGTTATTGAGACTAAGAAGGTTTATTTTATTTTTTCTTTTTCAGTTCCGAATTTCGTCGGTTTAATTATTTGTTAAATAGTTTTTATTTTTTCATTTTTTGTGGTTGAAATATACTAATTACCACCTACTTGTTTTTTATTACTTCCAAAATACTTACTCACCCACTTTACTTCAATTATTACCAGTTAAATAATATGATTATCTACTTTTACAATTTATTGTAATATAAATTATTTTTGTTGTTCTGGTTAGTTTATTTCAGTTTATTCCATTACCTTGTACTTTGTCCATCTCTCGTAGAAAATAATGATTGTGACAGATGTAGAACAAAAATAATGACAATAGCGATCTGTCATTGTCAAATACATATGTGTGCCAATGTTCACAAGTGAAAAATCAATTATCCCCAATTTTTCTACCCGTAAGGGTGGATAATTCTATTCGGAATACGAATATGATCAACTATGAGGTATACCCTATCTAATGAAAAAAAGAATCATCCAAATCGCAGAACCCAGTACAAAGTTATGCCTGTCGGTTAACGGACCAAAATTCAGAGGGTGAGTGATCAATCTCCTTCATTTTGCTACCTTTAGGGGTGGATTTCATCCTTGAAATTCAAATACGATCAACTCCGAAGTACACCCTATCCACTGAAAAAAAAAAATGTTCGGAATCGGACGTCTCAGTAAAAAGTTATGCGTTGTCATACATAAAAAAAATAATTATACGCATCGACCAGAGAACCTCATCCTTTCTGGTTTCGTCGGTTGAAAATAGATGAATTGAATTATTAACGGATAATGAAAGCAATTCTAGTGGAAACACGCATGGTTACTGGTGAGACTCCATCAACATTGATGTTTTCACGAAAATTGAGAATTAATTTTTCGTGAACATTGTAGATTTTTCCAGTCGTGCAGCATCTGATAAAGCTGAGTAACGACAAACCAATGGTAAAAGCATTACTAAAGGGAGGAATAGTGTGGGCAAAAACTGACATTTTTTCGAAATTTGGATTGAATAAATTATGTAGATAAGATATCGCGATCAGATAGTCAGTAAATTTCATAACGAATATTCAGAAATTCCAAAAAATAATATTTTGGAGATGCACCAATTTCAGATAATTCTGATTATGGTTATTTTGAATGAAGGAAACGAAAAATAACGGGTGAAATATTCCAGAAGTGATATAAAATTACAGAACAATGGTCTTAGAAAGTATATTTTGAAGTTGATTTCAGTTGACCAACCAAGTAATCTTTAACTTTCGACCTGTTCATCCTCAGATATTTTGGAAAACACTTACCATTATTTCTCAATTTTTCATCAATTTCTGTCGATATAGTTTTGGGCTCTAGTATTTTTATAGATTCTCGTGAAGATCTCTCAATGAGTATCTCTGGAATCTCTGGGCATCCTATTGAGCATAACCCATTAAAATCGGTGTAAACCTTTGTAGAGGGTTTTTCAACGAAACTATCGACCACATCAAACAAATCTCCCACTCGAACATTTTTCATTATATCCGCAAATAATTAGATTGAATCCCCCTTCATACTCGATATACTAGCTTTGATATTTCTCAAACATTCGTCCATCAAAAGTTATTAGAGCGAACATCTGGTATTCGATGAACATTGTATTATGTTTTTCATGAAGCAGGTGTTGGCCAATGATTTACAACCCATTAGAGAGTTGAGGCGTTTCCTTGCACAAGTGGTTTGATGGTATTGTAGTTGTAGCTGCGCACACCGAATCCGAATAATCTTTGTCACTGGATCGGCACAGTGAAGTAGGAGGCTGGAAAAATCTACACGAAAAATAAAATGTACCAACGGAAAACTGCACATATTGTATATTTGTATATAGTTAGTTTTAGTCCAGACATGAAATGTATTTCTGAAAGATATATAATAAATAATATTGGATTGGATTGGCACACAAAGACGCTGTTTGATATCGAATTCTTGGAACTCTTCCTGATCTTCCTGAGTAATCTAAATTTCGGTTAGATGGTTCTCGAGAATATAAGAACATTTCATCCAATTTGCGGGATGTGAGAATGCCACGACCTCTCTGAATCGCTGTATTGATTCGCTGAATCAGAAAGGCATATGATCTTTGATCATTAGTACAATTCATATTTTTTTTATTTCTTCTAGGAGTGCAAGGGCGTGTATTCTCTCATTTTTCTCAATATTTATTTATTTATTCGATAACAAATACTTATTATTTAGATTGCAGATTTATAGTGGCCTCTGGTTCAGGAGCGGAAATTCCCAGGCAAGAATTTCTGTATTGCATTTTGCACCCTTACGGATGCTTCCAAACTTGTTTTGTGTGTGTATAATGATAATGTAAATAACAATAATGAAAGTTTATTGCGATAATGAGGGCAGAACCAATGTAAGCCTAATGGTTTGGCTTTTTTTATGCGTCTTAGCTGCATCATGAAACCAATTAAATAATATTTAAAAATAAAATAATTGATTAAACACCTTCTTAAAGCCAATATTCTATTCAAAAGCGCTAAAAAGTAACAAATGGATACTTTGGATGTGTGACGTAGGTTATTCCGTTTTCAGTTCGTATACAGAAAGGACAAGCTTTCGAGTCTATTAACTCATGGAATAATCTACGTCACACATCCAAAGCATTCATTTTTTACATTTTAGTGCAATTGAATGAAAGCTTGTTATTTATTATTTATTTTGTGCTTTTCAGTAAGTACGCCTCAATATATGCATTTTTTTTATTGGTGCCCCTTTTTACCCATCTAAAGCACGCCTCAGCGTGTTTAAATCGAACTTTAAAGAACGCGCGTTTTTTAAAGGTAACCATGACAACATCAACAAATCGAGAAACGTGAAGTCTAAATGACAAATTTTTGATTATTGATCTGACAGGAGTACCTTGTAACGTCACATAAAATATTACTCACAATTCGGTCATTTATATGTGCTCCTCCATCCATTTGATGAACTTTTCATATTCTTTTTTATATATATCACTGGATTTCCGCGGTATTTACCGCGATTCTGCCTCACTATTCAAAAAATCGATATTAGAATCATTCATTTTTGAGCTCTGGTGACAACAAATATTGATCTTTGGTAACAAATTGCAAATGAATGTTTTTCTCATTTCCATGACAACGAAAGGTATACTGATGTCATATCACGAATTCAACCTTCTTGCATTATTAGTTCTTAGTTCTATTTTTTGTAGTAATAATACCAGTATATATGATTTCAAAGTGCACCAATAAAAAAAAATAACGTAAAGTATTCGTGGATAACTGGTCTTAAAAACACTTGCTCTATTTCGAGCACTCCGGCTGCGCCGTCGTGCTCGAAAAATCGCGCGTGTTTTAAAGCCCTTTTTATCCACTTATACTTTAATATACTATTTTATCAAAGCATCGTTATTATGCGGCTTTGTGAGTTCTGAGCTATCTAGTTCTTCAACGAGGAGACCATCTGTAGATCAACTCATCCATCTTCAATTTATGAATTATGACAAGAAATCAATAATCTCCAACTGAATTCATAATCTCCGCCCCCAAAAACCACGATATACCAATTTCGAATAGATACGGTCTATAATCACAAAACTCGTCCACTATTTTGGAGTCGCCATCCTGAACTTATGAATTTTGACTATAAATTCCTGATTTCCGACCCCAAAAACCCACGCATACCAATTTTGAATAGAATCGGGCCATAATAACGAAACTCGTCCGCCATCTTGAATTTGAGAATTTTTACGGAAATTTTATAATCTCCGACCCCGAAAACCTCAACATACCAATTTTGAATAGAATCGAACGATAATCACAGATATTGACCGCCATCTTGAATTTGCGAATTTTGACAACAAAATCATAATCTTCGACCCCGAAAACCTCCACATACTAATTTTGAATAGAATCGGACCATAATCACAGAGTTCGTCGGCCGTCTTGGAGCCGCCATTTTTATTTTATATATTTTACAAAAAAATCATAATATTCGACCCTGAAGGCCCCCAAATATCAATTTTGAAGCGAACAAAGTTTTTCCGCCATATTGTAGCCGCCATCTTGAATTTGTGAATTTTGACAAAAAACTCATAATCTCCGACCTCGTGAACCCCAACCAAATGATTATTAGAAAAGAATGGAATGGGAACATAATCACAGGGATCGTCGGCCGTCTTGGAGTCGCCATTCAAATTTTATGAATTTTGACAAAAAATTCTCAAATCTCGACCACGAAAACCCCTACATATCAATTTTGAATCGAATCGGGCAATAATTACGAAATTCGTCCATCATCTTGTAGCCGCCATCTTGAATTTGTGAATTTTGACAATAAATTCATAATCTCCGACCCCGAAAACCCCACATATCAATTCTGAATAAAATCGCACCATAACCTTGGAGATCGTCGGCCATTTTTGAGCCGCCATTTTGATTTAATGAATTTGACAGATTCAGATTCTAATCTTCGACCCCAAGAACCCCCACATATCAATTTTGAATCAAATCGGACCATAAACACAAATCTCGTACGCCATCTTGGAGTGGCCATTCTGTTTTTTTTCTCAAACAAATTTTATTATGCATTGTCAACGGAATTATGAACACCTGCCAAATTTCACGTTTATCGGACTCCTAGAAGTGGTTCAAAATCCAAGATTTTTATTTTGTGTTTTGTGGTGTGAACTAATAGTATAAGATACGAAGTAGAGGCGACCTTCACCCATCTGCTTACCGAATAAAATGTTGTTTTTATTGAATGTTATATGTTAACAAATATATCACAAATGGGTTGCCTGAAAAAAATAGGTCAAGACTATTTTTTAAAGCTTTTATTTGGCTTCACCTGGTGTCTGTAATAAAATCTTACAAATGAAATTTGACCCACTTCTAGTCGTCCTATTGACTTGATTCCGGTAACAATGCATTATGGATTTTTTGTTGGAAAAAATGAGAATGGCGGCTCCGAAATGGCGGACGTGTTTTGTGATTGCCGTCCGATTCTATTAAAAATTGGTATCTGGGGATTTTTGGGGTCACAGATTATGATTTTTCTGACGAAATTTATAAATTTGAGATGGCGGATCCAAGATGGAGGAAGAGTTTGGTGATAATGGTCCGATTCGATTCAAAATTCGTTTGTGCAGGGTTTTTGGGGTCGAAGATTATAAGTTTTTCGTCAAAATTCATAAATTCTAGATGGCGGCTTCAAGATGGCGGACGAATTTTGTGGTAAGGTTCCGATTCATCCAAAGTTGATATGTGCGGGTTCTTGGAGTCGGATATTATTAATAATTTGGCAAAATTCATATATTCCAGAAGGCGGCTTTGAGGGTTTTCGAAGTCAGAGATTATAATTTGTTAGAATTCATGAATTCAAGATGGCACATTCCAATTATAAATCGAATCAGACCATAATACCAAACTCTGGAAATCAACTGGAAATGGCCTCAAACATGAAAGATGCTCCAGCTTTTTTGCTGAAAAACTAGAAATATCGTGAATATTGAAATGAAGAGTTTTATTCATTTCATCTAGTGGAAATTGAAATATATGCAGTATTTGGTTCACAGACCCATATTTTACAACCTCATTCCAACTAACCTTGGAGAAATAAAAAACTCACAAAACAGAATTGAAAAAGTCCATATTAGAGAACCTCGAGAATTTCCGGTAGATACAGAACCAAAAATGGCATTATTACAAGCTTCATATTAACTCTACATTTGTATGTTTATAACACCAATTTGGAGCCCCATAATTTTAATTTGATCCCAAAAACCTCTAGATACCAATTTTTAATAGAATCGGACCATAATTACTGAACTCGTCCGCCATATTGGAGCTGCCATTTTGTTTTTTCCTTTATCTAATGCATCGTCACCGGAATTATGAACACCTGCTGAATTTGAAGTTTATCGGACAACTGGAAGTGGATCAAATTCAACTTGTAAAACACCGTGACAGGTAAAGATAAATAAAAGCTTGTAAAAAAGTAGTCTCGACCAAATATCACAAATGGATCATTGTGATATATTTGTTAACATATTACATTTGATAAAAAAATATTTCATCCGGTAAGCAGATGGATGAAGGTCGCCCATACATCCTGTACTATAACATACAAATGTAAAGTAAATATGAAGCTTGTAATAATGCCATTTTTGATTCTGTATCTACCGGAAATTCTCGAGGTTCTCTAATATGGATTTTTTCACTTCTGTTTTGGGAGTTTTTTATTTCTCCAAGGTTAGTTGGAATAAGGTTGTAAAATATGGGTCTGTGAACCAAACACTGCATATATTTCAATTCCCACTGGATGGAATGAATAAAACTCTTCATTTCTATATTCACGATATTTCTAGTTATTCAGCGAAAAAGCTGGAGCATCTCTCATGTTTGAGGGCGTTATAAGGCTCGAACTGTCTCTACGTGGTGAAATAAAAAATAATATTCGATTTCCAGTCGTAAAAAAAAGTGAGATAATCATTATATAGGGGTCGGTTTGGGCGGGACTATAGCATGTTTTATTTGTGGATATGAAGTTTTGTAGTGTGAGGAACCAGGTTTCGATTTCATTCGTGAACATTTCGTACGAATTTATTTCTTGAATTGACGGCAGGTTAATGAATAATTCAAATAGTTCAAGAATAAATTTGTATAGTGTGTCCAACGTAATGTTGGAAAGCCAAGTATTGATTTTATTTTTGAAAATTTGGTACGAATGTACTTCCTTGAATTCCGACGGCAGGTCACTGAATAGTTGAAATAGTTCAAGATGTATACAATGAATTTGTTTTGTGTATCACAACGCTGTCTATATGTCCTGTGTTAGGGTGTTGATTGTGTCCCAAGGATAATTATTTTTCTACTCATGAGACGGTAATGGGGAGAAGTCTTTTCCGGGGTTTTGGAGTATATGAAATTAAAAAATAATGGTGTCTTCCTGTGTCATGGGATGCAAGAAATCATAGAATTTATTGGAATATTACATCTTAACGAATAATCTGACGGAAATAATGAAGGAAAGCATTGAAATAGATTTGAAGCTTTTTCAATGTTTAACCATCCCTCAGAATTTTTTTATGAAAACTTTAACGAGTTGGAATCTTGGAGGAGTTACCTTTGATATCCGAATCTACGCTTGATGCCTTGGAAAAATTTGCACCGGCACTGGGGCTCAAAACCAGTGAGTAGAAGACGATAGCTTCTACGATTGAACCTTACTAACTCTGCTAATTCAAACTATAAAAAACTCCGGATTTTTTCGTTTCAGATATATCCAAGGAAGAAAAATATAAAACTTTCCAGACAGACATCATCAATAACTTCTGTTGGTAATATTTTGGTAGACTTTTTTTCTATGATTCGGTATCCGCAATACAATCTGGACAGTATTTCACGGATGATGATTTCAGAGAGTTTGGTTAATAATAATTTCAAATATTTTGATCGCTCTATTCACGTCTCGTGTGGCACTGAAACTTCATGGGAATACTTGGAATATTCAACACCAATGAATTCATAATACACCTGATAGCATGCACCTCATTATGGATTTATGTAGTATCCGGTTTCGATAGTAAAACGGGCTCAGAAAGCAACAAGTCGTTCGACTAGGAGGCGATATTGTTTGAATTTCATGACGTCGATAAGTAAATGTTGAATACACCCAAGAGCGTTTACATGGTTGAAACCTGAAATAATGATTAAACTTCAACAAGATATATAACATGTCTTGACGATGAATTGGATATCATTTTCTACCACAGCTCTGCTTTCGTCTTTTCCAGAAAGATTATTCACTCGGTTCGGAAATGCACTGCGGATGAATGGGACGGGGATGAAAACCTCATTGGCTACATTTTTTACAAGCTTTTATTTAGTTTCACCTGTCCCGATGTTTGTCATCAAATCTTGCAAATTGAATTTGGAAGGTGTGCATAGTTCCCGTGAAAATGCATTATGGAATTTTTTAGAAAAAAAAAGTGTGGCTGTAAGATGGCGGACGAGATTTGTGTTTATGGTCCGATTCGACTCAAAATTAGTATGTGAGGGTTTTCGGGTTCGGAGATTATGAATTTCTTTTCAAAATTCACAAATTCGAAATGGAGGCTTCAAGATGGCGAATAAGTATTGTAATTATGGTCCGATTCTATCAAAAATTAGTATGTGGAGGTTTTCGGGGTGAAAGACTATGAATTTATTTTCAAAATTCATAAATTCAACATGGCGGCTCCTCGAGGTTGTGATAATGGAACGTTTCTATTCAAAATTGGTATGTCGTGGTTTTTGGGGTTTGAGATCATGAATTTAGTCGAAGATTATTGTTTTTTTGTCAGAATTCATAAATTGAAGATGGCGTAGGAGTTAAATCTTCAGATGGTCTCCTCATTGGAGAACTAGATAGCTCAGAACTCACAGGAAAAAGGCCTCATAATGACTATGCATTAACAAAAATGCATAGATTGAGGTGTACTTACTAAAAAGCACAAAATAAAATAATTAATAAAAAAACCTTTTTAAAGACAGGCTTTTATTCCAATGAGCTGAAAAGTAGAAAATAATAACTTTGGATGTGCGACCTAGGTTATTCCGTGAGTTATAGATTCAAAAGCTCCTGTATTCGAACTGAAAACTTTGCGCGACAAGCTTTTGAATCTATAACCCACGGAATAATCTACGTCGCACATCCACAGCTATTATTTTTGACTTTTCAGCGCATTTGAATGAAAGCTTGTCTTTGAAAAGGTTTTTTTATCAATTATTTCACAATCTATTCTTCAATCGAAGGCCCAAATTCAATATATCATTGCGTGATTTCTTGAAAATATGAACAGGATGTTCATGAAATCAGATGTGAAATCATCTGCGACTGAAAGATAAACTTCAGTCACTATCTTCATTTTTTTCGTCGATTTTCCAATTCACAAAAAAATCTTTCTATTCAATATTCAATGAGAATGTTTCCCTTTTCATCATTGCTTGATTTGATGATTGCCAGATTATGGATATTACTACAGAAGAAAGGAACATGCCTTAACATGTTTGAACAACAGGCCGAAATGTCAAGAGATTCAAATGAATCGCGAATACAGTATGAATAAGGAATATCGTGAATGTTGTAGAAAAATAAAATCGAAATTACTTCAGACAGACAGTATTATAGCATATTTCAATAATGATTTGGCGTCATATGAAATTCAATGTCAGAATCAACAATAAATTTATCAGAAGGAATTGCTATAAGTGAATTTCCCAGCTTCATTCTTTATTTGAGAAGGAAAATAGATGGCTTCAAGGCCACGAAAACTCACTTTCACAGCTGACAACAATCAATCAATCAATCAATATATACTTTATTGCCAGAATAATATAATTCTCATAGACAAAACTTAGTTACTAGGGTAAAAATAAATAAAATGTAACAATAAATATAGCTAACTTGTTTTACATACATCAAAAATAAAATTTCAGGAGTCATTACCGTGTAAATAAACAATACAGTTCTTAAACAGATACACGGTGTATCCAAATCACAAAATTTATATACATAATGGGGATTGAGATAAAAGACTAGTTATTTATATACAGACATACACATATATGCACTTTTTATACTAACATACATACACACACACACACACACATATAAATTCAATAAGTATAATGACAAATTACATGAACATTTACATGAAAAGGAAGTGTTCCATATTATCGCACTAACCACATTTCTCTTTCCCCGATTCAATTCTTTCTTTGAAGACTAAAAGTTTTTTGGGAAAGTTCTTTTGTGAAATTGTGCAAAACTCTTGAAAACTTTTGACTTTAAGTCAGGATCGCGAAGATCTCGCATTTTCCGATGTGCCTGTTCACTGGCACTTGTTCTATTTGATTTGCTGGAAAATGTTGTTCCATTCTAAGGTTTTTCGTAGAACTTGTTGAAATTGAATTCGATTTTCAGTATTCTTCTGTACTTTCATGAATATTGACATGGTTTCTTCCTCCGATTTACGTTTTTCCTGTCGAAAATATATGATAAATTGGTTTCTAGAAATAATAATGATAATTCATTCCATTGAGACCATAGTAACTGGTATTGGATATTTCAAAGAAATAATTCTGATTACATAAAAAAAGGCTGTATAGTGGTTATGAACAGATATACATATAGATACATATGTTACCACTAAGGAAATTTTCTTGATATTCCATCCCTAAAGAGGTGAACAGGGGGCTGTGAAGGGGAGTGAAAGGGGAAGTATCGTTAGTTCTTGAGTTAGGTTCATAAAAATTGGTATTCGAGGTATTTGTTACAAATAAAGGGATATATGTTACAAAGTTTGGGGATTTCTACGTATAAAGAAATGCATATTATAGTGTCGTTTTTTAGGGGGGGGAGTTTCCAAGTTGGGGTCATGAAAATTGGTATTTGTGGTCTTTGTTACGAATAAATGAAAAAATTCGTATTTGGGTGTCTTTGTTTGAGGAAATTTCAGTAGCTCTGGGGATATCGACCATTGCACCAAATACCTGTTCGTTGTTGGAATGAATAAATTCTGTTTTTTCACTGTATTTCGAAACGCCTTGAGTTGGGAGAATATCCACGATACCAGTTCAGACTTAAACAGAAACTAATCACAGGACATACATGGAAGGAACGCGGAGTTATTGAAATATAAGGGGATAAAAAATCAGCTGTGAGACACCCCCGAACTCAACTGGCACGGACCTCTGGAGAATGGGGTAATTTTGAAATAATACATCGATAAAAAAACTTCAGGGCTGTACGGAGTCAATTTGGTCGGTCAATTCAACAGTCAATTAAACGGTCAATTGACCAAGTGAGATATTGGACCCCAGTCAATTGAGCGGTCCTGCACCAAACGCGGGTCGTCATAGTCAAAGCCCGGGTGAGTGGCCGTCTCGAATGGTAACGCCTGGTAGAAAAATTAAACATCCGTAGTGCCAGACTGCACACTCAATTTGATTTTTTTGTTGTGTTGCTTCCTGCCGAATTTATTTCCAATCCATCGGATAGATTTCCAATAATTGGATGGCAAGGTTTTGAATTTTGCCATTCTTTTATTTTTGACATATGCCAGTTGGAGGAATAATTTTGACTGTCCTGGATACAGTTTTTCAAAGGCTTTCAAATGACATATTGCAAGTCAAGTTCCTTGCGCAAAGGTTTCAGTCATTTTTTAATAGTGACACTTCAGTTTGACAGATGAGAGACACAAACTAATGGTCGCAATCGGGGCAAAAACTGTATCTTCATACCAGATGTCAGCTCGATTCGTCAAGCGGTTCGGCAGTTGCCGTGGAAAATTACAGATAGATAGACAAACATACACTTATACAAACAGACAGTCACTCATACAAACAGACAGCCATTCATACAGACCGACAGCCACTTATACAGACAGACAGATGGACGGACGGACATACAGACAGAGATATTTCCGTCGATATCTCGATATTTTTTTCTTTGCGCGATTACATTACTTGACCACTAGTGGGGCCGGTCAAGTAAAAGTAAAGCTTGAAGAAGAATAAAAATTGGGGAGAGCAGAAATCCTGGAAAGTAGACCAAAACCAATATCAGGTTAGCGAATTTTTGTGATTATATTCGGCAATCACCAAAGAACATAATGGTTTCTATTAGCAATTCAAATGTTTCAATGATTTACCATTGTTTTAATTGAATAACGAATTGAAAAATCAGTGCATTTTCCTTTGGGGTAGTGGAAGGTTGAGGTTGTATCACGAATCGAAGAATCCATCAGTTAACCAACATCCGAGTATCAAATTATATTCCGAATGGAGTTCTCCCAGGAAAATTCTACAACTTGTATAATCTGCTCACGTTATTACTTCAACAATTCAGGAGTTAACCAAGAGTGAGCAAGATAAAAGCGCCATTGAATAGGACGAAAATCTCGTGGAAAATTCACAGATCCATCACAACAGATTCACAGACTCATCTCAAACTTTTCATCCAAATACGGCCAAATATCATTACAATAAGAACGTAGTGTCGAAGAAACTCATTTAATTGAACAACAATAAATATATCTTCATTTAACATTCGTTCACGAATTGAGATTGTTGCCTCTTTCCGTCTGATAGTAATTTTCATGAAGTCGGCCCTGTCTATGGAGACCATGCGTAGCTTTGCCAGATTGGAGAGGCAGCTTTCCTAACGGAGTTTATCTTTGCTGAATAGTTTCTACCGTAAATTATCATTGAACCTGCGATGTTTTATTGTTTGGATATGTTATAAAAAGAAATGTATAATAATCTTGGTCATACCATTTTTTATTCACTTGTAGCCTGCATTTTGAAATTTCATTAAAAGCATCGAGAAAAAGTAATCTTTTATTGTGTTGAAGATTATTTTTGAAAAAGAGCTATTCAATATAAAAATTGGTTTCACAAATTACGAAGGTGCTCATACGAACCAGCTCACTGCTAGGGCACAAACGTAACTTGATGTAATCGAAGGCATTTGGCCAATGATAGTACGAAAACCATATGTCGATTGATTTTCGACATGTATCCATGTATAAATTTTCAAGGAGAATTCAGTTTAGAAAATAAAAAGTCCCTTAGTTCGAAGACAAAATTGTTCGAGTATTATAGCCATGGTAAGTGAATGAGAAAACCCCCTGGGCGGGTATATGGATCTGAAATAATGATTACACTTCAACAAGACGAATACCCAACTCGTCCAGACGATAAATTGGATATCATTTTCACCAGAGTTCTTCTTTCATCTATTCTAGAATAATTATCTACGTGAAATGGGAGGAAAATGAATGACATATATTCGCGTTTTCCTACCAATTCAGTATTTGATCAAAACGGAACATTTTATGCATCATTGAAATGGTGACATTGTTTTTCCAGTCTCCGGAGATGTGTTGAGAAAGTACAACATAACGTCACACCTAAAAAAGTAGTAAATTATTGATGTCACATGTCTCTCTCATATCATCAAAATGTTTTGAATATCTGGAAAAATTGCACACAGACACACATAAGACTAAGAAACAGAAGATAATTATTTAAATAAAAAAAATCATACCATATTTTTAAAACAAGCTGAGGTAGAAAATAATTTCTCTTTTCCATACAGATTCCTAACCCGATACCGATAGTCCTGAAAATTTGTGATTGTGAATTTTTAATAGCAATTGAAGTGCTAGTAAGATTTGCAACGAAAAACGTGGAGAGAAATTATTGTATACTCTTTGGTTCTTTTTTAAAACGGGTATATTATACTTTTTCATTAAAATAATCATATGTAACACAAGTCGGTGCTGGTTTTGTTTATTAGAATCATTCGTTCCGATTCAACACCATTCAAGTCACCGGAGTTGTCAACATAATCTCACGTTTTTTAAGTTGAACGAATTCAAAGTAATGAAGATTAATCGTGAAAAAATGCCATTTGTCGAGTTTCCTAAATTCATCCTACGTTCACGTCTCCTGAGATCTATTCAACCCGTACTCCACCTGAAAATCTGCACTGCGTTTCCCGGGAGATAGAAAAAAAGGCTGGAAAAACAGGTGACAAAATACAGAAAGTTACGCTGGATGAGTTATCACAACAAGCCAGCACGCTACAAATACTGACGGTATATTTTTATTCCTCCAACTGTCGCTTCCCCGGAGAAATACATTTGGCGTGGACGCCCGAATCCTTTCCAGAAAAATAATTACTTGATGAGAGAGTGCTGTTGGAAGGTCAAGGTGGCTGAAAAGTTCAACATACAGTGCTTCTCAAAAGTCCCCTCCCCTCCTCTTATTTTTGGAACGATTATACATAAACGAGTGAAATTTGGAAACTGAATATTAAAGTTTGTAAACTTTCCTACTAGTGATGATAGATGACGAAATCGTCAAAGATGACGTCACAAGGCCATTGTGACCAATAATTTTACGGCAAGCGACACCTCTTTTGAAAGGATACGAAAAAACCTATTCAATGATACTTATTTTGTTTGTATTTATGGCAGTTTTAATGGCTCATTAGTAATCATTACAATTTAATTTCCATTCGGGATGATAATAATTACAGATTTAAGAATCGGTATCTACTCAAATGAATTGCTCAAAATTACCTCAATTCACTTCCTGACAGTGAAATATCCTATTTTTAAACTCTTCTCGTACTGTTGCAAATGTGTCTGCGGAAACAGCCTCACATTCTGCAACAATACGTTGTTTTAAACCGTCAATAATTTCAGGGTTCAGTGACGTAAAACTACGATTCAAAGTACCCCCACAGAAAAAAATCCAGAAGTGTGAGGTCCGGTGATCGAGCTGGTCATTCCGTTGAACCTCGTCGTCCAATCCATCTACCACGATACTCCTCATCCAAATACCGTCTTACTGCACCGTAATAGTGTGGACGAGCACCATCCTGTTGGTTATTTCCAAATTGCCGAATTCATCTGGATTATCTTCCAAAATTTCAAGGATTAACGCTTCTATTGCGTTTTGAAACAGCTTCAGATAAACCTCACCAGTTAAATTAGTATTCAAAAAAAGAGGCCCAACGATGTGGTTTTCCAGGATACCTGCCCAAACATTCATTTTCTGGGGAAATTGGGTATGTGTTCCACGAAACAGGTGAGGATTTGCGTCACTCCAATACCTCACATTCTGTGTATTAACATTTCCAGTCAGATTGAAAGTACTTTCGTCACTAAAACGAATCGTTTTGACATAGTCTGGCTGTTGGTTAATTTTAGTTTCCATATTTTTACAAAATTCTAGTATTTGGTCTGGGTCGTCGTCTGAGAGTTGATGAACCATTTTTAATTTGTATGGATGAAATTTGTTTTTTTTCAACACCCTGTGTACTGTACTTCGACTGACGTCACAGGTAGATGCAACGTGAGTTGTTGAAGAAGTAGGATTAACTATTACTTCTGCCAGTACATCCAT
The DNA here is from genome assembly GCA_018342105.1 of Gonioctena quinquepunctata. Classification (NCBI taxonomy): domain Eukaryota; kingdom Metazoa; phylum Arthropoda; class Insecta; order Coleoptera; family Chrysomelidae; genus Gonioctena; species Gonioctena quinquepunctata. The sequence goes on from JAFIRS010001401.1 coordinate 170,994, forward strand.
TTTTTTTCTCATCAGAAATTTGTGGTCTGCCAGATCGTTTCGCATCATTAATACTACCCGTTGTTTCAAACAAACGAAGAAGCTCCCCTGAATAAGTCCTTGAAATGGGGCGATCAGGAAACCTCTCATTAAAAATGCGTTCTGCTGCATTAATATTTTGTCCAGGTTCACCTTTCACCAAGAATTAGGATTGCTGCTTCTTCATCACCTGAAGCACGTACCATTTCGCTTCTTGAAGCACTCAAACGTTCGGCTCACAACAGTTTAACAAATTATTAAAATGTACAAAAATATTAGAAGTACCAAAAGCTACTGAAGCAGTTGAACGTTCGATCAACAATACACAAATCATTAAATGTACAAAAACTTGGACAATTACAAAAACGTCGAATTAGGGAGACTAACAAAAACGTCAGCTTCTTTGACAACTATCCAGAGGCGGAGCTTGAATTTTGAATTTTAGTATTAACTGATTTAATTCATCACAGCTTTGCGGTTTTTAAAAGCGACTTGCCAAATTTGCCATGGACACAAACAAAATTAGTATCATTGAATAGGTTTTTTCGATACCTTTAAAAGAGGTGTGGCTTGCCGTAGGGTTCTATTCAAAATTATTGGTCACAATGGCCTTGTGACTTCATCTTTGGCGATTTCGTCATCTATCATCACTAGTGGGGAAGTTTACAACTTTAAAAATTCAGTTTCCAAATTTCACTTGTTTATGTTTAATCGTTCCAAAAATAAGAGGGGTGGGAGGGGACTTTTGAGAAGCACTGTATATTTTCTATAACGCCCGGTGTACACATCCGTTTTTTCAAGTTGCGGCGCCGTTGCAAGGCCGGATCAATTCAATGTACACTCTTGTTCTCAAAATACCGCCAGTGTGTGTGCGATCGGTCAGCTCGATAGGTTATGATGGACGATCATTGCAAAATACGCGTCATTTTTGCTTAACTTGTGTATAAATAGTATCTTTGCAAACGAGATTGGGTGCATCCCTACACAGATTTAAGACTTTCCAGGAGTAGATTCCGAACGTCTCCTGCAGATTTACGGAAAAATCCTGATAAGTTTTATAATTAAGGTAAATATGCCTAAATCGTTCCTGTTCCTAAATCGTACCGCATTAGAATTTGGCGAGCTTCTGGCGGCGCACCTATCGGTGGCAATCGGCCGTGTAATATTCACATATTCGGCAGGTGTACGCTCGCTCCGCCGCGAAATTTCCACAAAGTCATTTTATAGCGACATTACTGTTGGACTGTGAGTTTATACAGACTTAAGTAAGTATATGAATAGTTATACCTCTAAAAAGCTTATCATTGTAGGTGTATTTCATAGATATTGTGTTATTAAGTTTTCTGACAGTGACACATTTGAAATATCAAATCTAGTAATATGCCTAAAACGTACCTATACATATGTCCCTATTTCGTACTGGTACGATTTAGGAAAAGTGGTTCAATACGCATGGTTTACCTACCTACAAGCACTTAGTCTTTAATATTTTATTTCTCACGGGATTTTTTATTATTCACTGCATATTGTGAGAAAAATATAACAAAACATCTTCCTTTTTACCGGATCACAATGTCAAAAAGGAAATATAATGCTTGGACATGAATGAGGCTACATACAAATACCGAAGCAAAACCATGGGCTTCAATGAAGCTTGTTCTTCATACAAAATTCCTGAGCCTACGTTTATGCGACATCTAAGAAAACATAAATGAACACAAGAGACTTGGAAGACCAAAGAACCTGACGGCTACTACGGAAGCTGAATAAGTACAACATATTCTGGAACTGCAATCATGTTTTTTTGGATTGACAATTGAAGAGTTGCGTCGCTTAGCTTTTCAAATAGCTGAAAAATATAATATCCATCATAGTTTCAACAAGAAAAAACAGTTGGCTGGTTGGGAATGGTACTATAAATTTACAAAAAATCAACCAACCTGAGCTGACGTCAATGGCACGTTTGACAAATATGAAAAACATCTTGATGATCACAAGCTTTCACCCCACCGAATCCTGAGGGTTGTTGAAAGTGGGTTGAGCACTGTCCACAGGCCTTCACAAATCCAATCAAAGAAAGGATAGCATCAAGTGGTGAAGGAGGTTTGAATACTACATGGGTTTGTTGTATGCATGCCGCCGGAGAATTTTTACAATGCTAATTTATAAGAGGAAGAGTAGGGCCGATGTGCTGAAAACTCTTTATACCCGCTCGGATAGTGTCTGGATAAACTCTGAGCTATTTTTAGAATGGATTAAGCATCCGATAGGATGTACCCGGTTGGAGAAAATTTATGAAGAACAGATGTTTTTGATTCTTGATGGCCACTCAACTCATACCAAAAACATTGAGGCCATAAATGTTACAAGATAATACGGAATCATAATGTCATCCCTTCCGGCACACACCTCGCACCGTCTCCAACCACTGGACAATTCCTTCTTCAAATCTTCAAAGCATCATTTCAATGAAGCTTCTGAAGGCTAGATGCACAGATCCCAGTAGTGTTATAAAACAGGCAATATTGCCGGACTGTTGGGCGTAGCGTATCCCAGAGCTGCCTCTATGGCTACAGTACTGCACGGATTTGAAACATGTGGCTTATGGCCTTCTGACCGTCATAAAATCAGGGGAGGAGATTACGTTGCAATGGAGACTAGTTTAGACGGGAAGGAGGTCAGAAACATTCTTGAAGAAATAAGGGACACCGTGAGTTCTGGGAGCGTCAACACACATGCAGAATCTTCAGAGAACAGGAGTTTGAAAGCAAACACAGGACGAGTAGACCCGTTTGATAATCCACAGCCATCTACAAGCATTTGTGCGGTAATACAGTTTGATTTTCCGAACCTAGAAGAAACTGTACAATTGCCAGTGGAGAAACTTCCAGTTCAGAAGCTTTCCCAGAAAGAGAGCACCAGCGTCTGCGCTGCTAATGAAATATATATGCCCAAAGATTCAGAGCGACTTATCAGATCTCATCTTCAGAAGCTCTCACCCATTCCCAGATTGAAGACTGTACAACATAAGTTATCAAAAGGTACCACTGCATCTCAAGTTTTAACAGAGAGCCCTTATGAAAATGATCCAGGAAAAAATATCGATGATAAGAAAAAGAAGAAAGTAAAATTGGATCTGAATAAAGGGAACAGAGGAGAAGATGGAGGCTCCAAAAGAAATAAATCAGTCGAATTAAAAACAGTCGTGAGAAAGAAGGAGAAAGCGTCAGGAAACAGTGAGGATGAGGAATGGTACTGCATAATTTGCGATGAAAATACAAAGGAAAGCATAATTCAGTGCATAGCTTGCAAGTTCTGGATCCATGATCTTTATGCTGGAGTTAACAAAGGGACAGTCGTTATCAATGCGACAATTGTAGCAGTTGAATCCTCAAAGTACGATTTATGCACACCAGAGTACGAATTAGGAGCAATGATCCTATTTCGTATCTTTTTTGGATTTAATTTCAGAATTTGGAAATGTTTTTGTTCAACAATATGTTAAGGAATTAAATAAAGTTAAGATTTATTCACTTGTTGTTGTTCTACTATTACTGACCGTTATGCACCGAAAACATCTTAGGTGGTACGATTTAGGAAAGTTTACCCTACTTCAGAATGAGTGTTAAATCATTTGGCGAGCTTGCAGCAAAAATTACAGACAAAATCAAATCTCAAGACACCTGGATGAGACTATACATTCCACCACTGGAAATGCTAGCTGTAACTTTGAGGTAAGTAAAGGAGGCAATTATTTTCTTGTGCAATTCCATTTATTTTTCACAAATAAATGATAATATTGAGAAGGTTGCAAGTTTTTGGAATTTTTGGAAGAGTGAGAGGAATATTGAGGAAAATAAGGGTTTGAGTGTGATTTTGGAAACGTGTGAGATGGAATGTTCGGTTGAGTGTTCCTAATGCGTTTAACTAATTTCAAGACTTCACAGCGAAACTTCATTTTTTGGTCTTTGTCAAAGCCGCTAATCGAAGGAAGAACACTTTTGAAAAACTATTTGTCCATATCAGGTTCTGAAGCTGGAGTAGGTATAGGCTTCGTCATGAAGTCTAGTAACGTTTCGTTTACGTTTAATTGAATTCCCCCGGTCGTATTCCGAACGTTCTGAACCCTCTTATTCCTTTGTTTGCCCCAATTGATTCTCAGGTTGTTCAAAATTTTCATCTTCCCGACTTTTTGCTAATACGCCATTAAAAATAGACCGCCAATTAACAATGATTACAAACATTTCTCCAACACCGCCGAATGTTGAGGCATCCAGTAAAGACTAAATATACAAATTTGCACACTCATCCGGTGACCGGAAATTACTGAAATTTGCATGAAACGTCAATTTGCAATATCTTCTTGCAGGTATATTCCCTAACTTCTTTTCTACATCCCTTGTAAAATTTGCACACGCATTTTTCATCCGGAAATACGAATAATCCTTGATTACGTTGTAATTAGCGCTGATTCTGGTTGAACAATTGTGCATTGTGCAAATTTGTGGTAAGATCATGGTTTCGTCATCCCTAGAATGCTTTAAATTTGCAAACTTTCCATGTATACGGAACATCAAAAAATTATGGATAACGCTTAAAACAGTGTCAGGGGCAAAGTTTAAGGGGTCACGAGATTACAAACAATATTTTCGTGCTTTGCAAACTTTGGTGGCATAATTTTAAGTCGCCAATTGAGTTTGCACCTTTTTCAGTATCGCGGAAGATAGCGAAATGAACATTATTGTTAGAAGCAATTTTCGCAAATGACACAAAATTCCAAATTTGTGCATTTTTTTTTAATTGGCAAACAAGTCTCTATAATTTGCAACCCTATAAAATGTCGGGAAAACCGGGCAATAGAATATTATCAATTGAGTCGATTTTCGCGGATGACACAAAATTCCAAACTTTGTGCAATTTTTTCTCAAAGTTCTGGAATGGCAAACAAGTCTTTCTATAAATTTGCAACCCTATAAAACGTCGGGAAAACAGGGCAATAGAATATTATCAATTTTGATTATTTTCGTAAACGACACAAAATTCCAAACATTGTGCCAATTTTTTCTACAAGTTTTGGAATCGCAAACAAGTCTTATACATTTTCAACCCAAAAACCGTCGGCAAAGCAGTGCAATGGAATATTGTCAATTTCCGCGGATGACACAAAATTCCAAACTTTGTGCATTTTTTCTCAAAGTTCTGGAGGGGCGAACAAGTTGACCTATGAATTTGCAAATCCATAAAACTTCGGCAAAGCAGGCAATGGAATATTATCACTTAAGGCGATTTTCGCGAAATGTCTTTCTGTAATTTTGCTCAATAATTGAACCTGATCTGGTGGAATCGGCTCTCATTATCAGAGGATAATTACTCGAAGATCAAATTACCGAAGCCGGTAATTTTTTCGTCCTTTCAAGCGAATTGTCAAGTTATATAGTCATTTTCGTGATACCCGATAGTGAAATTAGACGATTTCACCGAATGGTTATATCAGATGACAATACTGTATAGTTCCAACACAAAGTTTCACTCGATAATTTTCAATAAAACAATAGAGTTTACATTAGGAAATACTGTAATTCTTCCAAATTTTATTCCATAATTCTCCGAAAAACAGATAATTGGCGAGATCACAAAGTCACAATTTTGCTTCATCTGTGCTCGAAGTTGAAGAATATAAATAAAATATTAGTATGCATAGTTTTTCCTAGAGAAATATTCTATTGCCAGTCTTCCCCGACATTTCATAGGGTTGCAAATTTGTACGTAGTCTTGTCTGCCATAGCAGAACTTTGAGAAAAAATTGTCGAAGTTTGGAATTTTGTGGCATTTGCGACAATTGTTTCTAACAATAATGTTCATTTCCGTCATCTTCCAGGATATTGAAAAAGGTGCAAACTCAATTGGCGACTAAAATCATACCACCAAAGTTTGCAAAGCACGAAAACATTGTTTGCAATTTCGTGACCTCTGAAATTTTGCCCCTGAGACTGTTTTTAGTGTTATCCATAATTTTTTGCGAATTCCGTACACATGACAAGTTTGCAAATTTAAAGAATTTTAGGGGTGACGGAACCATGATTCACCACAAATTGCGCAATGTTTGCAATTTTGTAACCAGAATTAGTGCTATTTCAACGTAATCAAGGATTATTCGTATTTCCGGATGAAAATTGCATGTGCACATTTTACAAGGGATGTAAAAATAAGTTAGGAAATATACCTGCAATTTGCACAATGTTTGCAATTATGTCCGAGGAGATATTGCAAATTAACGTTTTACGCGAATTTGAGTAATTTTCGATCACGGATGAGTGTGCAAATTTTATTTTTAGTCTTCACTGGATGCCTCAACATACGGCAGTGCAATGTTTGTAATTGATGTGAATTGACGGTCTTTTTGACTGGCCTATAAGCTGGACTGAGTTTCAGTTGTGGCCCCACTCGATCCAAGAAAGGAAAACTGCCTAGCATAAATGTATTTTTCCGTGTTGTCAGCAGCTTGTCCGGATTCAGTTTTTTTCTTTAAACTTTTGGAATAACTATCTTTTATATTCCGCCACTTTTTGTTCAACTCGTTGCCTGAAAGGAATGGATATATGTATAATAGATATGAAAATAAATATTTTATATACCTATAATATAATATATATCTTTTAAATAATAATAATAATAATAATAATAACAATAATAAATAATGTTTATTCAGGTTCAGATCACAAAAGGTTACAAGAAGGTAATACATACGCTGAATAAACATGGTAGAAACCACAGAAGCATCCCATGTTGCTTGTATGTGGAGAAAATATATTCAAAGCAAAATTGAAATATTGTATTAAGTTCACATAAATATTGAATTTAATTATAGATAAAAATAAATAAATAAAGAGTAGTGAAGATGAATTCGCATATATGAGTTAATATAAAAGCCTGACTATCCATTTTAATTTGTTCAATATATAAAAATTTAAGATTTAAGATAGCAGACAGATAATTAAAATAAACCAAATTAAAAAGATGGTAATGGTTAAGTATATAGACAACATTCAGTCCAAATACAATTATATACATGTACATTTAAAAGATCGAAAGTTCCAGCATATAAAATCACAATTTAAAATCTAACAAACTGAATTTTAGTTTGATAAATAAAAGTGGACAAACACATTTCAGAGTCGAACAATATAGCAAAGGTACGTATGGTTTTTCTCATCTACACAAATAGATGTAGAAGTTCATGCCTTTGAGTTTGAAGAATATGTCTTTTCAAATCTGTTTTGAAGCGATTGGTGTTTGTAATGGATTTTATATTTTCGGAAATGTTGTTGTAGAGTTTAGGCGCAAAATAATTATATGATCTTTGTGCAGTGACCTTGACCATTAGAGGTGAAATGTACTGATCTCTCTGACGTGTTAGGTACTGGTGTGGAGGGTGCAATGCTGTATGTTTACTTGTATGATATTTAGTGCTAGAGCATAAGAAGTACAGCTGTCTTATATCCATCGTACGAGTTTCGATGTATAAATTGTCAGAAGAATAGGTACCTGTTATTTCTTGAGATCATTAGCTTGAGGAAACGCCTTTGCATAATTTCAATCTGATGAATATGAGTATTTAACGCTCTTTCCCAGACTGCTATTCCGTAGTGGATATGACTTTCCACTAGTGCGTAGTATAATGTTTTGAGGCTCGTCAGCGGTAGGAGTTCTCTTAGTTTCCTGAATTTGAATAAGATGGTCCTCAATTTATTGACGGTGTGTTTAATATGGAGGTCCCCATTCAAATGTGTGTCTGAAATTATTCCCAAGTATTTAATTTTCTTTTCAGGAAAAATGTGGAAAAATTACAACAGAATGGTAGGTAGTGTGTTTTATAATATTCACCGTTAGTAACTTTTTATCCAGCCAACATTCAATAGGGGAGAACTCTGTTTCTACTTTAATTTTTAAGGAATTCCAGTTGTCCGCTTTATAATTGATTGCGGTGTCATCTGCGAAACCAACTATGTTTCCCTTTCCTAATGTGAAAAGTCCGTTGATATATATTGAACAATGTCGGTCCTAGCACGGAGCCTTGATGTACTCCACAGTCGATCCCCTTATAACTGCTCAATATATCATCAATTTTTACTGCTTGGCTCCTTCCTGTTGAGTAGCTTTCAAATAGTTTCAATGTGTTGCCCCGTATCCCAATATCTTCCAAGGACTGAAGTGGAAGATGATGACTGACAGTGTCAAAAGCTTTCGAAAGGTCTATGAACACACACAGACAGGTTTTGCTTCCATTCAAAGCTTCAGTTACTTTTGAAGTCAAAGTGAGTACAGCATCTTGGGTCGAAATTTTTTTTCTAAATCCAAATTGACTATTAGGAATTAGTTTGTATTTGTTTAGGAAAGAAACGGGTCTTTTTTTGATGATCTTCTCAAATATTTTCGACAGATGAGTAACTAAGGAGATGGGGCGATAATTTATCATAATAGACGTATCAACTTTCTCAAACAATGGGGTATTAATTTGATTTTTAAATTCTCCTGGGTAAACACCTTTTTCTACACATCGGTTGAGTATGTGAGTGAGGGGATCTAGAATGTAAATTGATATAAGTTTTATATTTTCTGCTTTCAGATCGTCACAGCCCACTACCCCATTATTTTCAAGCTCGAAAAGTGTATTTCTTATTTCCGTTTTGTCAATTGGTTCAAGAAGGAATGAATTTAATATCGATGTTCATTTACTTCGTAATTTGTGTTATGTTCGATCTTGCTAGCAAGAGCTTTACCCGTTCCTACAAAAGCTTTATTGAATGCATTTGCAATGTACATTTTATCAGTCAATATTTCATTTTTTGTGGGATGTTTAATTTTATCTATAACAATTTTTTTTTGTCTTAGATATTTGTTGAGTGACATTCCATTCAAAACAAATTAGTTCTAAACCGTAAGAATATTTTTCCCTTTGTTGCAGATACTTGGGTAGTGGATGTAATCAGATTGATCCGCATTTGACATACAGAATAGGACATACGACAATCGGAAGGATTTTGAGAATAGTTTGCATTGCGATTTGAGAATCCTTTCCTGAGTTAACGAAGAACGGTGGAAAACGGTTGCTGAAAGTTTTGAAAAATCTGCAATTCCAAATTGCTTGGAGCTATTGACGGGAAGCATGTGAGACTTTGAACCGTATATATTACGTGGCAGTGGTTGTGGTCGAACACTAAAAGTTCTCCAGAGTCGTAGCCGCTACGTTCCGGCCATTGAAAAATGCTACTTGGGGAGTTTATGCTTCCCATTTTAATTATCATAAATCTTCGATTTATATTTGAATTTCAATTATATTGAATTGATTATTTGTTGTGCCGATCTAAATAGTGATGACTTTCTGTTACTCACTGTGAATTATGTATCAATTATTACTAAATTCTGGCATGATTTATTTTAGTTTAATGTAATATCTGAAGTGACGATAGTTACTTTGAGTCGATCATTGACTCTTCAAATTGACAGTCTGGGTTGGTTTGAGAGAAATCAAGTTGGTGGCCCTCTTCACTTTCAAATTTTCCACAACGTGCACGAAAATTATGATATAAAGAATTGGAAAGAATAGGCAAAAGCAGTCGTTGAATTCCAAAACAGCTTTTGATGATCGATAGACCCACAAATTCTCACTTCATATATACAGTGCTTCTCTAAAGTCTCCTCCCCCTCTCTTATTTTTGGAACGATTATACATAAACAAGTGAAATTGGGAAACTGAATATTAAAGGTTGTAGATTTCTCTACTAGTGATGATAGATGACGGAATCGTCGAAGATGACATCACAAGGCCATTGTGACCAATAATTTCAAATGGAACCCTACGGCAAGCGACACCTCTTCTAAAAGGTTTCGAAAACACCTATTCAATGATACTAATTTTGTTTGTGTTTATGGCAGTTTTGGCAACTCGCTTTTGAAAAACGCAAAGCTGTGATGAATAAAATCAGTTAACACTAAAATTCCAGATTCAAGCTCCGCCTCTGGATGGTTGTCAAATAAGCTGACATTTTTGTTGTTGTGAGCCGAACGTTTCAAGTGCTTCGAGAAGCGAAATGGTACGTGCCTTAGGTGATGAAGTAGCAACGATCCTAATTCTTGGTAAAACTGGACAAAATATTCATGCAGCAGAACGCATTTTTAATGAGAGGTTTCCCGATCGCCCCGTTCCGAGGACCCATTTGAGGGAGCTTCTTTGTGAGTTTGGAACAACGGGTAGTATTAATGATGCGAAACGATCTGGCAGACCACAAATTTCTGATGAGAAAAAAATGTATATACTGGCAGGAGTAATAGTTAATCCTACTTCTTCAACAACTCACGTTGCATCTACCTGTGAAGTCAGTCAAAGTGCAGTATACAGGGTGTTGAAAAAAAAAACAAATTTCATCCTTACAGATTAAAAATGATTCATCAACTCTCAGACGACGACCCAGATCGAAGACTAGAATTTTGTGAGAATATGGAAACTAAAATTAACCAACAGCCAGACTATGTCAAAACAATTTGTTTTAGTGACGAAAGTACTTTTTATCTAAATGGAAATTTGAATACACAGAATGTGAGGTATTGGAGTGACGCAAATCTTCACCTGTTTCGTGAAACACATACCCAATTTCCCGAGAAGGTGAATGTTTGGGCAGGTATCCTGGGAAACCACATCGTTGGGTCTTTTTTTCAAATACTAATTCAACTGGTGAGGTTTATCTGGAGCTGTTGCAAAAAGCAATAGAACCGTTAATCCTAGAAATTTTGGAAGACAATCCAGATGAATTCGGCAATTTGGAAATAACATTCCAACAGGATGGTGCTCCTCCACACTATTACGGTGCAGTAAGACGGTATTTGGATGAGGAGTATCGTGGTAGATGGATTGGACGACGAGGTTCAACGGAATGGCCAGCTCGATCACCGGACCTTACACCTTTGGATTTATTTTGTGTGGGTACCTTGAATCGAAGGTTTACGCCACTGAACCTGACAATATTGACGTTTCAAAACAACGTATTGTTGCAGAATGTGAGGCTGTTTCCGCAAACACATTTGCAAAAGTACGAGAAGAGTTTAAAAATAGGATATTTCACTGTGAGGATGTAAATGTAGGTCACTTCGAGCAATTTCTTTAAGTAGATACTGATTCTTAAATCTGTAATTAATATCATACTGAATGGAATTTAAATTTTAATGTTTACTAATGAGCCATCAAAACTGCCATAAACACAAACAAAATAAGTATCATGGAAAACGTTTTTTCGATACTTTTTGAAAGAGGTGTCGCTTGCCGTAGGGTTCCATTTAAAATTATTGGTCACAATGGCCTTGTGACGTCATCTTTGACGATTTCGTCATCTATCATCACTAGTAGGGAAGTTCACAACCTTTAATATTCAGTTTCCAAATTTCACTTCTTTATGTGTAATCATTCCAAAAATAAGAGGGGGGGAGAGGACTTTTGAGAAGCACTGTATACATAACAATTTGGGAATTAGATTCGCCAAAGACTACACGTTTCTCATTTTCCATTTCCATGAGTTAACTGTTTCTTCACGACTTAATGAGAATGACTGCGTCGCTAGTAAGTTTTATGGCGTCAAGTTGCCTGAGAATGTGCTGCTGTTAACCTGATTTCCTACTTAGAGACTTCCACCCATCCCCAGATAAATACGTGTAATTTACTCGAGAGCACCCAGTGTCTGGCATTTGTTGCCGAAATATCAGAAGACCTAATTTGGGGGTCAGTGAAGAATTTTACTGGAACTATTCCTCAAGGAATTCATTGAATCAACATATTTTGATTGTTTACACATAGAGAAACAAATTTTTGTTGTTTTCCATTCGAAAAATGGCATCCACGAAATTGTTTTTCGAAGATTTTCATAAAAAAGTGAGATTATATATTTGTAAGAGTTTCCATTATTCCGAGGATATACAAACCAAGAATCAACCTAGAAATGATACATGATTCATTGGAGTTGAGACTGAAATCGCTTGAAATTATGTTCAAAGGTGATTGTTTTTTGACATTTCTAGAAACCAATGGAAACTTTCAATTCGATCATTCATGTACGTTTTGCCAATCAAAACATTATCATAGTGAGAATAATCTACCTGGAAAATTGCCGCCGGAATGATTTGGTATTTTGTTTTTATTTCTGACAATGCATATTTTTAATCCGCCCCATTCCCATGAAAAGTGAGAAATAAATCAAAACCGGTTCAGTACATTGTATCATTTTGCGAGTAAATGTGTTTATGATCGTAACATCAAAAACTTATCTATAGAATACCACACCAGAGTTCGATAAAGTGGAAAATAATCCTCCAGATTTGTTTCTCAAACTTGTTGCAATTTGGCAAAGCCACTCGAGCCCGTTGGGCAACAAGTCTTCGAAAATCTGTCGAATTATTTTCATTTATTCTCACTCTTAACTGGAAATTATATTGCCTTCCACGAACTTGTTGAGTGCAATTCATTTGTTGAATAACTAGTTAAGTAATTTATAACTAATTCATTTTTTAATTTTGACGAAAAAATCATAATTTCCGTCCTCGAAAACCCCTAGATACCATGTTTGAATGTAATCGGGCCATATCACAAAAATTGTCCGCCCCATTGGCGCCGACATTTCGTTTTTATTGCCTAACAAAAATTTCATAATGCATTTTTACTGGAATTATGTACACCTGCCAATTTTCAAATCAATCGGACGATTGGAAGTGGGTCAAATTTAACTTGCAACATTTGATTACAGACAGACAGACAGACACAGACAGCAGACAGAAGAATACACACAGACAGACAGACACACAGAGAGATACACAGACAGAAAACCCGCCTGCGAAATTCGAAGTGTGATTGCCCACTTTACTATCAAGAGATAATAAATCACCAAATACCTGAAACACTGAGGACATTTCAGGTGAAAAGTGTAACACTAACTATCTGATATCATTCCTCGATACTAAAGATATTTCTAACCGTATTTAATATTGTATGTTACTGTTGTTTTGAAAATTTCCCAACTTGTAACGCTCCACCGCTAATAATCCTAGTTTCGAAATATAGAAAACTTCATTCATCAATGAGTTCCAATTGAGACTGGTAAGAAATTCGAATAAAAAAATCAAAATAAAATCAAATTTTTTTCTTTCAGATTTTTTTTACTAAATATTTATCAGAGGAATTTTAATTTCCAGCGAGGCTTTAGCCGGGAAAGTAGTTGTTTTCTGTTAGATATTCACAAAAATTAACTTTATTTTTATCGTAGTGTTTTTAATTTCCAGAAAAATATTTCTATTCGATATTCGATTGAGGTTACTGTTTTTATTGTGTTCCAATCCATCTTTGTGAATTTCAGGAAAATCCCTCCAGTTAGCATAAAATGCAGTTTTACTGGGTGTTATATATATATATATATATATATATATATATATATATATATATTATTATGATGCTATTATTGCTAGTATTTTGATTTGTATTATTTTCAATTATTACTTAGTTTTTCAATAACTGGTCATCATAATAAAATATTTGCCATTTGTTATGATAATTTTGATTAATTAATTCATTTCCCATTTGAAAATCTTGAAAAGAAATACTCATCATAACAGTATTAAAATATCTGGCTATATTGCTCAATCTTTTTAACCGACGAAACCAAAAAGTAGGAGGTTCTCTATTCGACCCGTAATATTTTTTTTATGTATGATCACGCATAATTTTTACTGAGGCGTCCGATCCGATAATTCTTTCCTCAGTGGATAGGGTGCACTTCGAATTTGGTGTTATTTAAATTTAAAAGATGAAATCTACCCCTAAGGGTAGCGAAATGAAGGATATTGATCACTCACCCTCTGAATTCTGGTCCGTTAACCGATTCTATCAGGCATAACTTTGTACTGGGTTCTTCGATTTGGATGATTCTTTCTTTAATAGATAGGGTATACCTTATATTTGATTTCGAAAGGAATTAGCCATCCTTACGGGTAGAAAAATAGGGGATAATTGATTTTTCACTAGTGAACATTGGCACACACATACGTAGTTGAAAATGACAGATCGCTACTGACATTATTCTTGTTCCACATCCGTCAAAATCAGTATATTTTATGAGAGGAGGGAATGATATACAAAGTAATGAAATAAACGAACCAGAACAATGAAAATAATTTATATTACAACAAATAGTAAAAGAAGATAATCATATTATTTAACTGGTAATAGTTGAAGTAAGGTGGGTAAGTAAGTATTTTGGAAGTAATCAAAAAACAAGTAGGTAGTAAGTAATTGATAGATTTTAGCCACAAAAAATTGAAAAATAAAAACTTTTCAACAACAAATTAAACCGACGAAATACGGAACTAAAAAGTAAAGAATAAAAACTTTTTAACAAAAAATTAAACCGACGAAAAAATCAACTGAAAAGCAAAAAATATAATAAACTTTCTTAGTCTAAATGATTATTGAGCTCCTAAACTAATGTAAGTAACTGATTTTGAGTCGGCGCCAAACAAACTAGCAATTGAATTAGGTGAAGCGTAAAATGATGGCAGCGAGATGCACGGCTGCGTTTTGATGACTTCTTTCATGGATAATGATCTTCGGTAATATCGAAATATTTCATAAAAAAAAGTTATTTGCAAACGAAAGATATTTCCGGATATCCAGTTTAGTCAAATTACTAATTTCAATAATTGCTTAATGAGTTGGCCTCATGGAGAAATCAACTCATTAAGCAGTTATTGAAATCAGTGTTTGGGGGACTGAACTGGATAACTGGAAATATATTTCAATTGCAAACATTTTTTTTCAATAAATTTTTCCGATATTTTCCATAGTAATGTCACTTTAATCTATAGATTTCCCTCAACCGCACGCCACTGATAATAACGGCTTTGCGCGTATTCAGTCAAATTGAATGCACCAACTTTTATGAAAACAGAAATTTTCTGAGAAACTATTAATTAAGAAAATTCCCATATGGTTCCAAGGTTTTTGGCTGGCACTGTATATGTATATATAATGGACGGCAATATTCAGAATTTCAACCCCGACTGTATGTACAATACACAAGTAGTTATTTTCAAACAGATCATCTGACATGAAACTTCGGAAATAGAGTTAGTTACCACATTTTCCCAGTTATTATATGTGTAAGTAATGAAAAAATTGTTTAACTTCTAAGTTCAGTAATGATACCAAACTATAGAAACGTCCTCCGAAATAATTCCAAGAGACGTTATAGAAAACCATTCAATAGAAATAAAAATTATTGAAATGGCCTCTTTGGAAGTATGCACTCTTCATTCCCAATACCCCATTATTCCTTTTCCGAAAAGTTGAGAAGAATGCACTCAGAAAACTTTATTTCGGTATTTGAATTCTTGAATGTTTAATGAGGTTGTCCAAATCCATGGGAAAAAAGTTCCGAACACTCCAACTTTGATGAATGCATTTCCTCTGTGAATCGCGAATTTCAAACTCGGTATTGAATACAATAGTATAATTGCAGTTTATGCTCATTAAAAGTTATAAACAGAAAAAGGAGTTATTTCAAAGTGAAAAAAATCTCGCCCTAGAGGTGAAATTAAATTTTGTATTACATAACGAAACACGTGTCGTGGTTTTATGAATCCAATGTAGTGAAAATCATCAAGTGAAATGAGTGTCTTTTTTTCGTTTCAATATGGATTTTCATCAAGCATTGTCCTTGCCAAATAAAACAGTATATTATGATACAAGTGTATAAGTGAGCCTTCAAAGCACGCGCAACGAGTTTGATGGCACGAAGCGTGATAAGTGTTGAAAAAAATATCCTGGAAAACAATTACTGTATTGTTTGTGATATTTGTGTTTTTTATACGAAATAAATCATTTTTGAAAGGCTTTTTCTGGTCCAACCTAGCTACATTTTTTATTTCGTACTTCTCATACGGAATACGAAGTGTTGCAGTAGATTCTGTGATAGATTCTTGGTTTCATACTTCATTCCATACAAATATGGAAAACATTGCACCACATTCAATATTTGTTGACATTGTTGAGTCTCTTGTTACACATTCAACGTTTGAGCTCTGAATCCATAGACTCAGGATGACAATTTCGTTTCGTTTTCTTATATTATTATCATTATTATTATTCGATCCTGGAGAGATTTCGGATTTTACTCTAGAGGAAAATATACTTTCTGTATATAACCTACACATACCATGGAGTGTTCGTTATCACCCGCAGGACTTTCATTTGCGCCCGTTCCAGGACGCGAATGCTAGTCTTGCAGGTCTGGCCGCAGGCGGCTGGGGCGTACAAAATGACAGGCCTGAACATCATTTTATAAATCAGAACTCTGTTCTTCAGAGAGAGTTCGCTCTTTCTGTTAATCAGGAGGTACAAAGTACAGATTTTCTTGGCAATCTTGATGTGTGATCTCCAGGTGAGCCGGCGATCCCCCGTTACTCCCAGGTACTTGACCTGCCCCGAACATTCTATCTTCCTTTTCGGGTTGTTTCTCTTTCGTCCCATCGAAATCGCCTGCGTTTTGTTAGGATTCAGTTTTATTTTCCACCACAGGTACCACTGCTGGAGGCCGTTTAATGCATTCTGCGAATAAACGACACCCATCAAGTGGTTGGCTGAGGAAGAAAGCAAAACCGTATCGTCAGCGAATAAGGAGATCTTCCCGTGTTAACAAATCTTGTTTTTTTTCAGCCTTGAAAAAGACGTCAATAAACGTCGAAACATCCGCAATTAGTAATCTCAGACAACCCATCATTGAGTCCTATTCCCGCTATCACAAAACCCAAATTAATTGTTATGTTAAATATTCATTTATTACATTTTGAAAATGTAATACCACTTTTAGACACGAAATTATTATTAGTCATTTCAATTCCTTCATTTCCAGTAATAATGGTCTTTGCTGGATGGCTGTCAAGGTACCATCTAATCCAAATTCTTTGGATTCATTTTGGACAGAAAAACGCGAACCTGAAGTACCTTCCCCTCCTGCAAGAATTCTACCTGCTATTTCTTTGTTTCTCGAAATGGGATCTTCAAAGTAGCCTTTCGCTACAGAGTTAGAATTCCAACCCCTGTGATTTTTCAACATTAAAATATCAGCTCCTGTTTCAACCAAAACGAAGGCTCAACTTCTTCGGAAAGAATGACCTGTATACCTTATAGTATTTGGTAATTGTAGATACTGGGCAACAAGTGATGGTATTTTTCCAAAAGCTTGTGAAGAACATTTTCCATGACGATAATTGATGATTGAAAACGTTTGATGACGTCCATTGAAAGGTCGTAAATTTAAGTATACTCGAAAGAGCTATAGGGCACTTATATTTTCAGTTATTTCATCAGTTATTGTAAATACTCGTTTTTTACCAGTTTTTGTCTTCTGGATTGTGAATACTAACACGTTGTCTTGAATATTATTTATAGACATTAATTTCAGTTCCATTTTGCCTACAAGCACCAGCCAATACAATTATTGAACACACCTGGAAATACCACAATATAGTTATAAAAATAAAGAAACTCAAAAATATACTATTTAATACCTTCCACATTAAGAAGCTCTCATATGGAGCTTCTGTTGAGAATTAATTCACATCATACTTGTCTTTTTAAAATTTTGCTTTTTTTTAAATCATTCAGTTTGGAAAACTTGTTGATATCAATATTATTTTTGACCATAATTGTAGATTCTAACATCGAGTATGTGAACTATAACGTTGATGATTTTAAAACTTTGGCCTTCTCCCGAAAAAAATTGCCAAAAATAATTCTCTTAAATTTTTAATATTATGTATGTTGCACCATTCCATAAAAATCACATAGTGTTTCAGATATATATTTGCCGAAATTTCTCTGGTAATGAAGTAGCTGCAAAATTACAGAAAACGCTTCTTCACACCTTGGCTCACAAATTTTCAACAGACTTCTATGTAAAATGAAACATGAAAAATGTAACTCTTATGAGTTCCAAAGAAATGTGAAAAAATTTTTAATCGAAAAAAGTTTTTATATATTGTCCGAGTTTTATGCCGAATGTTCAGGTACTGTTTGCTTTTGAGTTTAATTTATTTTTCTGTGTTTAATTTTTTTTAAGCTTTAGGTAAGTTGGGTTAGTTAGAAATACAACAATTGACAATTCTTATACGATGTATATTTGTCTTCAAAAAAAAAAAAGCTACTTACTCAGTTACTCAAATCAAAAGAAAAACATCTGAAAGTGAAAATTTGCATTCTCTTTCAGAATAGTTATTTGATTCTTCTTTTCCAGTCTCATATTGATAGGTTTTTTCTCTTTCAAAAATTATTTATATTCTTGGAATAGATTTCAAGATGTCAATCCATGATGGGAAAAAATAACAATAGGAATTATGGCCCGATTCTAATTGAAACAAGTTAATCAAGAGGCGTGGTCGCGAACATCCTCAAATACAAAACTATCAAGATAGGAATATTGTAAAAGGTTTATCTGCAGGAATGGACGGGGGCCTATTTCTGTTGGTTCAATTTATATCAAGTCTTCATAGAAAACTACCATATCTCCATCTATGTATGTGATTATTCCGTTTAGCATTCTTTTTGGTATTATCGCCTATGTAGATGAAAATAATTTTAAATAATTCATAGCCTGAATCTACAAATAATCTTTGATTTCAAAACTCCAAGCAATGAAGAACTACTGCCTGTTATCAAAAATTATATGAATCCTTCGAAAATAGATGGAACACTTTCCTTCCCTACAAAAAATATGATCAAGATCATGACAAAATACGCCTCTTCAAAAACATCCACTTTTTCAGTCACAGGTTGCAAAGATAATTGTTGGTCAGTCGTTTCATATGTTCTTATGATCATTGATTGCATGATTTTCCAGGGCAGTCGTCCGTTTGCAAATGTGCCAATCGGGCAGGTTTTTTCAACTGAAAACGTGCAAATGTTCAAATATTATCGTTTCATTTCTGAACTTCAAACGAAACTGAAACCACAGCGCTATTAACTTTATCCAAACCTCATTTGAATATTTTAGCGGTTCAACATGACACACCACATGTTTTCATCTGAAACAAACTCACATATTATGGAAAATGCATTCCAGGCGGGATATTTCATTTCCATCGTACCATTCTGTTGCATATAACAATGTTTTAGCAAATTCAGAAAAAATACAAAAAAATTCGTGAATTCAAACCGTTTCAACAATTTCTGTTTCTGAGTATTCGAGATAATCAGATTCATCACGTTTATAATGGTTGGAATAAAAATGAGCTGCAGATGAAATGAAAATTGTTTTTTCGCGCATCGAATGAGTGAAGAAAGTAAAAAAGGCAGATATTGGGTAAATTTCATTATTTTGTGTGGTATTGTATCATTACATTATGTGCCATCCTGAATTTTACTGTGATGAGGAAGGGATAGTTGGTAATTATTAAAAATAGATATAGCCAGGTGTATATCACATTCGGGAATATGTTATTTTTTACAAAGTCGGAAACGCAACAATTATCCTTAATCTGCAGATTTTTCCGTACCCAAAGAAGGTGTTGAATCAGTATTAGTGTCGTACCTCAATCGGTACAAAATATTATCTGAAAGGCAATATAGTTTCAAGGAAAATGTTCATAATCATATTTTATGCACGACCGGGCGTGAAGTAGCACTTTAGCGCCCGGATTTGCGGGTGTAAAGTAGCACTTTAGCGCCCGCGGACTACTTTATCGCCCGGCGGGCGATAAAATCGTTGAACAGGCGCTAAAGTGAATTTCAATTCATATCGATAGAAATCTATATTCCGATGGATCATATAATCAAATCCAAAACATTATTAACAATAATATAACAAAACAATGAACTAAATTAATTTGAAAAATGAATCATAACTTATTATTGACAATACAATTGGAACAGTTATTTATGGAAATCTTTGGATTAGTTGTTTTCTGTTGTTGCAGATAGTTACTGATTTCAACTGATTCCTCATTACTAGAAGTCTGAAGAGAATACATGTTATTATCTGGTGTTTTAGAGTAGTGAGCAATATTTTCAGATTGTCTGCAATGGCTAGTAGGAGGCTCATCATTTTCTTCAATTTTCTAAGCAATCTTCAGCTTATTTGCAGCTGAATTTTCAATATAACCTTCCGCAACAGTCGTCGACTTCCACCCAGCATGTCTTTTAATGTTGATTATATCTTCGCCTGCATCTGCTAATAGTTGCTGAGGAACGTCTGAAGCGGTAACCAGTATATTCTTTCGCATGAGAAATACCTAGGTAAGTGGCTATTCTGAATGGTATTTGACCGAATGTATTTTTTCCGATAACCTGTCTCGTACACTTTTTTATAATAAAAAAATAAACGCTCCTGATCATTCTTATCTCGCAAGGAAGAATATTTTCTGTAAATATCAATATGATTCTGTTCTATCGATTAGTAGATACTGATCATCCGTTGTTCGATAGTTATGTAAATGTCTCGAAATCTTGAATGTCGTCCACTGTGATATTTGCCAATTCTTCGCGGCGACATGCTCCACAAATACCAAAAATCAGTGCGACCTGCAATAAATTCTCAGATTAACATACTGAACATTGAGAAAACATGAAATTAGAACTTACTTTCATCATAACGTACAAATCGTCTGGTGCTTCCCTGAAAAATAACTCGATTTCTTCTCTGCTTAGAAACTTCGATTTCTTTGGTATATAACCATCAAATTTTAGTTTCAAAAAAGCTATCAATCTTGCGTATCTACTGATATCTATATTATCATGTACACTTGAAGTAGCTTTCAGCATGGAATAATATGACCACATGGTAGAGGGCTTACAATATTCAGATTTTTCCAGAAAAGTACAGTCTCTGTGTATTTCTTATTCTTTACATTTTTCCCGTTCCACCACCTCACGAATTCTTCATACACCTTGTCGTATATTTTCTTGGATTTACTTGGCAATAAACTCAATTTCGCATCCTCAGCTGCTTTACTTATTTCTGGTGGAGTACAATTCACACTTTCTTCGTCGCTCGAATCCATTTCAAAATCGGTAATGAATTATCTGTGATCACAAAAATTGACAGCAAATATGGCTACTAGCCTATATAATCTTATTTCGTAAAATTGACTGAGTTGCCATGGTAACATTCATTCCATCACTTCTTGATTTATTCTGTTTCCGATATGATATGTATATACATCCTCACGGCAGCCTTGATGTATTTTCATCATGTTCTAGATATAAAGACATGACATCAAATATACCGGTCGTGCATAAAATTTTGTATGTATTTCGGGCGTAATTTGCTTTTATGGACCTAGGCGTGTTAATAGCCCTCGCTATCGCTCGGGCTATTACTTACACGCTGCGGTCCATAAGAGCCTATTTTACGCCCTTAAAATAACTATTCTGCCCTAGATGAAAGTCTATGTGTGTTTATAGATCTGGCATATATATTGATGTATACGCCTTGGCGGGCATGCAGCCACTTCTATCGAGATAGGAGAATAGTTTTCGAGTGTTTCTTTCTGTCACTAGGTACCGCCATTCAGAAATTACTTTTCGATGCGTACCTACAGGTGATTAGGCTTGATGGTGTTTTCATTTGTGTTGGGTCTCCGTACAGCCAGAGGTTTTCGGATTCTGACTGGTGAATACTCCGTACTGGTGAGGGCCATGAACCTGAAACATAGTCAAGTTCATCGAAAGAAACATTTGTAATCAATTTTCACTGATAATGGAAGTTTGCGTGGATTTTCAGGTGGATTTCATTCAATTTAAGCGTGGTATTTGCCAAGAAAGTATTTGTTTTTCGCTTCAAGTCTACCACTTTGTGAAGAGAATTTGAGTCCTTCGTTTCTAATATTACACTTCACATGTTTGACTTTTTTTTACAAGCTTTTATTTATTATTACAAGCATCCATTTAGTTTCACTTGTTAGTTCGTTTCTTGGGTAAGTTTGGTCAAATCTTGCAAGTGAATTTTGACGACTTCTAGTCTTATGAATAATTTGAAACTTGTTCATAATTTCGGTGACAATGCATTATGGCAGTTCTGTTACAAAAAAACAAAATGCGGCTCCAAGATGGCCGGATGAGATTTGTAATTATGGTCCGATTTGATTGAAAATTGGTATGTGGAGATTTTCGGGGTCGGAGATCCATGAATTCGAAATGGCGGCTCCAAGATGCCGGACGAGTTTTGTGATTATTCGTCGATTCGTTTAAAAATTGGTATTGGGGGTGTTCGAGGTCGAAGATAATGAATATTGTCGAAATTCATAAATTCAAGATGGCGGCCCAAAGATGGAGGACAGTTTGTGATATGGTCAGATTCTATTCAAAATTGGTTGTGGGAGTGTTTGAGGTCGGCTATCATGATTTCTCTCTGCTCAAAATTTACAGAAGAGACGTTGTAGTAACGGTCATCTAGTAGAAATGAACAGACTAGGGCGAACCAAGTGAAAAGCAAAAAATAAAATAACTAACAAAAAACCGTTTTCAAGACAAACTTCCATTCAAACCGTGTACGAAAACGTATAAAATATGTTCAAGCATCGCAGACAATGATTTTGTTAACTTGGAAATGATCACAAAAACTCTTGCAAACGAGATCGAAACTACCACAGGAGTTTCAATTCGTTACTCTGTGGCTGAATGAAATTTTAATATGGCGCTAAGGAATCGTTAATCTATCGTTCATAATCCTGGGTGAAAATTCTTTTTTTGTAAATAGTTATATATTTTTCCGCTTATTTCATCAAAGAGTTTTGGAATAAATCTATATATTCTCAAGGTTATTTCGGGGAAAAAAAGTTGTTTAGATCCTTGCATAACTTTATCAAATCTTGTTGGTATATTTTTTGATTCAACTCTTTCACATTCAATGCCTAAAGTTGATAATATTTCTTATCAGTGAGCTTTCCAGTACAACTTGATTCAAAACATCCATTTACACTACAGAGAAATATGCCCAGTTCTTATTCAACACTTTTAGATAAAAATCATCAACTGAAAATTTTATTTTGTCGTAAGATTTGTACTACATATATGGGCAATCATTTGAAGTCTAGTAATTATTGGCAGCTTCTAGTGTTTCCTTCCTTAACTTCCTCATAGTCTTGCAATTGACTATGAAGCCATACTTATGTTGTGTCAGCTATGGAACAATTTCATGCATAGCCATTTATGTTGGTTGTTGATCCTATTGATTTTGATATATTGTGATCCAATTTCCTGTTTGACCCGTACTTCATGTGCGAGATGAATTGCCGGAGAACACACACACACACACATTGAAACGTAGCATTATAGGGTGTTTTTTTACGACTGTTTTTTTTTGCTTTTTGCTCCCAACCGAAAATTTTTGGAAATGTCCAAAAAATATTCCCTGAAAATTTGAGCTCTTAATATTAACAGTCGCAGATGATTCCATATCTGATTCTATAAACATCCTGTTCATATTTCCAAATAAATCATCATCTATCTCCCAGAGCGTGGAAAGATTTCCCATTTTCCCACTTTGTTTTTTTTTTGTGATCTATAACTTAGCGTCATTCCATGCTTTCTCATCGTACTAAAGCGCGATTCACTCAGGATTACATGCTCTACAAAAAGGCCTATTGCGACGTAGCTGTAATCTGCACCTGTTGAGATTGTACGGGTCACTGAATCAGAGTTTTGTCGGAAATTCTAATTTTTTTGACGTTACGTATTAACATCACAGTAAAATCACTATTTATCCGATGTAAGAATTTCGAATATGAAGCAACGTCAAACTTGTGAGGAAATTCAATTTTTATGAAAAAAAACCCCTTGATAAATCCGAATCGCTAAGTGCTGATATTCTCTCGAGATATGAAGTAAAAAAATCGGATTAACTTTTGTTTGTCTAATAACGAAAAGAGTTTATTCGTTGAAAATATGAACAGGATGTCATAAAATCAGATGTGGATATTGCGACTGAAGTTGTTTTCTTTTAGAAATTCACAAAAAATAACTTTATTTTTATCGTGGATTTTTCAATTCACAGAAAAATATTTCTATTCAATATTCAATTGAGAATGTTTTCTTTTCAACGAAAAGTTTGATTCGATAATTCTCAAAAATTCACATGTTACGACAGAGTTAACGCTTTAAATTCCGAGGAATATCAATATCAGTGATTCGGATTGAAGAAACTTAAATGTTCTACAAGTTTGTTTTAAATTTTTTCCCATAAATCCAGTCATTTATGAAGTAACGTCAAAAATAAGAATTTTCTACAAAAATCAGATATAGTGACCCGTACAATCTTACAGGTGCAGATTACAGCTGCGTTGCATAAGACACTTTTGTAGAACATACAATCCTGATTAAATCGTCCTTTGGTACGATAAGATAGCATAATATGCCGCTGAATTATAGATATTTGAAAAAATTACGTGTATTTTAAATGGGAAATCTTTTCAACTGGGAAAGTAATTAATGTTAATATTAGAGCAAAAAACAAAAAACTTGTCGTAAAAAACACCCTACGTAGCAAGGGACAGATCTATTTTTTGTACAGGTGCTGTGGAACATATATCTAGTAGTGTTGTTTCAACAACAAGAGAAAATGAAAAATGGCCAACACCCGAATCTGGGCCGCAGTAGGTGGCAAGACAAAGTTTTCCACCCATGATGTTGTTGTTGAGACTTGGTCGGTTGTGTTGCAAAAAATACTAATATTTTAGAATCATAATGAATTCATTTTCGAAGCTCTGCATATGTTGGTAATGTTTGAAAATGAAAGTAACATTTTCAACCTACGCAAACTCTTGTTACAGAGCCTTGAAGATGAATCAATTCAAATTCAAAGGTCGGTAAGGAAGTATAAGTTTTTCATCAACACCACTGATAAATTCCCTTTATAATAAGCAATCATTTGAAAGAACCATTTTTGTTTTCGTATACGTTCATGGTCGAGACATCTTTTTCCGGAATACCCCTGCTCGCACTATCCATGTGTATATTATATCTGATAGTGCTACGATGCAATATCCAGATCTATCAATGCACCAGCTTAATTGATCCAGTCCTCAAGACATGATATTGATTGAAGCGTTTAATTGCGTGCTATCTTATTCGAGGGCGCTTGCTATGATGTCATTCCAAATGTGGCATTGATAGAGCATCCATCTAATGCGGATTGAAGTATTCAGATGATTAATCTTGATTAGTGACGGGATATTCAGATGGGTTACGGATATACCCCAGAAATTGTCATTAAACACCCTTGTCATATCTTGATAAACTGAAGTTCAATTGATTTCAGGCAATTCACGAATGAATCCATGGTTCTTGTTGACATTTCCTCAGATTCCGACACATCGCTGGTATTCAGAAAAATATACCGCAACTCTAAAAGTTTGTTCGCAGGAGGAGACAAAAGGTCGTGCGAAATCTCAAGCTATGGGAAAAATAAAAAGTAAACCCTCCAAGATTAATTCTCATAGCTATAACATTTCAGAAATGAGTTTTCCATGATGTTAGCATGGAAATGGGCAGGGATTTTTTGGAAAATATATACTATATGAGGGAAAAGAAACAATTCTATAAAAAACGCTGGGGTCCGTCGACTCCATCATTTCATTATATTTATTGCCCTCTTGGCTCATATCAGGAAAATATTGCGACTGTTCAGACATGACTTCGAGAATATTCTGGTTTTTCCTCTCCGATCATGGTTCCCAGATCTTGAGAACTAGAAAATTATTCACACCAATACTTTGGAAGTGAAATGCTTCGTTCGTAATCTATGTAGGAAAGCATAGGTGAAATTTTAATACAATCCGGGTTTTTTATGTAGGACTGATAGATAGCGTTTATTTGACTGCGTTATGTGAATATATACATTTGAAGCAAGTCGAGGGACCTCATAAAATAAATATTGTAGAAAAGAAGTAATAACAATGAAATAGTATACATAAAAACAAGTTACCGGGTGACAATGGGACTAGGGCCATGCCCATATCTCCTTCACTTATCAACCGATTCGAATGAAATTTTGTACATAGATATGAGACACAATTTCGGATTGACAGACATATGAAAACAAAATGAGCAACTTCCGGTTTCGCCGGAATGGCCACCAACTTCGATTTTTCAAATGGAACACCCTGTATGATTGATGTTTTTCGGATTCTACGGTTCAAATTACAAACGACAGTGTTGCCAATTTTTGTATTTTGGAATTAAAAAATATTTTTAAATTTTTTTCAGCACAGGAGGCCTTCGAATTGAAATGTATACTAATTCACATCAGTAACTCATAGTGTTGGTCATTTTATCGATAAGATCAATACCAAATCCTACAGCCGGAATTGAAATTTTCTGAACGCATTTTGAACGAAAAAATGTTTTTTTCAAATGGTACCTACCAGGGGCATCTTGCCATTCGATAGAAATGTAACTACCAATTCAACAATATACATTATGTACCACTTTCTTTTTGTCTAAGACGTAGAAATGACAAAATGAAATCAATCTGAAAAAATTGGTAGGTAACATGACATCTATCCATTCTTTCAAACTTTTCTTCAGAATGGTAACAACGAATTACCAACAATAACCGACTTGACAATCTGAAATGATCATAAACCCATAACAGAAAAGATAACTTTAATATAATCAAACTGTTTGAATAAATCTAACGACTGAAACAGTGAAACATTCAACGTACAAATTATTACTCACAATACCATTATCCTGTTTTCAATAGAAGAGTTTCACAACCATCAAAAATCAATTTTATTCATTAATGACCAATGATGTGTCCGAAGTATTGCCCGTTTTCCCTAACCATAGACTAGTTCTATTTATTGTACACCTAATCACATTTATCAGGTCGTGAGCAGGAATTTCCTGAAATGCGCGCTCAACTCTATCTCTTAAGTCCTCCAAAGGAGTTGGTCTCCTCTAGAATACCTTGGATTTTATGTGACCCCATAAATAAAAATCGATAGGGGTTAAATCGGGCGATCTGGCTGGTCATCTGATTGGACCATTTGTCCCAATCCATATCTGCCCATAGGTATCACTAAGATATTGCCAACAAAATATTAGCATTATGTGGTCCTGCACCATCCTGCTGAAAATACATATTTGATCTGATGTTCCCAGGTAAATCGTTGATATTATTTTGAAACGTTCAATAAGATTTTGAGATACTTTGGCCCGTCAATTGCCCGTCGAAAAAAGTTGGTGCAATGATTCTTGTCCCTATGATTCCTTCCCAGACGTTGAATCCAAATCATTCTTGAAAATTACCTTCTCTCAGCAACCTAGGTTTGACTTAAGTCCAATACCTCGTATTATTTCTATTGTACATTCCATTATTCGTAAACCTAGACTCATATGTAAACAGTATCTTCGAGACAGAACCATTATTCAAATGATGATGACGCAAAAGCCAATAACAATAAGTTAGTCTCCGTTATGGGTCATTTTCATATAGATGCTGATGCAAACTGTATTTATAGGAGCGATATTTATGTTTTTTAAAACTTTTCTGGCACTTCTCCTACTGATCCTACATTCAATTTCCAATTCTCGCACTGAGGCAGATGGAGAAAAATGAACATATGCTAAAACATTAGTTTCCGCTTCTTCACTGACGATGAAGTGGATGTGGTTTTGATCAGCTGGTTTTTTCCTTAGCATCATTTCCAATTTCCTGCAATAGGTCTTCGATGGGTGTCGTCTTAACGGATAACGAACAGCGTATAGCATACTAGCATTGAAAGGCTTCTTCTGAAATTCTCCGTATATCAATATCATAACGATTTGTTCATTTCGAGAATAACGATTTTTAGTTTCCATTTTGAAGAAACTTTTCACAAACGAAACGTGATGACAACTGAAATTGGTATTTCACTTTTGACATGACATTAATCACCAACTGTTGTCCACGGCTACCTCCCATTTCATCAAACCTAAACGAATAACTCATTGGAATTTGTAGGCATCGTATAAAATATTGAATAAATCCAATGATTGATCCTTTTTAGTTTTGAACAAGAAGAAAGTGGTACATGATGTATATCGTTGAATTGGTAATTAAATTATCTATCGAATGGCAAGATGGCCCACGGTAGGTACCATTTGAAAAATATGTTCAGAAAATTTCAATTCCTACTGTAGGATTTGTTATTGATCTTATCGAAGAAATGACCATTGGCAACACTGTCGTATGTAATTTGAACCGTAAAATCTGAAAAACATCAATCATACAGGGTGTTCCATTTGAAAAATCGAAGTTGTTGGCTATTCCGGCGAAACCAAAAGATGGCCATTCTGTTTTCATATGTCTGTCAATTCGAAATTGTGTCTCATATCTCTGTACGAAATTTCATTCAAATCGGTACATAAGTGGAGGAAATATAGGCATGGCTCTAGTCCCATTGTCACCCGGTATAAGTAGGTATATTAAACAGTTTTGATCAAGATTAGGACAAATTATGGTAAGTTTGGTGATCCACAAATATGTTCTTCAAATATTTTGGTTGGGATTAGGGTCAATGTTATTGAAGAAAAACTGTTGCTTTCTTGCCAACGTTTCGAACTTCAATGAATTCATAATCAGGGCTCTGTAACAATGAGTTTTGTTCACAAATATTTTAGAGAAAAGTTGAATATGGTAAAGCAATAGGAAATATATATATATATATGAAAAATGCCCACACAATATTTAAACGTTTCCAGGATTTTAAAATATTTAAAAACTTAATTATGAAATATAAGAAAACTCACCAAAATTTAGTTTTTCTGAGTAGATACAGTGAAATAATAATAAATTCAAAACAGATATTCTAAATACGTCACACATATTCGTTTCTCACGTATCTAGAGTGGCTGTTTTGTATTTATTATTGTTTTACTGTATCTACGCGGTAAAACTTATTTTTGGTGAGTGTTCTTAAATTTCTTATTTTTTGTAATTGGAAAAATCATCCTTTGAAATTTTGTGGGCATTTTACCATATTCAACTTCCCTCAAAAATATTTGTAAAGTAAACCTCATTGTAACAGAGTCCTGATGATGAATTTATGGAAGCTTGAAACTGAACACAGAAGAAACCACGTGTCTACACTTCCATTGTACCTCTTCTTCCGCTCCACCCTACAACCAACTAAACATTAAATCACTTTCGGAGACTTCCATAATCCGTCCTGCAAATAAAATAAAATACTCAGGCGTAATTATAGATCATCCACATATGTTATGGGAACGGCATATATCATATCTATTAAACATATTCTGAAAACAAGTTCAGAAAATTGAAAGATATCATAGCTGGGAAGTACGTATCTTACCACACTTTAGCATTCTCCAGTAGAAAGTCGCCTCCGTTATGGATTATTCATTCGGGGCGCAGCCTCAAAAACTCATATTCACACTCTGGAAGTGAAGGGAAGAGACTTTTCAAAACTACCCAGATACCCAATAGATATCAAACGGTTATCTTATATACTAAAACAAAAATATTTGATATTAGACGATTATATTACTACAACTCATGCATTAGATACCATCCACAGAAGCGACCAAATGAGTTACCAAATCACCAATACAACATCCGATAAAACCAATATTATGTCTTTGAATTTATTTCTGAAACAACTACCCCAAGATTCTATTCTAATTTTGCACCAAATTGAACAAATACGTTCTTGAATCAGGTAGAATGGCCAATAACTTCTCTCAAATCTGAAAATATATAAATGTTTTTTTTTCGATATTCACATATGTCATAGTTTATTCCATCAGATTTTGTATTCTTGATATTATATTGATATAACATTCCAATATATCTTGATTTTTATGATACACTGAACCGTTGATTCCTTATTACTACATCCCTTTGTTATGTATCCGATGGCCTTTTAAGTGTCAACGTATCTTCCTTTAGTTGATTAATCACTAAGAAAAAATATATATACTGTATGAAATTTATTTTATTTGGTTACGAAATTTTATTCAACTCTATTAAATTCTCATACAACTGGCGTGGATTCGAGAAATGCAGAAAGAAGATTTGTGCCATAGAAATACCAAAATATTTTCCTCATTGACTCTATACTTTCTGGATCTAAATTTCTAAGAGACTTATTAATTCTTTTGAGAACTATAACTTCTTATGCTCATGATTCTTTCCATATTCTCTCTCATCCATTTTCAATTAAAAACGTATTTGAGCTTCGAAACAGATTGACTTTATCAGCTCAGTTCAATGACTTATTATGTTGCTTGGGTTCCTAACATAACTAATAAAACTCCAGAAATGAAGGGTAATCAAAAGTTAACTTTAAGTTATTGAGTAACGATAAAAACTGATAGAAATCGAACATAAATTTATGAATGTTAGAACTGTCTGTAAAATGAGAACATTATGAGAACATTATGCCTCGAGAAAGACATCTGAATGTTATGAGATCTCTTGCACGACTCATCTTCCGATCTATCCGACCTCTCCTAAAAGTCCAGTCATTTTAAGTATTTTCTATCTGTGATATAAGTTTGAAGAATTCATTTCCATAGCCACTGAATATTCAGTGCAACCATATGCAGGTGTCGAATTTGTTTTTACACTTTTATAGATTAAAAAAAAATCGGCTTTTTGATGCATATGGTAGTTTCTGTAATTTTTGGTGGTTTCAGAAAAAAACATAATGAGATTTAAATTTGTTTTTAACAAATTTCAAGCCCAATAAATAATAAAAAAAATTATATTTTTTTTGTTATTCTATTGAGAAATGCCAATTATGATTTTTGAAGAAAACAAAATTCTAACTAATTATTCAAAAAAAACGTTTATAAACAAAAGAATATTTTTTGTTTTAAAAAATCATTATATTTTCTAGAGAACAAAAAACTTTTTAACAAAAAATTAAACCGACGAAATACGGAACTGAAAAGTAAAAAATAAAATAAACCTTCTTAGTCTCAGTAACTAAGCTCCTAAATTAATGTAAGTAACTAATTTTGAGTCGGCGCCAAATAAACAAGCAAATGAATTAGGTAAGGCGTGAAATGATGGCATCGAGTGGCGCGGTGACATTCTGATAATTTTCTGGAAGTAATTTAATGATGTTCGTTGATTGTTCGTTTGGCGCCGACTCAAAATAGTTACTTACATTAGTTTGGGAGCTTAGTTACTGAGACTAAGAAGGTTTATTTTATTTTTACTTTTCATTTCCGTATTTCTTGGTTTAATTTTTTGTTGAAAAGTTTTCATTTACTTTTCAGTTCCGTATTTCGTCGGTTTAATTTTTTGTTAAAAAGTTTTCATTTTTCACTTTTCAGTTCCGTATTTCGTCGGTTTAATTTTTTGTTAAAAAGTTTTTATTTTTCAATTTTTTATGGCTAAAATATACTAATTACTACCTACTTGTTTTTTGATTACTTCCAAAATACTTACTTACCCACCTTACTTCAACTATTACCAGTTAAATAATATGATTATCTTCTTTTACTATTTGTTGTTATATAATTTTTTTTGTTGTTCTGGTTAGTTCATTTCATTACTTTGTATATCATACCATCCTCTCATAGAATATAATGGTTTTGACGGATGTGGAACAGAAATAATGTCAGTAGCGATCTGTCATTGTCAACTACGTATGTGTGTGCCAATGTTCATGAGTGAAAAATAAATTATCCCCTATTTTCTACCCGTAAGGGTATATAATTCCATTCGAAATCTAAATATAAGGTATACCCTATCTATAAAAAAAGGAATAATCCAAATCGAAGAACCTAGTACAAAGTTATGCCTGATGGAATCGGTTAACGGACCAGAAGTCAGAGGGTGAGTGATCAATATCCTTCATTTTGCTACCTTCAGGGGTGGATTTCATCTCTCGAATTCAAACGGGACCACCACTGAAGAAAGAATTATCGGAATCGGACGCCTCAGTAAAAAGTTATGCGTGATCATACATAAAAAAAATTATGGAAAAAAAAATATACGGGTCGACTAGAGAACCTCCCCCTTTTTGGTTTCGTTGGTTAAAAATGGAAAAATATATATTTTTTTAAATATCAAACTAATAAATTTGATAAAAATAAATAATTTATAACAGATGTTTGAAAAAATATTTTTCGAATGTTATTGAATGCCTTTGTTCGATGCAAACAGAGCATCAGCAACACATATGGATAAAAAAAAAATTCAACATTTTTTTATTTAAATATTTTGTTCATTTGAAAAAATCATAATAAACAAAATAAAGAACTCTCATGACGTAATCTTGTTTATAAATATAAGAAGCTCTCCAGGAAGCGACAATTTTTTAGAGCTAATTTTTCAAACCTTTATAGCGTTTTTTATGAAAAGAAGGACTAATCTACAAATGCGTAACTTGTTGACAAATGAACATCATTTATTTTTCCCAACGGATCTTTCAGGTATTGAAAACATAACCATGATTCATTCAAACTTTCAAATTGATATTTAATACTATAAAATGAATATTGTATGTGGTTTACTCTCTTTAGAGCCAACGCGGACATGCCGTAGCGATCGCGCGGAGCCCTATTTTCAATATTGAATTAAAATTATAAATAATGGAGATAGAGTTCCATAGGTCGGAACATTTTTATTTGAAATTTTTTCCTCTTTAAGAATATTTTTTCCGGTTTTTTGGAGACTTGGAACTATTTTTCGACTAGACTATATACAGGGCTATTCAAATTCGTTTCTGTACATGGGGATCTCGTGAACGATAAGAGATCGAGTGTCGGTTGAATCGTGGAAAAGTTGCGTGTTATAGAGACCTATTCAATGATGTGGAGAAATCGAATTCAGCTCGTTTGGTTCTGGAGATATACAGGAAAAACCAAAAAAATCTCAAATTATTTTTTTGCCTGTATCTTCTTTATTCGCAGACATATTGAAAATCTGTCTACATTTTGCTCTTGGCACTCGATGTGGACTATCCGAATAAGTTCATGAATCTTTTATACAGGGTGTCATCTGAACTTGGGCCACCCCCATCTTTGAATTTGTAAATACGGACCTGTATTTTCGGGAAGTTTCGGTAATATTCTATTATAATTGGGTGAATTATTCCTTTTGAATTACGGCCCTGGAAATTGGTTGACTGAGTTAAATAAAAACACTATAGCAACTTTCACGTCTCCCCATGTACCATATTGTTTTTCGAGAGTATTTTTTTCATTTTTAGGCACCAATTTATATTTCTTTACATTTTCAATGCTTTTTGAGCGTTTTCTACAATGAACTTCGAATAGCAAAACCTTGTATGATTATCTGAAACATATCTACAACAAAATAGATTATACATATGTATTTTGATAAGCTGAAAAAAAATGATAGCAATAATTACATCGAAACGAACACTATAGTTGTAATGGAAATTGAATGAAGTAATATATATACACAAAAAATTAATGGCGCAATAAATGTTCGAATAGGAGTCCTTCCATTCCGAAACATTATTGAACTCGTTTTTCCATATTATTTATTGCCCTTAATACACTTCTTTGCTGCATTGTTGCGAAAGCATTCAAAATCCTCAATCTCAAGTCTTCCACATTTTCTTGCACCATAAGGGATTCTTGGAGATAGAAAGATCATAACACCACTATAATACTTACCTATAAGTTGTTAATGTCTTTAGTTACCATGTTTAATACCGATTAATTTTTTATTTTTTTTATGTTCTGGTTCCCACGAAAAGGGATATCCTGTAATGTTCAGAGAACATCGTGGGAACCAAGGGAAAAAAGGTAGGAGTTGGTGTTCTTGAATTTCTGGAGGTTGTATGCTTCGGGAAACACCTCCCTAGGCAATGAGTTCCAAAGCCTCGCCATTCGTTGGATGAACGAGTCTTTGGAAAGTGATGTTCTGCAGGTCTCCAAAGTGACCACGAAGGGGTGTGATGACTGAACTTGACGGGTTAGTCTCGAAGAGACTGCCAAAGCAGGAATGATTGTTGATATTTCAGAAGAGCATCGACCATGAAAATATCTATAAAATAGAGACAAATCGCCAACTTTTCTACGGTGTTCCAGACAAGTGAGCGAATTTGTAAGCGAGGCATCACCGACGAGACGAATTGCCCTTTTTTGGACAGAATCCAATAGCCTCAGGATATAATTAGGTGCCGCGCTCCAAATATGGGAACAGTATTCCAGGACAGGTCGGATCTGTGACTTATAGATCATGAGCAGCTGAGAGGGGGTGAAATAGCTCTTGGCACGAAACAAAAAACCAAGTTTTTGGGATGCACTTTTGGCAATGGACCTCACGTGATTTTCCCAGGAAAGGTTATTGCTGATAGTAATACCAAGCATCGATATGGATGACTCCAGTGGTATGGTTACTCCTGACAAAGTTATGTTAGGCACAGTGAGATCGGCTTTTCTAGAGAAAAGACATGCTTGTGTTTTGTTTGCATTGAATTCTACCAAGTTATTAGATCCCCACTCGAGAATTGTTGCTAGGTCCATATTTATATTATTAACATTTCTTCCTCGTTCATTTCTGGTTTCATGGGCTGATATAGGGGCCCTGGAAGAGAAAGCGGTATGGAGGGTACTATCATCGGCAAAGCTGTGTACTGGACATGAAGTTGCTTTCAACAGGTCGTTGATGTGAAGTAGAAATAGTGTTGGTGCGAGAATAGATCCTTGCGGAACACCAGCATTTATGAGTAGAGTGTCAGATGAAACTCCATCGACCATTACATTGAGAGACCTGTTTGAGAGAAAAATAGCAAGCAGAGAACACAGCTGAGATGGCAAGCCATAAGACGGAAGCTTGGCGAAGAGTCCCTGGTGCCGAACTCGATCGAACGCCTTGGAGATATCTAATGCCACAGCTAAAATTTCTCCATACTTTTCAATAGATAGCTGCCATATACGTGAGACGTAAGCGAGCAGGTCACCAGTTGATCTCCGATGGCGGAAGCCATATTGCCTATCGTTGACAATTCCTGAGTCTTCCAGATATTTCATGAGCTCGATGTTGATGGCTTTTTCCATGACCTTTGAAATAATAGATAGCAGTGCGATAGGTCTGTAGTTGCTAGGTAGGGCCTTTTTGCCTTTTTTAGGGACTGGCTGTACTCTTGCAATTTTCCAATTGGACGGAAATACCCCAAATTGTAAGAGTGGTTGAACAACTTGCAAAGAACAGGTGTTAGTTCGGGGCACATTTCTTGAGAACAATCGGCGGGATTCCGTCAGATCCACAGGCTTTGTTGGTGTTGAGACCCAGCAAAATCTTTCTGATAGTACGTTGGCGAAAGGTGATCTCGGGCATGTGACTGTCAATAGGTGTAATGTTCGGGGGTTGTTTTCCCGATGAATCCAGAGTGGAATTTCCAGCAAATAGGTGCGCAAAGATATTGGCTTTTTTCTGGGCAGTCGTTGCTAGTGTTCCATCTTCTTTGGTTGGAGGAGGAGATGAGCTGGAAGTGAAGTTTTTCCCCACAGCTTCGGCGAAAGACCAAAATGAACGGGATCCGTTAGGACATTCAGCAAGTTTTGATCTTATTTTGGCATTGTGGGCATCTTTTGAGCATTCTATTGTCTCTTTGCATATGCCTCTAGCCTCGACATATGCTGCTCTGGTCTCAGGGCCCGGATTTTTTAGCCGTCGATGGTATGCTGCCTGTTTGGAAGCCACAGCTCTAGAGCAGTTTCTGTTAAACCAGGTCTTATCGGATGATGTTCTTCTTTCGGTATTCGGTATGTTAGTTTGCATCCCCAACATGATGATTTCGGAAATTGTCTCAGCACATCGTGTTGGATCTACTGAAGAGAAACAAACTCTCTTCCATGGAAACGCTGAGAAAAACATACGAAGACCTTCCCAGTCGGCCGAATTGTAATGCCACATGAGACGGGGTGGTATTGTGCAGCTCGATGGTAAATGAAAAGAGCATGTTGTGGAAATGAGGGTGTGATCAGAGTTTCCAAGTGGGGCACAAACTTCTATTCTATACGGGTCAGGATTGGTGGTGAGGAAAAGATCTAGTGTATTGGCAGACCGGTTGTTGACATCAGAGATGCGGGTTGGTAGCTCGACCAGTTGTTCTAGATCATGAGTGATGGCGAAGGCCTCGGCTTGACGACCCGCATCATCTGTTTTGTTAGAGAATTCGAGCCAGGCAGCGTTATGTACATTAAAGTCTCCCATGATTATGGTTTCAGCTGTTGGATGGTTCTCCTGAGAACAATTGTCGATAATATTTTGACATTTGTCATATTTGTTGTATATCTTTGAGTTTATTGGTGTGGAAATGATGTTTCCCGCTGAAGAAAAACGAGAATTTATTATGAAAACCATAGAAACAGTTATGCTACAGCCCAACGGTATATGGAAATTTATCCTGGAAGGCGTCAACCGCATGAAACTTTGTTCCAGAAATTAGACAAAAACCTCAGCGAATTTGGATCATTCAATAAGCCTCGCAAAAGTTATGGTAACAGAACTCCAGTCGAAATAGAGGAGAGTATTGTTGAAAAAGTTAGTTTTTATTTTTTATTCTGATGAACTCTCAGTAATATCACTGAATTTTAGATTAATGAAAATTCATCGAAATCATCGGTACAAATTGAAGATGAATTGAGTTTGCCACAAAAAACAGTTTGGCGCACTCTCAGGAAGCATAATTTTAAATGTTACAAAATTAAAACGGTTCATAAATTACATCCAGGAGATCCCGAAAGAAGAAGAAATTTCTGCAACTGGTTGCGTAGACAAATCGTAAGAGATGGGAATTTTTTGGATAACATCATTTGGACCGATGAGAGTCGTTTCACAAATTGCGGTGTATTCAATAGGAATGATGAACATGTCTGGTCTCAGACCAATGAAAATAATAACAGAGGAGTTCGTCCTCAAGTGCGATTTGGATTTAATGTATGGGCAGGAACTTTTGATAATAAAATTCTTGGGCCATATA
Source organism: Gonioctena quinquepunctata (assembly GCA_018342105.1). NCBI lineage: Eukaryota > Metazoa > Arthropoda > Insecta > Coleoptera > Chrysomelidae > Gonioctena > Gonioctena quinquepunctata. The sequence continues at coordinate 208,017 of JAFIRS010001401.1, forward strand.
TTTTCCAGGAGACATTGAATGGCTACCGTTACTCGCAATTCTTAAGGACCACCTTCACTGAATACCTCGCAGATATTCCAATAAGTAGGTTCAATGGAATCTGGTTTCAACATGATGGAGCTCGTCCTCAATGTACAAGAGAGGTTAATCAGTTTCTGAATACCACATTCAACAACAGATGGATAGCAAATAATGGGCCAATAAGATGGCCTGCAAGATCACCAGATCTTACAATTTTGGACTATTTTCTATGGGGGACATTGAAAAATAGGATTTACGCTGGCGGAGAGATAGAAAATATGGAAGACTCGAGATTGAGAATTTTGAATGCTTTCGCAACAATGCAGCAAGGAAGTGTATTAAGGGCAATAAATAATATGAAAATACGAGTTCAAAAATGTCTTGAAATGGAAGGACTCCAATTCGAACATTTATTGCGCCATTAATTTTTTTGTGTATATAAATTACTTCATTTCAATTTTCATTACAATTATAGTGTTCGTTTCGGATGTACTTATTGCTATCATTTCTTCTCCAGCTTATCAGAATACATATGTATAATCTATTTTTGTTGTAGATATGTTTCAGATAATCATAAAAGGTTTTGCTATTCGAAGTTCATTGTAGAAAACGCTCAAAGAGCATTGAAAATGTGAAGAAATATGAATTGGTACCTACAAATGGAAAAAATACTTTCGAAAAACACTATGGTACATGGGGAGACGTAAAAGTTGCTATTGTGTTTTTATTTAACTCAGTCAACCTATTTCCAGGGCCGTAATTTGAAAGGGAATAATTTACCCAATTATAATAAAATATTACCGATACTTCCCGATATATAAAATTTGATTTAATTTCTCAGTATGAAGTGAACGTCGACAATCCAAAAACTACAACAAAAAATACAGGTCCGTGTTTAAAAATTCGAAGATGGGGGTGGCCCAAGTCAGATGACACCCTGTATAAAAGATTCATGAACATATTCTGATAGCCCACATCAAGTGCCAATAGCAAAATGTGGACAGATTTTCAATATGTCTGCGAATAAAGAAGATACAGGCAAAAAAATTTGGGATTTTTTTGTTTTTCCTGTATATCTCCAGAACCAAAAGAGCTCAATTCGATTTTTTCACATCATTGAATAGGTAACTAAAATACGCAACTTTGCCACGATTCAACCAACACTCTATCTCTTATCGTTTACGAGATCCCCATGTACAGAAACGAATTTGAATAGCCCTGTATATGCTGAAACACGTTGATTTGTTGAAAATATAAACAGGATGTTCATAAAATCAGATGTGGAATCATCTGCGACTGAAAGATAAACTTTAGTCACTATCTTCCATCGTCAAGATAACCTCTTGGGGGGTATTCATGTTGAAAAAGGAAACATTCTCAATTGAATATTGATAGAAAAATCTTTCTATCAATATTCAATCTCATTTTTGTGATTTCTGTGATTAGCGATTTGGGAATCAATATTATCATTATTTCACAGCAAGAAGTGTAATATATCGACAAAAATCTTCCAGGAAACGAATGTTACTGTGTTCATGAACAATATACAATTTCGACACTTCCACAATCTGAAAACAAAATCGAATGGATCAGGAAATTAATACAACTTATTCATTTATTAATTTGTCATATGGCTACACATGAGTAGAAATACAGAGTAGCTTCAAATTCTAATGTCTGGATTTTGAATCCAGTTTATAAAAATCTTCGGTGGTGCATTGGCTAGGTCTTTTTTCCCAGTCGTACGGTAGATGGTGGATTGTTGGCCTCTCCATACTGCAGTCGCATGTACTGGATGCACATACTCCACAATTTATGTTGAGTCGGTTCAGGCTGCTCCATGTTTTCCGGGGTGGAGTGAAATCAGGAGGTGTTCGATTGATCTGGAGGGTATTAAGAATGTTAGGAGAAACGCTAGTATGCCGTTCGTGTTCTCATTCAAGTTCCAGGTTGAAGTAGTTGGCAATTAGTGTCTCAGCAGTTTGGATGGGGGCTTTTCTGGAGCGGAGCCTGTGGCCTAGGTGTGCGATATCTTCGTGAATTTCAAGGAGCGGGTTTCTTCGGATTTTATCGAATTCTCTGCACTCTGGTGGAATATGTTACTCAATCTAGGGAGTTGGTTTGATGGAGCCACGCATGGAGTTTTTCAATTGGGTGTCAACCAAGTTCGTGTGAGGGCTGTTTATCCACACTGGGCAGCAATAATCTGCAGTTGACAGAACCAATCTGATGACAGAGGAACGTAAAATGTCACCTGATGCACCCCAGGACGTGCCACTCAATTTGGAAATTATGTTGTTTCTAGTTTTGAGTTTGGCAGCTACATGGGATGTGTAGTTTTTGAACGATAGTGTCCCATCTAGTACTACTCCGAAGACATTTGAAATAGTGTAGGCTGGTACCATTAAGGTGGAAATTTAGTTCGACCATTGGCCATTTTATTGTTCAGGTTGAAACACGATGTGTTGGTTTTTTATAAGCTGAGTTTGAGTCTCCATTGCACTAAATAATCGTTCATGATAATCAAGTCTTTCTCTGTTTCGGCGAGGATTCGGTGGCTGAATCCCAAGGCCATATCGTCGGCATGGCAGAATTTTTTGGAGCGTGTTTCGGGTAGGTCGGATATATACAGGTTGAAAAGTTGCGGGACTTGTAGTGACTCCTGGGGGCAGTGCTGCCAACCCTACAGTTTCAACTGTAGATTTAGAGTTTTTTTTTTTGAAATCTTCCCAGTTTTAAATCTACAGTTTTTTATTCAAGATGCTCGCATCATCTATTTCATTCAGTGTGTAGTCCGTACACTAACTCAGCCCCAGCAAAACTATCAGTACCGATCGGAGTACGTAATTGTCAATCGATTTAATAGATGGTGTAAGCGGATAGAGTAAGCAGTAAGTTCCATCTCTCGTCGTTCGGTCGAAGGTCGAAGTCTGTTTTACAAATAGCTTCAATTTATTTCTGATTTATTATATTATTTTCCAAGTTTTTGCCCGGAAAATATAACAGGGAATGGAGAACTCTTGAATTTTGATAAGAATTTGGAACAGTTTTGAGGTCATGCCAAATTAAAAAAAGGCGATGGATCTGCAAAAGTTTCACAATTATCCAATCTAACCAAAAAGCTTTTGTGTCTGCCGCACAGTACTGCTACGCTAGAACGCTTGTTTTCAAGCTTTGATATGGAAACGGAACTTAGGAATGAATATATATATATATATATATATATAAATATATATATGTATATAAATATATATTATATATGTAAATAGTGCTTCTCAAAATTTCCTCCCCCCCGTCTTATTTTTGGAACGATTATACATAAACAAGTGAAATTTGGAAACTGAATATTAAAGGTTGTAAACTACTGGTGATGATAGATGACGAAATCGTCAAAGATGACGTCATAAGGCCATTGTGACCAATAATTTTAGATGGAACCCTACGGCAAGCCTCTTTTAAAAGGTATCGAAAAAACCTATTCAATAATACTAATTTTGTTTGTTTTTATGGCAGTTTTGGCAACTCGCTTTTTAAAAACGCAAAGCTGTGATGAATTGAATCAGTTGATACTGAAATTCCAAATTAAAGCTCCGCCCCTGGATAGTTGTCAAATAAGCTGACGTTTTTGTTAGTCTCCATAATTCGACGTTTTTGTAATTGTCCAAGTTTTTGTACATTTAATAATTTGTGTATTGTTAATCGAACGGTCAACTGTTTCAGCAGCTTTTGGTACTTTCAATATTTTTGTACATTTTAATGATCTGTTAAACTTTTGTGAGCCGAACGTTTAAGTGCTCCAAGAAGCAAAATGGTACGTGCTTTAGGTGATAAAGTAGCAGCTATCCTAATTCTTGGTGAAACTGGACAAAATATTCATGCAGCAGAACGCACTTTAAATGAGAGATTTCCCGATCGCCCCGTTTCGAGGACTTATTCAAGGCAGCTCCTTCGTAAGTTTGAAACAACGGGTAGTATTAATGCTGCGAAACGGTCTGGCAGATCACAAATTTCTGATGAGAAATAAATTTATATACTGGCAGAAGTAATAGTTAATCCTACTTCTTCAACAACTCACGTTGCATCTACCTGTGAAGTCAGTCGAAGTACAGTAGACAGGGTGTTGGAAAAAAACAAATTTCATCCATACAAATTAAAAATGGTTCATCAACTCTCAGACGACGACCCAGACCGAAGACTAGAATTTTGTGAAAATATGGAATCTAAAATCAACCAACAGCCAGACTATGTCAAAACTATTTTTTTTAGTGACGAAGGTACTTTCTATCTAAATGGGAATGTAAATACACAGAATGTGAGGTATTGGAGTGACGCAAATCCTCACCTGTTTCGTGAAACACATACCCAATTTCCCCAGAAGGTGAATGTTTGGGCAGGTATCCTGGAAAACCATATCGTTGGGCCTCTTTTTTTAAATACTAATTTAACTGGTGAGGTTTATCTGGAGCTGTTGCAAAACGCAATAGAACCGTTAATCCTTGAAATTTTGGAAGAGAATCCAGATGAATTCGGCAATTTGGAAATAAAATGACAACAGGATGGTGCTCCTCCACACTATTACGGTGTAGTAAGACGGTATTTGGATGAGGAGTATCGTGGTAGATGGATTGGACGACGGGGTTCAAGGGAATGGCCAGCTCGATCACCGGACCTCACACCTTTGGATTTTTTTCCGTGGAGGAACTTTGATTCGAAGTTCACTGAACCTGACAATATTGACGGTTTAAAACAAAGTATTGTTGCAGAATGTGAGGCTGTTTCCGCAGACACATTTGCAAAAGTACGAGAAGAGTTTAAAAATAGGATATTTCACTGTCAGGAAGTAAATGGAGGTCACTTCGAGCAATTTCTTTGAGTAGATACTGATTCTTAAATCTGTTATTAATATCATACTGAATGGAATTTGAATTTTGATGTTCACTAATGAGCCATTAAAACTGCCATAAACACAAACAAAATTAGTTTTATTGAATAGGTTTTTTTGATACCTTTTGAAAGAGGTGTCGCTTGCTGTAGGATTCCATTTAGAATTATTGGTCACAATGGCTTCGAGACGTCATCTTTGACGATTTCGTCATCTATCATCACTAGTAGGGAAGTTTAAAACCTTTAATATTCAGTTTCCAAATTTCACTTGTTGATGTATAATCGTTCCAAAAATAAAAGGGGGGAGCGGACTTTTGAGAAGCACTGTATATATAAATCAAAAGTTTGATCATCAAATGATTTTTTTGATTATAATACCTTTCCCATAGGTATTTCATTCATTACTACCATTAAATAATACAAAATAAGAAAAAGCTGTAGATTTACTGTTTTTGAATTGTTATTTACAGTTTTTCACAGTTTTTTTGAGCATGTATACAGTTTTACTGTAGGATGGGGTTGCTTGCGGGAGTCCGTTAATTAGAATCCGTCGCTCGCTGTTTTCCATGTGGACTCGAAAAGTGCGATTGCCGAGCATGTTGTCAATGAGCTTTGCTATTGTTTTGCTCAAGATAGCTTTCGGAAGATTGTATATATTAATATAAGTGTTCAAGGGTGAGAAAATACTTTGCCCTGTTAAGTTACTTCGTACACCAGATGAGAAATATTAGATTAGTCAGTAACTTGTTGTATTCAAAGTTTTGCGTATCAGAAAAAATTAGTGAATTGAAAAATTATTCTCTATTGTCGAAAATTATCATGAACTGAAAAATCCATATTCACAGTTCCCGAAACGTATAGAGATAATTATTTTTCAATTCGGTAACTTTTTCTGATTGGCAAAACGTAGAATACGGCAAGTTACACACAAACTGAATATTCCATTTGTTAAAAATAATTAGGTGTGTGCAGTAACTTATCGGGGGTAAGTAATTTTTTGCCCTTCTACACCAATTCATTCATTTGTTTGCCCAGATAGTGGAATGTTATGATTCCTCCACAAAAAATTAGCTTCAAATAATAGATACATTATTTATACTGGCTCCCTGTCATTAGTTGATATTTATAGCATGGGCAGTTATGTTATAATCCACTAGCACTCATATATAACATCTCTTTCCTCCATCAATGGAATTTTTAAGTCTATTTTGATTGGGTTTTCACTATACATCCATAGCTGGTTCTAGCACGGGAAATTCATTGTTTTTAGAATCACTACTGGATTGAATCAGTCGCTGTCATGGATAATCCCAATCTCTGAATAAACTTTCTCCATTGACCAGCGACTTCATTTCCAATTACACTTGTGGTGATGAATCCAATCAGTAGCCTGACACCATGTTATGTAAAAAAAAATCTTCAGGAAACGTTTATGACTGTGATTATAAATAATCTACAATCTTCCGTGTCAGGCAACCCATTAATACCACCAAAGGCGGAATATAAACAGACTCTCAAAACTTTCGTATCCTGGAATTCCAATGATACAAAAAAAATTCTTGACCTGCCTTCATCATAGGCCACCAGCATACGTATATTACAACCGACAGATATGAAAAGGATAAAAAACGTATTTGAAAAAAAAAAATAAATGAGAATCTACAAAAAATAAGAAAGGATAAACATTTGAATTATGAATACAAATTTGAAACAGGATGTCGAGTAGTAAAAGAAATCAATAAAAACCTTCAGGATAAAATCTAGAATATTGTCAATATTTCAACAGTTATTTTTGGCCAATCTCAACTCAAGCGAGGTATAGATACAAAATCTCTCCTAGACAAATTGAGTCCGCCGAATTTGAAGATAAGCCAAAAACCATGGTTGAAATATTGACAAACTCCATGAATTTTCTTCCGTTTTCATATCTTTCTGAACCTCACAACTTCGATATGAAATGTTCTATCGTAAAATTCAACCAGAAATATAATATAACATTCGAATTCTGTTTATGTTTTATAGAATCAATAAATTTGGGGCATTGAGCAATCTGGCCATATTCGATAATTGAAATTCACTCAATTCTCCACCCCTGTTCTGGCTCCCGTCGAGTGTTATCTGAGAAGATACTTTGATTTTTGTCAACGTCCTGATGGGAATACCACAAAGGCGGAATACAAACAGACTCTCCAAACCTTCGTTTATCCACTTTGTATCCTGGAAATTCCAATGATACAAAGCTCTGTGTAATGCTGAGGCCTCAGTCACTTTTATGTGCATGTCATACGTACAAAACGAAAAACGGAGCAATTATTGTTGCTAGTTTGTTTGGTTATTCGAGCGTCCCTCCACCCGTTTTACAGATTTCAAAGTGGATTCGAGTACCCGTGTGAGTCTACTGAATATTCCAGAGTTACTAATAAACATGATATTTTTGGGAATTTTTATATAAAAAATTAATGTTCACCGATTTAATCAGAGATTGTGTAGTTTTCAGTATCGTGGTGAACCTATTAGGAGAAATGTGTTTATTTAATAAATAATTTGTTATAAACAAATAAAGAATAAAAAAATCATGTTTGTCTTTTTGATTTTTTTTTAATGTCGATTTTTTTTTAAGCTGCCAGTTTTTTGTTATTTAGCAATGCAGTGCAATAACTTGTAAACTATAAGCAATACGACAAGGAAGTCTTTTTTATACCCATTAAATAATAAATAAATTGAGATTTTGAAAAAATTGCATGTTCAAAAACATGATCATATTTGAAAATATATAAAAAATAGTTTTTTCTGCTCAAAAAGTCTTTTATGATTGTTTTTCTCCAGTACCTAGAAATGTTTATCAATGGTCAAATTCTCAGAAAAAAATGTCGATAATGTCATAACGATGCGTTTTTCATTCCAATTTTTCGAACAATTATATATATAGAAAATAGTTCGGAATATTTGGCATTGCAGACAAATTTTTAAATTCCAAAAAAAACCATCTTCGAGCAGGATTCGAACCCACGATTATCACGCATATATATATATATATATATATATATATATATATATATATATATATATATATATATATATATATATATATATATATATATATATATATATATGTATGTATCCTTTCTTTTTTTGGAGGGGGGGGTGTAAAAAATCCTTCATGGACAGAGTGTGGGACTCAGTTTATTCTACCAATTACTAATTTCAATAATTGCTTAATGAGTTGGCCTCATGGAGCAATCAACTCATTGAGCAGTTATTGAAATTAGTAATTGGTGGACTGAACTAGATAACTGGGAATATCTCCTAAATACAAACAACTTTTTTTCATAACATTTTTCGATATTTTATATAATAATGTCACTTTACTCTATAGTGAATTTTGAATATCGGTCGATTCCTGCTCAACCGCACGCCACTGATAATAATGGTATTCAGTCCAATTGAATCCACCAACTTTTATGAAAAAAAAATTTTTCTGAGAATCTAGTAATAAAAAAATTTCCCATATGGTTCCAACACTGTATGTATATATATATATATATATATATATATATATATATATATAACGGGGCCTGTGGCTCAGTGGCACCAGCGTCGATCTTGTGTCAACTGTTTCCACCTGGCGCGGGTTCGATTCCCGCAGCTGGTGAAAAATTTTTTCAAGGTCCCAAGAGTGGTTTCGGATCCCACTATAAAAGGTAAGGTCCCCGTGATCTTAACTCGTACAAGTTTTCATTAACTCCTGAGGGTTGGTCAAACAACTAAGAAAGCGGTTAAAAACAATATATATATATATATATATATATATATATATATATATATATAATGTTCAGTGATTATAAAATAAAACGATCGAAACATTTAAAAAAATATTTTTGGTAGCTCTATTTTGTTTTATGATTATTTAATCCTTGTACTTGGTAATAGAGAAGAAAAAAATTTAAATTTACAAATTTTCCAATTACCTGTGCTTTCGTTGATTAGGTAATTTTTTATTTTGTAAATCAACATTAAAACCTGTGTGATTTTCAAATTGAAAACCTGATATTTTTTCTACTTCTCGAATCCATTTTTCGAAGACTCCAATAGAAATTCCCGTTTATAAAAATTTTTAATTTGGATTTTTAACTTTTTTATCAACTGTGGGATTGAAGAATTATAGAACCAAATAGTTTCTGCAAACTTTTGTATAAGCCAGCTACTCCAAGGCATCAGCGATAAAAAAATATTTCAGCTCTACACAACTCCACTCGTTGATGTTGACGAAGAACCATTCTTGAACTATCAGATGACTTGGACAGTCCCAGATCGATGAAAAACAATCGCGACCAAAACTACAAGAAATGATTCGAAAAACTACAGTATCATTCCAACGTGACCAGAAGCATTTCAACAATCAGCAAGGCCACACTAGTGTTGCTCACATGACTGAAATGCTAGGTCTATTCACGGATAACACAGGCACCGAAGAAACGACGAGCAGAACACAATTCGACAACTAATCCAACCATAAACGAGTCGCAACCCCTTGGTACCCCTCGAACCGTCGAGACCACAGAGACTGTTTAACCAACATTATTATGTTGAAACGTAATAAACAATAACTGACCTTGTTATGTTAACACTAGACTGTTTTCAGACAGAAGCGTCAGGTGAATACCAAGATCATGTTCACATATAAAAAAGTAGCACTGAATGAAATGAATCAGTATCATCAAAATAATGGTGATTCTCATTACAACGACCTAACAGGGTCTCCCAATCAATCCCTCGCATTCACAAAGGGCACACCTATATTGTCGTTGCAATGTCCTATAGGGACGAATAGCATACCTCTCTTCAACATCCGCGATATAAACTCGATTATATATCGCATCTTGCTATAGTGGCATATCATTTCTTGTACCTGAACGGAGAAAGGCATATGCTTTTTTGTCCGCAAACGTGTCAAACTCGCTAATTATATTGTATGTGAATGGTTGGCCCAATTTGAATTCTTAATTTTCATGCCCGATCGTTGCTATAGATAAACTCTGTTCCATATTTCAAAAACGTCTTTTGTCATTAGTAATATGATTTGTTGTGTTATAATCTGGAAACATACACCTAGTATCAGGTTTTCTCCATATTTCTGTACATGCTTTGAAAATGTTTCATCCAGATTATCTATCTATCTTTGAACTTGAAGACATGTTGTTTTCTGGATACAGTCTCATGAGTGTTCTGGAACTTCAGTGAATACCTATATGATTGCCTTTTCAAAATTCGATTTGTTGAGCAACCTTGGATCTATAAATTTCTGGGTAGATCATCAACTACATGGTTTAACTATCTTTCGAAACTTTCGTTGGTCTATTAATTCATTTATATAATAACAAGCTCAACTTGATAACATTTTTCCTGACTTAACTGAATGGTTTTATCAGAGATATAGGATATAAGGAAAAAACACCAAATACACTCATTTAAATTTTTTCAATATATTAATAAACTTTGGAAGTTCAAAAAAATAGTTGAACTATAGAGTTGATGATCCACCCAGATTTCACAGATATTTTATATCGTTAACAAATCTAACATTGAGAAGGTATTCCATGAGGACATATTATTTTTCCATTGAGTATTTCAATTATCAATTTCTAACCCAATATGACACTAACATAATACAGCGTATGCAAAATAGCTGTTCAACGTTAATTCATTGTATTAGAAGAAACTGTCCAATATCACATAAAATTGAAGAAATGGGGTGGCTCGAAATGGAGGAAACTATAGTTGCTTCATACCTAACGTTATAATGACCAATCAGCCGTTAATATATTTTTGATAAGTTGGGATTTCGTAGAAATCTACATGATGCTAATGTTCGATCTAAAAATTATATTTCAATTCCATCTCATAAAACGGAACTCTTCGAAAGGAGCTTCTCTTATGCAGCTGCCACAATATTTGATAGTTTGCAAGTTTTGCCAATACCAACAGACTTACAGTTCGTATGTCAATATACAAATCTATACTCAATGGATCCTTCACGCAACCACTTTGATTAAACTTATTACTCCTGATAATACCTCCTGATGTATACCATCCACTCTTTCCTGTCTCTGTAACACTCTGTATCTTTTCTTGTCCTGTCCTTTTTATTACTCTTTTTTCCTCTTTCCCACTGCCATCATCCTTCATATAACCCTTTATGTAATTGTATGATGACATACATTGCATTGGCATTGTTCCCACGTAAAAAAAATACTATTATTATTTTTCATATCTTTATATATATATATATATATATATATATATATATATATATATATATATATATATATATAATTCTACTGTTCGTGTGTGGCACTGAACTCCTCCTAAACGGCTGGACCGATTTGAATGCATTTGGGTAGGATGGGTGGATGGTTTAGATTCACAAATCAGCCCGGCAGATGGCGCTGCAGTCGGTATCATAAACGGCTGGACCGATTTGAATGATTTTATTTGTATGCGTTTGGGTGGTGCCTTGGATGGTTAAGATTCACAAATCATCCCCCTAGATGTTGAGGGTGGTCCACCCCTTGATTTGCTTTTTTAATTTTCGGAATAAAAATTGCGTTTTCTTTTTTTTATGATACCGCATTCGAAAATACATAAAACTCTGAATTTTCACCCTTCTACGATCAACCACTATTTTTTTGTCAAATTTTTTATTTTGTCATGACTTAGAATTAAAAAAATCATATAACTCTTATTTTCAACCTTCTAGGATCAACTATTTTTTTTTTTTCAATAGAAAAAACGGGATAACAGGAAAACGGGATAACGGGAATAACGGGATAACGGAAAAAGGAAAACGGGAAAACGGGATAACGGGATGACAGGACGGTGGGATAAGGGGAAAATGGAATAACGGGATAAAAAAAAAGTAGGATAACAGAAAAACGAGATAACGGGATAACTGGATAATTGGATAACGGGATAACGGAAAAACGAGAAAACGGGATAACGGGATGACAGGATAAGGGAATAACGGGGAAACGGAATAACATGATGAATAAAAAACGGGAAAACAGGAACACGGGATAACGGGAATAACGGAATAACGAAAAAACGGGTAAACGGGATAACGGGATGACAGGATAAGGGGATAAGGGGAAAACGGGATAAAGAAAAAATGGGATAACAGGAAAACGGGATAACGGGATAATGGGATAACGGTAATAACGGGATAACAAACAAACGGGATAACGGGATGGCAGGATAAGGGGAAAACAAGAAAACGGGATAACAAGATAAAGAAAAAAGGGGTAACAGAAAAATGGGATAACGGGAAAACGAGATAACGGAAAAAGGAAGCGGAAGGAGTCAAAAGCATAATCTAGATGGAACAACATAACGGAAAACATAGAAAAAAAGAAATTCTACGTGGACTAGAGTTTTCGGGAAAAACATTTTAGGGAACATAGAAATTTGGACAGGACAACGTCTGTCGTGTCCGCTAGTTCTTTATATATTCATATATAAGTACTGGTTTTGTAAGGGTTTTTGAATGAATTATAAATAATTTTTCATAGGTTAGGTGGTATAGCCGAGCTCCCCCTAGGAGGAGTATCTGAACCTCACCTGGGACATTATAATAAAGTAAATCGTTATCAAATTGATGGTTAATGTTGTTGTCCAATAAACACATTATTATTATACTTTGATATAGTTGGAATTTAAGTGAATATTTTGGTTTGTAGCAGGTGTGTTTACCAAATATCGCAAAACAAACTAGGTCAAATTGTAGGCTCCATAAATTGTCGACTACAATTCCTCAAATCATCATGGATTTGGGTTATACTGTTTGTGCTTTAGATATTCATTTGGTGCTGACTTCAAAACCTTAAACAATGTTCTGGTTCATGGAATAATTGGTCGAAATTCTTCACACTTATGTAATCAGATGGCTGGAGCGAACAAAACTAATTATCTTCCACATTTCAACATCCATCCTCGTTTCCTAATTTTCCAGTAAACTTTTTTGCCGATGGATTACTTCATTCCAAGATCCCCGCCAGCAACCGAATCCTCTTATAACGAATTTTTTGACTTCTCCAGCTTATCCTTTGATCTATCACAGTCAACGTGAATCCCGGACATGCAGTTAAATATATCAGAGATACCGCCAAGAGGGTTGAATTTTTTGGCTTATTCTTTTACGGTATTAGAGATAAGTGTGTCTGAAGCCAAGGAAAATAGAGAAATAAATTATTCAGATTCTAAATCTGTAACTAGTTTGCCTTGGTGAATGAGGATTTCATGAATATTCTCTGTGATATAAGTGGAAAGGCAAGAAAGAGTTATTTGATATGTTTCGATGGCACCACGACCTACTTTCCCATTTAGTTTCACGCTTTTTTTGAGCTTTGAGTATCCCGAACATTCACTCATCGAATTTTTCCGATTGATATGGCTGATTATATTCAGTTGATAAAATCAAATGGGAATATGTTATTGTGAAGAAATCGGACAACTTTTCTATATAATCCAATTAATTTACCTAATTCTCACCAAAAATTCCAAAACAGCTGAAATTCTGTATTCAAGTTGTTGAATGTATGAATGAATGAGTGGGTTTATTGCATGAAAAAATCCTAATACACAAACAATGCATCAATACATATTAAATTAACTGAATCTAACATTGAATCAGGCCTATACACTAACAGCCTGAAACACAACATGGCAGATGGAAATCATTGATTAGTCTTGTCTCATAATTATGGGTACTATTTCGATATATACAATAAAAGTGTGGAAACGCTCCATCATCTTACGTGTCAATAATTTTCGAAGATGAAGCTCGGACAGGTTGATTTTGTATGTCGGTTTTCCACCTTTTGAAAAAACCTCACAAGATTCCCCCACCACCTCACAAGATAGCAAATCAAAAACTCACTTCGCTAACACGAGCGAAGAAACGGAACGAAAAATAATGTGTACTACTCAAACATTCTCCGTCAGCGAAAAACGAAGATCAAAAGAGCCGATGGTCAACGTAGGTTTGAGTGACCGCAAGCAAATGATAATGCTTGTAGGTGTGTCTATACCATAGAGAAACTAAAAACAAAGAGAGTTGTCAAACCTGCAGTAAAAGTTGGCACCACGTTTAGACAGTGGCGACATATTTCGCAACTGACCGAACTAAGTTAGTACAGTTGGTAAAACAGATTTCTCTTCAGTTACCGATTGAGATAAGGCGGTTTTTTTAAATGTGTTACTTTCATATGGTTGATATGGTATTTATTTTATAAGTGATCGATTTGCCATTCCTGTATTCCATATAAATGGTTGTATCATATGAAATACAGAAGTGGCAAATCGATCACTAATAAAATATTTACAGTAATCGATTCGTAGAATCTATTAGTTCGTTCGTAGTTAAAATAAAGTTTCAAAATGAATCTTTGTTTCATGATATCAAGAAAAAAATTAAAGTTCTCATGAAACAAGAATAATAAGTAAAACACTATAAAAAACACATTTTATTTTATCTAGGACAAGGTACAACTACAGACAAAACAATAATAAAACTCTGAAAAACAACAAAATTAAAAACATTCTTCAGTCTTATCATAAATTCAACCAAAATAAAAACAAATTACATTTACAACAAACCTTCAATAATTTTGTTTACTTATTAGCACAAAGGAGACCAAGTAGGTATAACAAATACTCCAGTTTGATGATAATCAAGTAGAACATGTACTTCCTACTTCCTCAAATGGTGATAGGAAATGGAAATAAGTATCAGTTTGTGAAAAACATTCTGCAACTGATGGATGGAAATAAGTATCAGTTCGTGAAAAGCAGCTCATATTTTACCTTGTAGAAGACTATCTCTAGGAATTTCAGCGTCAACTCGAATACCAAAACAATATATCTTCGACGTTGAGTCCATAGTATAATTTCTATCATTAATTTGTCGATGACATGTGTCAACAATAAAGTTTTAATTTTCTGACAAATGTCGAAATTGGTGAACGGTCATCTCTAAGATGTCTAAAAACCCTGGTGAATGAACTGATTCGATATTGTTTAGATTTTTGAGGGGACACCACCTGTTACTTCAACAGAGCTTCTCTCTTGGAATGGCGCCGTCCAAAAATGTTTGTCTATATTCTCGCTTAATGTCAGAACTTAATTTCTGACATCTGCAGCATCTTATATGAAATTATTGTCAGTGTTTTGTCGGTATCTATGCGTTTTCCACTCGTTCATCAATTCATTAGTGCTTGAGGAATTATTTATTTTCAGGTAGTGTAGTGTGTAAGGATACTTTTAGTAGAATGGGTCACATTTGCATTTTGTGTGTACAGTATAAAGCCGCAGATTCGAATTTTCGCCTGTATTTAGTACCAAAAGCAAGTTCAAATCTTGACGAATTGACTGATAATGATATTTCCATAGTTCATTATATTGTATGCATTGAATTTTATATTTTCTGCAATTTAATGACAATTTCATTTCCAATTCTCCGTCTCTCAAAATGCAGTTAACCTCAAATTCAAATCGTACAAAATACGAAAAACAACACGACAGTGCTTTCTTTGTGCAATGTTCGGGGGCTTCTAATTCTAGCTTTGCTATTGGTGAAGTTTGACAAATGTCTCTTTCAAACCAATATCAAATCTAGAATTAGAACCCGCGCACAGTTAGCCTCAAAAAGAAATCTGAGTAAATAAATATATCCTGTTACTGAATTGAAACTAAATCAAAATTGGCGCCATCTGACACGCTAGTAATCTCTATTATCAAGTAGGCCAAGTGTCGCCAAGTCGATCCCAAACTTCTACAGGTATAAGTGCAAGCACCAGGGTTTTTATACATCTTAGTCATCTCATCAGTCGTCTGACGATTGCGGGCAGCGCCTCCATGCGCGACCGGCCGAACCAAAAACTTGGTGGTCAAAATCGCCAATGTTTCAAACAGTCTCTTTATTTTTAATTTGCCTATGGTCTATACGTTGAGACTGATAAATCACCAGTCTTAGGAGGTCTCAGTAAATGAGAGCCAGTAGCGTCTCTGGTCTGGGATCGAAATGGGTTTTAAAATATTATATAGTTGTGATCTGTTTTGTTGGAAAATATGGCTGTTTTTCGACTACAGCAAAATGAAATTATGATGATCCGATTGCCTATTAATACATGCTTCTTCGTTTATGGCATATTTTTTTATTTTAATATAGTTTTGAAATATTTAAATATCTGAATAAAATTAGGTATCTCCGCCTCTGCTACTCAAAGGATTGCGCCTCGAAACTAGGAAACTTGTTTTTCATGCTTCTGCAATTGATAATGGATGAACTTTATTACTTTTTTTAAAGATATGGCGAATGCTCGAATTGACTCAGTTCATTTACCAACAAAAAAAAAATCTACCTCACGTGGATGAATCTATCGTGAGTTTTTCTCCGAGAGTCTTTTTCAGACTTCTGTAGCAATATGGACTGAAAAGTTTAAAATAAAATTATAATTTAAAAACTAATAGAAACCACGCTTATATAGCAATATGAGGACTAAGAAAGTAAAAATAATGAGGAAAATGTCATTGAGTTATCTCTTATGTAAAAAAGCGTGGGGAGCTCTTTACTTACTTTTCTCAATGATATTAAGATAACTGGTATCACGCTTTTTTACATAAGATATTATTTTTGTCAATGACTTCATTCATGTTTGAAGGTTGTAGACGATGTTGTAACTTGATACTATCGTTTCGGACGTCCATCGTCTTAATGTATTCAAGAGGTTTTCACGACGTTTCGAATGCTTGTATCTGCAATCGTCTTTAGGTGAATACTGACAAGTTTAGGTGCTACTTACCAATTTATATGACTGTCGGCGCAATGATGCGTGCAATCCTGCCATATGCAGCGGTGCGTGTAATTTCGCGCGGTGTGGTGGTGCGTGAAGTTTCGCGCCTCTGCAGCCCGCCAGAAAAAGCAATCAGGGGTTTCCATACGTTCTTGATCTCAACGCTTGGTTGATTAAAGGCGTTATTGGCTTCGATGGGGGCGGCCTCTTTGAACTTTCGTTCGAACCAATGCTCCTCTCTATGATACCTTGCGTCATCCCATAGAACTGAAGGTATTCAGTCAGGGTGGTCAGTTCGATTTGATGTTTCTCCACGTTGAGTCCATTTCCGTGCTCATCAATCTTCCGATAACGGTCTTAGTCTCCAATGTAGAATATTCGCATTCACATGGATTTTCATAATGCAATTTTACTGATTTCATTTTGTTGTCAGGTTTGGTCAGGAAACTCGTAAGTTGCCGATTAGCAGCTCTTGATGTTGAACTTGTTTCCATCCTTCTGATCTTTCGAGACACTTGATGTCGGAAGGCAGATCACGTGCTTGTTTGCTTTCAGATGTCTTCGTTCTCCGGAGTTGTTTCAATACTTATTCTAGAGTTTTTGGGATATCATTCGGTGGAGTCCTCTCTGATGTGTTCAATCAGCATCTAGTGATCCGTCGTGATATGTCGTCTTCACAATGTTCTCACGATCCTTTTCGCGAACTCGGATGGTTGGAGCTAATGGTACTGCCCGTATGTGTTCTCTTTCTGTAGACGGAGGTGCGAATTCAATTGCCTATTCTCTCAACATTCACATCGAGGAAGGGTGAGGCACTGTTGGTTTCCATCTCCATCGTGAACTTGATCGAAACCCTGATTCTGTTAATTCCAGGATTTCTTCTCAGGAATTAACAGAATCAGGGATTCAATCAAGTTCACGATGGGGATGGACACCAACAGTGCCTTACCCTTCTCCGATGTGAACGTTGAGAGAATAGGCAATGAAATTCGCACCTCCGTCTACATAAAGAAGACACATACGGGGCAGTACCTCAGTTACAGCTCCAACCATCCGAGTTCGACGAAGAGAGGGATCGTGAGAACATTGGTGGAGAGAGCGACGCACATATGCAACGACGTGAAGTCACTAGATGCCGAATTGAACCACATCAGAGAGGACCTCCACCGAAAGGATATCCCAAGAAACTCCTAGAAGAAGTTTCGAAACAACTCCGTAGAACGAAGACATCTGAAGAGCGACAACAAAGCACAGTGATCTGCCTTCCGACATCAGAGGTTCTCCGATAGATCAGGATCGGACAGTTCAACATCAAGACTCTCAATCGCAGTTACGGAGTTTCGACAAGGCAAACCTGACAACAAAATGATATCAGTAAATTGCATTCATGAAGTTCCATGAATGCGAGATTCCCATTGGAGGAACAAAGACCGTTATCGGTAAGGATGAGCACAGAAATGGACTCAACGTGGAGCATCAAAATCGGAATCCATGACAGCTGAACACCATCGAGTTCTATGGACGACGCAAGTGTATACATAGGACCATTGGTTCAAACGAAAGTTCAAAGAGGCCATCTACATAACGCCTTTAGTCATCCAAGCGTTGAGATCAGGAACGTATGGAAACTTCACGCACCACCACACCGCGCGAAATTACACGCACCGCTGCACATGGCGGAATTGCATGCATCATTGCGCCGACAGTCATATAAATTGGTAAGTAGCACCTAAACTTGTCAGTATTCACCTGAAGACGATTGCAGATACAAGCTTTCGAAACGTCGTTGGAACCTTCCAGATACATTAAGACGATGGACGTCCGAAACGATAGTGATTTCATCAACTCCATTCATTATGTAAGTAATACAGAGCAGAGTGCAGTACATTGTTACTTTTTTAAATTTTCTATCAACAATACATCTCCGATTCCGGAGCCATCTCCATAAACTGAATGAAAAGGGTCGTGAGAGAAGCACGGCCTGCAATCTGCCCAATCTTTATTTTCATGTGACGGTTTTGTGATTGCGGGATCTCAATGCACACTCTCACCAGGTTTCGCCACTGGTTTCATAAAAGGTCTCAATTTGCCTACTGCTCCGTGAATATAGATCTCCAGATTGAAATATGGAGTTGAATAATTCGATCAGGAAGATTGTCATACATTCGCCTCTCAGACATCCCGTCTCCAGAACTCATATTGATGAAATATCGAATTACGTGAAAATATTTTTCCACGGTCAATTAGGTTTTTCATTGAGTTTTGAAATCACGGTTCCACGTTCGTGGCTCACTCGGAAAATCTAATCAGGTAATACTCCATCCAAAGGTTTGATTAATTTCCATAAACATAGTCACGTTCTTAATCAAGATAGCGCAGGCTGACAGCTTGATGAATTGGCTCACGTTTCAGACCTCTTTAATTCTGTTTGGCCGTAAAATTCATCTGGGATAGAAGGCGAAAAATAAAATACTATCGAAACGTTTTTCTAAAAGCTGTAGTGGAACTCAGATCAATCAACGTTCATGAAATTCAGACAACAAATGTTGAATGAATTATGATCAACGATGATGAAAATGAAGTGATACTACGGAATCATGTCATGATGGATGATCTGTAATTTGGATTCAGCTCCAAGTCTATTCAAACAAAAACTGATCATGGTTCATTTTAGATGCTGGCCGAAAATATATTTGGTGAATTCCGATGGATCCACCCCATTGATTCAAGTAACACTTTCTATGAATTTTCCACATTCATAATTTATTTTTTCTCCGCCTTTTTATTTCAATAATACATCTTGTTCATTATTATCGTATCTTTCCGTGCCATTGCAGATATTCAATATCTTCCTCTTGGATATCCTGGTGGGTTAACAAATTCAATCCAACCCCAAAAGTAATGAGAATTGAATATTCGCTGCAAATAGGATATACAGTGCTCGTATGAAGTTCTTTCCCCCCCTACTAATTTTTCAACCACCTGGTATATCGCAACGAAATTTGGAGGACTTGAACAGGAGATAAAAACCTACTTCTTCATGGAAAGAATCACAGTTGAAAGTTTTCAAATGGCGGCTGAGCGCCACCTTCAATAATTTTTTTAAATAGAACACTCCATATTCACAGTTTTCTCTGATGAGCTTCACTCCTTGATTCAATTGTTTTCGAAATATTAACGTTTGAAAAGTGACATTCCCGTTTAAAATAAAGTATGGATTTTGGTCACTTCCGGTAAAACATTTTGCTAACTAAACGTTCTTATTAATTTGTAGTTGAACCTCTTGATGAATTTTACTGATAAGAGACGTAAAGAGAGTTAATTAAGGATAAACAGTACTGCTCACCGGAAAATCTCGAAGCCTATGAATGTGTTCTGTAAATTCACAAGCAAAACAAATCAGTTAGCTACAAAATTATAATTTATTTTTTAATAACACTTTCATTCAACCCCTACAATTATTTCATCAAGTGTTCAATGTGCCCCCCTCCTAAATCTCGACAATGAAGTGCCCTATTATAGATAGCTTCTCTCACGTTCATGAAAGTCTGTTCATCTATTTCTTCACATGCATCTTTCATTCTGCGTTCCAACTCTTCTATTGTTCGGTATTCAGTGCCGAAGATTTTTGACTTCAGATACCTCCAAAGGTAAAAATATAGAGGTGTAAGATCCAGAGATCTTGGTGGCCATTCTGTACTTCCCTGTGACCCATCCATCGCCCAGGAAAGTTTGTATCGAGGAACTCCTAGCCATGCGATCGGAATGGGGAGGTGCCCCATTCTGCTGAAATATGATTTCACGATTTTCATACTCTTTCCGATCGTTCAATACAATTTGTCTCATTCGAGGTTCAATTTCAGTTTCTAAAAGATTTTTGTAAGAAACTCCTGTAAGATTGCTTCTGACGGAAATCGGTCCGACAACGCGATTGCCCAAAATCCCCGCCCAAACATTCACCTTTTTAGGAACCTGGGTATGTCCCTCCCTGAAAATATGCGAATTATTATCGCTCCAGTACCGTACATTCTGTTTGTTGACTTTTCTATTGAGAAAAAACGTGCATTCGTCTGCGAAACATACACGTTTCAGGAAGCCCCATTCTTCTTCAATTGTTCTTGTTAACCACTCACAAAATTCAACCCTCCGGTCTGGATCATCCTCCGTGAGAGCATGCAGGATTTTCATCTCATGGGGATGAAACTTTTCTTTTTTCAGGACTCTTTTGACACTTTTTGAACCTACTCCACAGGATTCAGCAACTGCAAACATCGACTGAGTCGGATTGATTACCATTTCAGCAACAATTTCTAACTTTTTTTCTTTTGATCTTGAACTATATTTCAGCGTACCAGTTGCTTGGAGCTCATTCAAAAGTTTGCGCGAATAACCTCGAAATAGGATTCTCGGAAAATCTATCATTGAACATACGGACTGCTAGATGATCATTTCTTCCAGCTTCTCCAAATATCAAAACTGTTTTAAATTTATCGTCTAAACTACGAGCCATGATCACACTTTTCATAAAAGGATGTAGGCGCTCAACGGACTTTTTGACAATTAGCAGTTCAGTTTGACAGTAAACAAGATGTTACCGCAACAACGATTTTTTCCAATGCAAACTTGATTGAAAGCAACATTAGTGTTTTTGGTTGGGTTTGAAATGACCAAAATGTCACTTTTCAAACGTTATTACTTCAAAAACAATTGAATTCAGAAGTAAAGTGTTTCGAAAAAAACTATTGACAATTACGAGCAGTTTTCGAAAATGGGGTGTTCTTTTTAAAAAAATTATTGAAGATGGCGCCCAGCCGCCATTTTGGAACTTTGAGCTGTGTTTTTTTCATAAAAAAGAAGGTTTTCATCTCCTTTTCGGGCCCTCCAAATTACGTTGCGATATAACAGGTGGTTCAAAGTTAGTAGGGGGGGAACGGACTTCAGAGGGGCACTGTATATGATCAATTCAGATACAACTGTTAGAACTGAACTAAAATGAAGCAACAAGATATAAAGCCAAATGTTTTTCGGGAAGGTATCAATGAATTCCTTTCTATTTTATGGGTTTTATATTCACTGAAAGTGAAATGAAATTAATACAAACAAAAGACTCTCACTTAACTAAATGATTTTCCCTGAACTGAGTTCACAAAACCGCACACGTGTTTTGCTATGCAATAGCTTCTTTAGGTAGAGATAACGCTGACTCAACAATCACGATGTATCATGTTGAATAATTGGGGCAGGTAGTAGTCGGTATACAAATCTTAATAAAAATATTAGGGATATTGAGGAAAATCCGAAAGATGGATAATGGGACGGAGATTAGGCAGAAAGGGGATTATATCCTTCACCTGTTCTTTTCATCAAAATGAATTCAAGAAAGAATTATTCGAATTGATCCCATCATAAAGAACACTTCCTATGTTCTAACAATCGTTTTTTGAATGATCTGCGTCTTTGGCCTACGTGAAAATTTGCACAGGAGCAAGTTTGTTTACATACTACAGACTCATCACCAGATTTCACTCCCTTGAAAACTATTTTGATTTCTGTGAAAGTCCAGCTTATCGAGATTCACGTGGCCTGTGTCTACAGACCAGGAAACCTTTTAATTCATAAAAATTCAAACTGTTCCACCCATTTGATTATCGCAAGTGATAATCTAGAAAACTTTAATCAATTTTGACGATTTTTGCCATCCTGATATCTATTCGAATCACATCGCTTCTAGAAATTACAACACTGAATCCTCCTTTCTTATCAAAACATTCATTTTCTCAAGTTTCACTCGAATCATAAGTCAACTAGATTCAGGATGAATCACACTCCTTTCTTATCGGATCTCTTTTCAACCAATAATTTTAACCAAATCGACACTATATATATATATATATATATATATATATATATATATATATATATATATATATATATATAGAAGAAGGGTAGTCTCGTGACTGGACTAGTTGAAAATAACTATGAATTTGAAATAAACTCAGTAGAAAGGATATTCCTTGAGGTTGCAGTCAAATTCAATGGCCAGTGAAAAAAAAAAACTCTTTCTTATTTTGTCAAGCTTTCGAAAATGTTTATTTTCATTATCAAGATAGTGAGATGAGGTTAAGTGAAGACAGCAAACTAATCACCATTGTGAGATTAAGAATCTTTTCAAAATCATATCACTATGAAACACTACTAGTAATATATATAAAAATTGAACAATGGTAAGAGCACATATTGTTAAGGAACATAATTTAAACAATTTAAAACTTGACAGGACAATTACCACATGGTTAAAGCATGACTGAAAATGGAAATGATTGATTGATTTCCATTTTCAGTCATGCTTTAACCATGTGGTAATTATCCTGTCAAATTTTAAATTGTTTGAATTATGTTCCTTAACAATATGTGCTCTTACCATTGTTTAATTTTTATATATATTACTAGTAGTGTTTCATAATGATATGATTTTAAAAAGATTCTCAATCTCACAATGGTGTAACAGTCGTGAAGTCGGGTCGTAAAATAAAGTGCTCCGATTTTACTGATGAAATTATAGTGTGATCACCAAACAATAAATTCACAAAGTTAACCAAGTTCTTCGCCCCTGTTTGGCAATCATTCTAAGGAATGGAAACAAAAAAAACTGTATGTATACTTTGATTCTCCATTAATTGTAAATATAAACGAGTTCCCAACAAATCGGATTCGAACGGCATCCCAACACCATACATTAAAACGCAGCCCCTTATCGCCACATCTGTTTAAAATAAACAAATATCGAGAACTATAATGAATGAAGCAGTGGTAAAAAAACTCTTAGACGAAGCCACGAGGAAAATATTAAAGGAAATTCAAAACACAAAAACTGATCTGAAAAATTCAATTGATTCAAGTGAAACTAGAGTTCTCTTGAAAATTGAGGACTAAAATAATGAAATAGGAAGTTGGAAGAAGAAAATAACTTGCTGAAGGAGAAAGTAGAATATTTGGAAAGGGGTTGCAAGAACAAAAATATGATAGTATTCGGTTTAGATAAAGCTAACCAAGATACCACTGTAGAATATGTTTGTAATGAAATAGAAAAACTTGTTGGAGTAGAATTGAAAGAAACTGATATTAGCGATTTCTACCGACTCGGGAAGCTGACCAGTGCCCCCCTGAAAATAAAACTCGTTTCACAATTGAAAAAAAAAGTATCTTGAGGAACGGTAAAAAGCTAAAGGGGACAGGAATTTCTATAGCAAGTGATCTGACCATAAACCAAAGGGAAGAACACAACATATTGAAATATTATTTAACTCATTACCAAAATACGGCAAACTGCTTCATCCAAGGAAATAAACTGGTGTTAGATAACAAAAAATATTCAGCCCAGGCATTACTAGATCCCGATCAAAAGGAAGAAAAGGTAGCAAGCAGCGCCCCCTCTACACCCACCTACCTGGCATCGGATGTAACCCTGCTTAGAAAAAACCTGCCACAACCTACATTTCAAGACAGAAAAGAAGAAACATCTGAAAAAAGAAACCCACTCAGAAAATTAACTGAGAGACAATTAGAAAAGACAATAGTGAGAACCCGAGCCGGCTCGCGTTCTGGAGAGCAGAAATAAATAATAATGAAAACAATATTTTAGTTAATTAGTTAGTTAGTATTAAGTTATATCTCTGGATTGTTCAGTATATTTTGTCATGTTGGAAATACATAGAAACTGTCAACATAATTCGAAAAAAAATAGTAATAGTAATAATAACTAAAATTGAATCGAAACCTCTAAAACACATCAATTATTATCCAACAGAAGGCGATTAAAATTACTGAATATCATGGAATGGCTTATTCATAATGAAATTGGAAACAATTTCAACACAATTGAACAGGACACAGTCGACGATATGAATAACTCACTGAAAATAAGTAATAGAAACCCGAATAACGTGCTGTCATTCTGCAATCTGAACATATGCAGTATCAATAAAAACCTGGTGCAACTGGAAGTGCTACTATCGCAAATTGATTTTTCTCCTAGCTGTATCGTTCTATCTGAAACATGGGAAATAAAAAATAAAGAGTTATGTCAGATTGAGAATTACGACATGATACATACGGAAACTCGATTTAACCAAAATGATGGGGTAGTAGTTTACCTAAAACAAGGATTACTAGACTCGTATAAAAATATCCAAATAGGCTCAGCTAATGCGTTAAATATTGAAATAAAAATAAATGAATACAAAATTAAGCTTATCGCAGCATATAGGTCCCCATCAAGAGATTCTGAACAATTCATGAAGAGCCTATCAGTTTTACTAGAAAATCACAATTTCAACAACTATGAATATACTTACATAATCGTCGATTTAAATATCGATATACCTAAAAACACTAAATAATCTGATGAATATCTGAATATGCTGCAGGAAAAGGGATTCATCTCCCTGATAAACACATATACTAGAATTACCTCGGAAACAAAATCTTGTCTAGATCATGTATTTATAAGGGGAAAAAATAAAAACTATGATAAAGGCAACTATTCTATCGTCTTGAAAACACTAATCACAGACCACTATACAACCTTCGTTATCACCAATATGAACATTGAAGCGACGGCTGGAAACGTACTCACGTACTATAAAACAAACGAGGAAAATATAATAAATACAATAAAATCGAAAAATTGGAACAATGTCGAAACTCTACAAAACGCCGAAGCATCTTACGAATCCTTCATAAACGAGGTGACAGAAATAATAAACGATGCAACACAAACTATTTGAATAGAAGTGAAGAAGAAGAAGAAACCTTGGATATCACAGGGATTAGTAAGTTCCATTAAAACTCGCGATTCTCTGCACCGAAGACAAATACTGGAACCAAACAATCAGACACTAAAAAAAGACTACATCAAATATCGAAACAAACTAAATAAGTTAATAAAAAAAGCTAAAACCACTTTTTTCAGATCTGAAATAGAAAAAAATGCTGGATCACCAAAGAATATGTGGAAAGTTGTGAACATGTTTACCAACAATTATGAAGAGAAAATAAACACCATTAAAAACTCAATTCTCGAAGATGGTACGGAAATAACTGAGGCAAATGATATAGGAAATGAAATGAATAATTATTTCTCTGAAATAGGCTTGAAGCTTGCATCAAAAATAAAAAATAATGACTCAAAAGAACAACATACAATATCTCTAAACTCTATATATCTCCGTCCCACCTCTATAATCGAAATAAAAAATGATATTTTGTCCTTGAAAAATAATAAATCAACGGGCCCAGATAGGATTGAAAATGAAATGGTCAAACTGTTATTAGAGTATATAGCTCCACCCTTGTGCCACATCTCCAACTTGTGCATTCATACCGGAATAGTGCCACAGGCTTTCAAAACAGCAATCATAATACCAATATTCAAAGGAGGAAGCAAATCATGTGTGGCAAACTACCGACCGATTTCGCTCACATCGGTGTTTTCTAAGTTATTTGAAAAAATAATCAAAAGGCGTCTTATGGATTATCTTAACCTACATAATATAATTTCAAACAGACAATACGGGCTTAGGGAAAATCGAAGTACTCAGGATGCCATAGCATATCTCACTTCACAAATATACGCTGCTGTGGATAATAAACAACCATGTTTGGGAGTTTTCGTAGATTTATCAAAGGCCTTCGACACGGTCTGTCATGGGCTTTTTCTAAAAAAGCTTGAATATCTGGGCATAAGAGGAATTCCACTGGAACTCCTCAGAAACTTTCTCGAAAATCGCGTACAAATAGTCAAAAGTAGTTCAAGATCGACTCACTGTGGTGTACCACAGGGCACAGTTCTTGGTCCCGTACTATTTTTAATATATTTGAATTCCTTACTTACCACTGAAACTACTGGAGAAATCGTTCCGTTCGCTGACGATACAGTCATTATTTATGTTGCTAATTCATGGGATGAAGTAAAGGAAAAGGCAGAAGAGGACTTGGTAGAAATAAATGATTGGTTCAAATCTAATTTATTAACGGTGAATGTCACAAATACTGAAATAATACCATTTCCTTCATACGATCACAACCTACCAACATACAGCATAGACTCTGATGGACAAAATGTTGTGACAGCCCGTAGTGTACGTTATCTTGGAATATTCATCGACTCTTGCCTAAAATGGGACATCCACACAGAAGGCCTCAAGAAGAAAGTTCGTTCCCTATTGTACAAATTTTATAAATGTAGATATATACTCCCACTAGAGAAACTGAAAGAGATATATTTTGCTATCGCAGAATCGTTATCGAGCTATGGTATAATAGGGTGGGGCGGAGCCCGCAAGACTCTGGTGGAACCCCTGCTAGTCATTCAAAAGAGGATTCTCAAAATAATATCATTCAAACCCTTTCGATATTAATCCGACAAACTCTTTGATGATCTGAAAATACTAGATATCACACAAATATATGTGAAGTCAGTGCTGATGTTCATCTTCTCAAATAAATGTTACCTAGATGAACCTGCACATTCATATAACACGCGAAGTATGAGAATAATGAACGCATATCTGCCGAGAGCCAACAAAGCGTTAGGGCAACGATCTATTACATATAATGCGCCAAAACTATATTATAACCTTCCGGAAAATATAAGATGCATCAAATCAAAACTGTTTCATAAAAAAACTTTGAAAAAATGGATCTTGCAACGTGGAAGGAAATACTTTCGTTCAATTATTTATCAAATGAATAAAATAAGATGAATTCAAATCATCCTATTCATCATATTCTATCCTATTGATTATGTATATCACGTAGACTCAGTCCTATATCTTATATAGTTATAGAAACATACTCATAAGTTAGGAAATAAATCAGTAATTTGAATATTGCACATAAATTCATAAAAGCAAATGAACATAAACCTCTCCATAGACAGTCCTCCCCAGGACTACATGGCGTTTCTGTTCATTTACTTGGTATTTATACATATTTTGTCCTGAAAACTTTTTGTTCGTCACCTAGTAAATAAACAATATTTTATTATTATTTCATTATAGTTTGCTGTCTTGATAATGAAAATAAACATTTTCGAAAGCTTGACAAAATAAGAAGGAGTTTTTCTTTTTTCACTGGCCATCAAATTTGACTGCAACCTCAAGGAATATCCTTTCTACTGATTTTATTTCAAATTCATAGTAATTATATATATAGTGAAACACTCCGGGAGCAAAATACCTCTCCATTCGGATTTCCGGGCGAGAGGTACTCGAGGGGACTCAACATTAAGGATTAATTTTTGCAACATCCGCGGACTCAACAAGAACATCAATGACGTCCACCATCACCTACAGACGAAAAAACCGGATATTCTGGCTCTAACAGAAACACAAGTAAACTCGTCCACCAACAAGGTCCATATGCTTTGTCCTGGTTACGAACTCCATTCTCGATTCAGGTTCAAAGGTGGAGTCTGCCTTTACGCTAAGGCTAACCTTTCATGCCAGCGTGAAGAGAGTTTGGAACCGAAAGACTTTGATGTGATGTGGTTCAAGCTATCTGATACCAAACTGACTAAGTTCCTCTGCTGCCTTCACTTATCACCTAATGAACCTTCATATAACGACCCCTTTGAGTTTTTATCACTCAAACTGGACTACATTCAGGAGAACCATCCAACACCTGAAACCGTAATCATGGGAGACTTTAATGTACATAACGCTGCCTGGCTCAAATTCTCTAACAAAACAGATGATGCGGGTCGTCAAGCCGAGGCCTTCGCCATCACTCATGGTCTAGATCAACTAGTCGAGCTACCAACCCGCATCCCTGATGTCAACAACCAGCCTGCCAATACACTAGATCTTTTCCTCACCACCAATCCTGACCCGTATAGAATAGAAGTTTGTGCCCCACTTGGGAACTCTGATCACACCCTCATCTCCACAATATGCTCTTTCCATTTACCATCGAGCTGCACAATACCACCCCGTCTCATGTGGCATTACGATTCGGCCGACTGGGAAAGTCTTCGTATGTTTTTCTCAGCGTTTCCATTGAAGAGAGTTTGTTTCTCTTCAGTAGATCCAACACGATGTGCTGAGACAATTTCTGAAATCATCATGTTGGGGATGCAAACCTACATACCGAATACCGAAAGAAGAACATCATCCGATAAGACCTGGTTTAACAGAAACTGCTCTAGAGCTGTGGCTTCCAAACCGGCAGCATACCATCGATGGCTAAAAAATCCAGGCCCTGAGACCAGAGTAGCATATGTCGAGGCTAGAGGCATATGCAAAGAGACAATAGAATGCTCAAAAGATGCCCACAATGTCAAAATAAGATCAAAACTTACTGAATGTACTAACGGATCCCGTTCATTTTGGTCTTTCGGCAAAGCTGTGGGAAGAAACTTCACGTCCAGCTCATTTACTCCTCTAACCAAAGAAGATATAACACTAGCAACGACTGCCCAGGAAAAAGCCAATATCTTTGCGCACCTATTTGCTGGAAATTCCACTCTGGATTCATCGGGAAAACAACCCCCGAACATTACACCTATTGACAGTCACATGCCCGAGATCACCTTTCGCCAACGAACTATCAGAAAGATTTTGCTGGGTCTCAACACCAACAAAGCCTGTGGATCTGACGGAATCCCGCCGATTGTTCTCAAGAAATGTGCCCCCGTTCACACCTGTTCTTTGCAAGTTGTTCAACCACTCTTACAATTTGGGGGTATTTCCGTCCAATTGGAAAATTGCAAGAGTACAGCCAGTCTCTAAAAAAGGCAAAAAGGCCCTACCTAGCAACTACAGACCTATCGCACTGCTATCTATTATTTCAAAGGTCATGGAAAAAGCCATCAACATCGAGCTCATGAAATATCTGGAAGACTCAGGAATTGTCAACGATAGGCAATATGGCTTCCGCCATCAGAGATCAACTGGTGACCTGCTCGCTTACGTCTCACATATATGGCAGCTATCTATTGAAAAGTATGGAGAAACTTTAGCTGTGGCATTAGATATCTTCAAGGCGTTCGATCGAGTTTGGCACCAGGGACTCCTCGCCAAGCTTCCGTCTTATGGCTTGCCCCCTCAGCTGTGTTCTCTGTTTGCTAGCTTTCTCTCAAACAGGTCTCTCCATGTAGTGGTCGATGGAGTTTCATCTGACACTCTACTCATAAATGCTGGTGTTCCGCAAGGATCTATTCTCGCACCAACACTATTTCTACTTCACATCAACGACCTGTTGAAAGCAACTTCATGTCCAGTACACAGCTTTGCCGATGATAGTACCCTCCATACTGCTTTCTCTTCCAGGGCCCCTATATCAGCCCGTGAAACCAGAAATGAACGAGGAAGAAATGTTAATAATATAAATATGGACTTAGCAACAATTCTCGAGTGGGGATCTAATAACTTGGTAGAATTCAATGCAAACAAAACACAAGCATGTCTTTTCCCTAGAAAAGTCGATCTCACTGTGCCTAACATAACTTTGTCAGGAGTAACCATACCACTGAAGTCATCCATATCGATGCTTGGTATTACTATCAGCAAAAACCTTTCCTGGGAAAATCACGGGAGGTCCATTGCCAAAAGTGCATCCCAAAAACTTGGTTTTTTGTTTCGTGCCATGAGCTATTTCACCCCCACCTAGCTGCTTATGATCCATAAGGCACAGATCCGACCTGTCCTGGAATACTGTTCCCATATTTGGAGCGCGGCACCTAAACATATCCTGAGGCTTTAGGATTCTGTCCAAAAAAGGGCAATTCGTCTCGTCGGTGATGCCTCGCTTACAAACTCGCTCACTTGTCTGGAACACCGTAGAAAAGTTGGTGATTTGTCTCTATTTTATAGATATTTTCATGGGCGATGCTCTTCTGAAATATCAACAATCGTTCCTGCTTTGGCAGTCTCTTCGAGATTAACCCAGTTCAGTTATCACACCCCTTCGTGGTCACTTAGGAGACCTGCAGAACATCACTTTCCAAAGACTCGTTCATCCAACGAACAGCGAGGCTTTGGAACTCATTGCCTAGGAAGGTGTTCCCCGAGGCATACAACCTCCAGAAATTCAAGAAGAACACCAACTCCTACCTTCTTGCCCTTGGTTCCCACGATGTTCTCTGAACATTACAGGATATCATTTTTCGTGGGAACCAGAACATAAAATATATATATATATATATATATATATATATATATATATTTATATATATATATATATATATATATATATATATATATATATATATATATATATATATATATATTGTTTATGTCATCTTCAGGTAAAATATAATTCAACTATTACTCTTTCATTTCATGTTTCATGATTGAATTAACGTTGTTGAAAAGAACAACGTTCATTCAATCATGAAATGAAAGAATAATAGTTCAATTATATTTTTCCTGAGGATGACATGAACAATACCGAAACGTCGAATGGAATAAAAAATATATAGACTGACTAAGACCCTTATTCCGAGAAAATAAAGAATATAAACATATGTGGTCAAGAAATTAAGAAAAATATATAATGGTAATCACTCAATTATCAATTATATCTTCCAAAATTAATGATAAAAAATTCAAAAACTACCCGAAAGTAGATTTTGCCCTAATCAACAAGCATCTGGACTCAGTAAGAATGCAGTCACTTGTTGTTAATATCTCAAGGATTAAGTTGTTCCAACGTACAAATTTGTTCCAGAGAGAAACAGAAACAATATTGATCAACCCTTCTGAAATTGGAATAGACATCAACAAAAGAAGGAAATCTACATTCCAGTCTCCTTCATATCCGCACAAAAATGGCCAAGAATTCCCACTCAATAAACGTCGTGAAGACTAAAAGCAAAAAAATTTTGAACACATTCGAAACACTCTAGTTTCGAAAGTAAGTTTTTCGTCACTGAGTCAGCTGAAACGATCCCTTCCCTTGCGAACTCCATTTGAAACCATCGCACTATCAGTATCATAACTTTCACAAATGAAACAAAGGGTGAAACATGACAGAAGTCCTTGTCCTGACAATATCGCTTCTTTATAAGAAAAATACAAAAAGTTTTTCACTCCTTCATATGTTTATTTCGATGAACACCCCACTTCCTGGAAAGGAAAATTCTGCCAAAGTGGAATAAATCTGAAGTAGGTAATACCTTTCTTGGAAAATGCAAATTAACTTGATATTGCACACCCTGTAAATGTATGGAGCTCACTGCGTTTTTCTACTACTCTGTTGTCCTGGAAAAACATCAACACGGATTTCTCCACGGACGGTTCACTGTTCTGAACCTTTCATTATCTGTCGATAATTGGACCAAAAAACTGGATTCTGACAATCCAATCGATGCTACATATTTAGACTCCAAGAAATTATTCGATAGAGTACCACATGAGAGATTGCTGTGAACATTGAAATATTTTGGAGAAAGAGACCCCCTGCTGTCCTGGATACGAGACATATTCTTAGATAGATAGCCCCAGTACGGATTGACGATCAACTGTCTGACCCACATACATCAAACAGTGGAGTTCACCAAGGATCAGTGATAGGCACCCTTCAATAAAATATTTTCAACAGTTATTTGCTAATGATACAGAATTTTTCAGGAACCCCACCACTGATGAAACCAATCCAACTGGTCATCTTTCGCGCGTGGAAGTATAGTGCCAAAAGTGATTCCGGGAAATAAATTAACAAAAGTGCACTGTTTTGCACATTGCTTTCAACAATCCAGATCAGCAATAGTCCCTGGATGGTGTTCCTTTGACCTTTTATCCAATAAAAACATCTTGGAGTGTTGATATCACATGAACTGGAGTGGAACATTGGAAAAATTATCAAGACAATCGTACCTCTCATATGGTTTCTATCTCTATCAAAAATATATACTCGAACTTCTTGCCAAAATTTACAAAATTCACATCAGGCCCGTCTTTGAGTTCGCTGTGCCGGTTTGGTACCCATATTTTGCCAAAAACATTTACGCGCTTGAGCAAACCCAAAGACGTACCACTAAACTATCTCCGCAAATTCGAGATCTACGTCACAATCGTAAGCTTGATATACTTGTATTATCCTCGTTATTTGATCGTCGGATGCGTGACTAGAAATCCTCCACGCACACTACCCCGTGAATATAATTTTTTTTGTGAGAATGGACCTTAAAAGGTTGCGAGGACACCCATTTGAGCTTGTGATTGAGAGATGACATAATAGTATTTTATGCAACGATCTTGTAATGATAGCTATTAACACAATAGCACGAGGTTAGTGCGAGTGTATCAATAGCCATTACATGATCGTTGCATACACTCTTTTTTTTCCTATGACCAATAAATAATGAAATATAATCAAGAATTTCCGGTGCTCGACATACTTATAGGTACTTTTGACGAGTTGTGATTGAATGTCGATTAAAATTAAATGTCAAACAAGTATGTAGATATACCACTTCATTGATAAATCGATAGCAGATATTTCATTCGCGTATTGAAATAAGGAAATAGAAAAAGTATCTTGTGCAACCGAGTTTTCCCATTGAAACGATTGGCCCGAGCATTTCGTTTGTTCAACATCTCTCAACGCTTTCAAGAACGCCTTGAGCCGATGTGCCCAATGAATATTGACAATAATTTGTTGTCTACACAGAATACTATGTGTTTTTCGAAATAGTCAATATGTTATCCTTATTTATCGCCCAAATTATTTGGATTGTCGATAACCTTGACATGATTGCTCTTAATTGTGACATGTTTGATCGACTCTGCCTACAACATCAGTTCAATAAAAAATTCCATATTCCCAATTTTTTTCCTGAAAACTATGTTTTTTTGACCCTGCCAGCCTCGCGTTATCGCATTTTCCAGTTAATTCGTTATCCCATTATCCCGCTTTCCCGTTATCCCGCTTTCCTGTTATCTCGTTTTACCTTTATCCCGTATTCCCGTTATCCTGTTATCTCTTTCTTCCGTTATCCCGTTATCATGCCGTTATTCTGTTTTCCCGTTATCCCCTTATATCCTTATCCCGTTTTTCCGTTATCCCGTTTTTCCGTTCATGTTTCCCGTTTTCCCGAAAACATTTTACCAAATCGATCCAGCCTTTCTCAAGATATGGGCTTAACAACACAAACAGACATTCATTTTTATTATATATTATACAGAGTGAGTCAAGCTGAACGCCTCGGACGCTCGTGGCCAAATGGTTTTTTTTTTTCAGTAAACGGTGTGGGGAAGTATATGTATGTCGATCTGAACTACATTTGAAAATAATGATTTTTATACAAGGTATTTGAAAAGAGCGTGACATATCAAAGTTATATTTTTTTGAATGGAACACCCTGTATTTTTAATTCTTTCTCTCTTTCTTTCTTTGAGAAAAAATAAGCTGATTGCTAAAGTATCCCTATACCTAGATCTCTCCGTTTGTGAGATATTCAACTTTTCACAAAATGTAACGTTGTCAAAAAAATTCAATATCATTGAAATTAGCCACGACAGGTGTACGAAATTCTGACCGGTCACTAAAATTCGTTTCTGCTAGTTACTGTGGCTTGAGAAGACGATCAATGGTATACAGTGTGTTCTATATAATCAGGAATACTTACCGCATATTTGAACTCCAATTACTTTGTTATTTCGAATGGAACACCCTATATTCATTCTCGTGACAAGATTCACCTTTTCATTTCCCTTCGAACCATATGATATTTCCCTAGACCTGAATGTGGTGCTTCAGGAGTTATCGAAACCTTTTTGAAATTCGATGAATTTTCTGAATTAACATTATTTCATCTGGTAGTCTGATGTCATACACTTGAGTAATACGTTCAACTGTGTTCAAGCAGACTCCTGTCAAATAGCGTAATATTCTGTCGTAAGTTTGTGTTGAATTCGTCTTGCTCTCGTGTTCTCAGATTTGAGAAGTAAAATGAAAAGTTTTACACTTGAAGAAAAAATCAACATGATTTTAACCATTGGAGAGTGTTACGAAAATTGCTTATTAGCGTCGAGGGTTTATGCACAAAAGTACCCAGATCAAGAGCATCCTGATAAAAATGTATATGAGATATCATTAGCCAGATTTCGAAGAACGGGTAGTATCGAGTACACTGTTCGAGATATATCAAAACCAGTGACTGGGAATGAGGAACTCAATTTCAAAGTTTTACAATACCAGTACTAGAGCCATTGCTTATACAACAGGTATGAGTCAATCGAGTATTAGCAGAATTATTAGAATACACAAATATCATCTATACCACATTCAGCTGCATCAACATCTGTATGGAAGGGACTCTGAACTCAGGCTGGATTTCTGTTTATGGTATCTTGAACGAGTTATCGAAGAGATGAGTTTTTATGAACATATTTTATTCATAGACGAATCAACCTTCCATAACACTGGTCTGGAGAATCGACATAACTTTCATTATTATGACACTGAAAACAGACATTTATTTCGAACCGTCGATCGCAAGAACTGGTGGAGTGTTAACTCATTCGGTGACACCATTTTTGTTCCTCATTTCTTTGACGGGCCTCTGGATGGAAGGAAATATTTAAGACTCATTAATCTTCTGGAAAATATTCCATCGAATGTGAGACAGAATATGGTTCTCCGGTACATTTCAAACGTGTTGTCAGGAATTATCTGGACAGAAAATTTACAGATGAATGGATAGGGAGAGGTGGTCCTCATAACTGGCCAGCGAGATCGCCTGATATTACACCCTTGGACTTTTTTATGGGGATATTTCAAAGATATTGTATACAGTACACCACCCACTACCTCTGATGATATGAAAGTGAGGATTAGAAATGCCTTCCAAACAGTAACTCCAAATATATTGGAAAATGTCAGAAGCTCATTCGAAAAAAGAATAAGATGCTGGTCATGTCGAACATGTATTATAATTCTTTTAATTTCCCCTTGAACTTAAATCTTTCAATATTGTATTTTTTTAATAAAAACCAGTAACCCCAAAAATAGTAGATACAGGTGGACCGATATAACAATGCTCTTAAGAAAATCAACTGTAAGTTGAGAGTGTTCAAATTCAATTTGCTAATAATATTGAAGAACTATTCTTGAGTATTCGACATCAGCCTACTAGATGAAATAATGGTAATTCAAAAACTACATCGGATTTCGAAAAGGCTTCGAAAACTCCTGTTGCACCACATTTAGACATAGAGAAACATCATATGATTCGAGAAGAAATGAATAGGTAAATCTTCTCACGTGGGAAAATATAGGGTGTTCCATTAGAAATAACAAAGTTTT
The DNA here is from genome assembly GCA_018342105.1 of Gonioctena quinquepunctata. Taxonomy (NCBI): domain Eukaryota; kingdom Metazoa; phylum Arthropoda; class Insecta; order Coleoptera; family Chrysomelidae; genus Gonioctena; species Gonioctena quinquepunctata. The sequence goes on from JAFIRS010001401.1 coordinate 244,076, forward strand.
CGGAGTTCAAATATGCGGTAAGTGTTCCTGATAATATAAAACACACTGTATACTATTGATCGTCTACTCAAGCCACAGTAACTAGTTGAAAGGGATTTGAGTGACCGGTCAAAATTCCGTACACCTGCCGTAGCTAATTCCAATGATATTGAATTTCTTTGACAACGTTACATTTTGTGAAAAAATTGGATATCTCACAAATGAAGAGAGTTAGGTATAGGGATACTTCGGCAACGTCAGCTTATTTTTTTCTCAAAGAATTCAAAAATGCATGCCCTTTCAAATACCTTGTATCAAAATCATTATTTTAAAATGTAGTTCAGATGGACATACATTCACTTCTCCAGACCGTTTACTGAAATACCATTTGGCCACGAGAGTCCGAAGCATTCAGTTCGTCTCACCCTGTATATTCCTGAAAACTTTCCCAAAACTTGAAAATTTGAAATAGCATGAGGAGTCCAGTGGCACAATATGCATTTGAAATGTCAAGTATAAGTGCGGATCTGAATGGTACTCTTAATGAACGGTTTGATGTGGAATAATGACACATGAAATATATTGAATGGTATTACAGGTCATATTCTTTGAGAGAGGATACAAGTAATCGACAGAGGGCGCTGGGGGCAGTTCAATTAAAAAATTTCGAAAGGCATAGAGGTCGAGATTAACATTGTTGAAAAGGTTATTAATTTTATTTTTCAACTATGTTTATTCTGGGGAATCACAATTGCGAGTGCGGCTTTTCATAGTCCCTCCTTCCTATTAACGTATGAACGGTTCCACATAGAACAGCGGGATCGAAACCCTTCTGAATGATATCACCGATACGAGTATTCGAAATAGAAGACATCTTGATTGCTCGATAGATGGCGCGGGAGGGCACATCAACTTAAAAATCTCAAATGGCACAGGAAGTCAAGTGGCACATTGCTGAAAAGATAATTTATTTCTCTTTCCAACCATGTAATTTTTTTGAATTTTGTCAATATGCATTTTGAATTTTGTTTTACTTGTCATTCCAAATGCATATTGTGAAAAAACGTATTGACGAAATTCAAAAGAATCTAGATGGTTGAATATGGAATTGAGTTATCTTTTCAACGATGTGTCACTTGACCCCCCCCCCCCTTATGATAAAATTTGAAATATTTAAGCTGATGTGCCCCTTAGCGCCATCTATCGAACAATCGAAATGTGATTTCAAAAAGTAGTATCGGCGAACCGTTCGAAAGATGACATGAGGGGACTATAAAAAGCCGCATTGGATAGAGCTTGCAAAAATAAATGAACGGTCAAAGCAAAATATTCACACAAAGTTCATAAAACCATTCAAAATGGCATTGAAATTATTACTTATAACTCAACGATTCTGATATGGATAAGCAACCAAAATTCAAATTCCTATTTCATATTTAGGTGCTCCACACGTTCCGGTGATTTGTTATGGAACAGCATGGAATTTACAGTAAAACAAATTGTCGCGGATGGAGTTCCGCTTTAAAAATCCAAATTAGCGAACGTTTGAATTCCATTCCGTGTATTCCGTCTCAATGAATACTTTATCCAAACCAGAATGCTAATCCGACAAATTTCAACTATGCCGTAAACCATTAACTCTCTTTTTTGTTGGCCGGTTGGCATGTTTTCGGTCAATAAATTCGGCAAAAATGTCCACGTTTTTACATGGTTCACAGTAAATTCTACACCGCATTCACTTTCCGCATAAATATAATAGTATAATTAGGCTACATCTGATAATGTACCTTTCATGGTATATATTTCATTGCAAGACTGATTTATCACGTAGATTTTAGTGTTATATAGTATACCCAGATCGGTATATTTACGCGCAACTGTAAACAGAAATGATTATCATCACGCTATGTGGTTTCAAACTGAAATGCAATCCACTATCCATATTCATGAGAGACTATGGTCAAGTCAGTTGGGAAATGTTTGAAGCAAATTGTCAAAGTATTCACTGAAAATTTATGACACTGGGAATGTGTCACTATTACCATGTATCGTATTAAATACCGCTCATGGCTCACTAGCGCCCCTTTGCCGAATTACAAAGTTAATGAAATCAATATATTGTGCAATGGGTATCATGCTATATTTTTTTAATCTCTAGATTGAAAGGTACGAGCTATAGATGGGTGCCGTGGTTCGTTTCGTTTTCTTTTATTCGTCTGGTGCAAACTTCGGAGTGACCAGAACCACTTGATTTAGAGTAGAGAAGCTTTCACAAAATTGCGAATGGAAATTTCAATATGAGAGTTGACTTTTCATGAATGAAGGCTTCAACCGATCGACTTTCTGTTTATGAATACATTTTTTTCTATGTATGACATTGGTTGAAAAACTGTAATAATAACATCAAAAAGAGCTCGACTGATTTGGATACAGTATAGATATCCTAAAGATACAAGATTATGGACAATATTTTGAGGAATGGACTGGAGGTAGAATAAAAAACCTAGTAGTAACTTCGGGAGATAACTCTCCATTTGGACCAGATGGGATCAAAAAATTTAGCAATCAAACATACATTCAAGTTCATCACGAAACCACAATATCATACGTTCAATCATTGTATGCAGTATGGCATAGTACCGACTCGAAGAGGCATATATGAAATCTATTTATGAAAGTGGAGACTATTCAAGTATGCCTGATGGATCGATACTAATACTAATACTGATACGATCTGGATTGTTGTTGTACCCGACGAAAATCAATTTTATTCGCTTCAGGCGAAATGTATTTAGAAAAAATATCAGCACTCAGGATACCAAAGCTCACTCATTATCATTATTTTTTCCAGTAGTATCTAGATACAAGTGAAGTTGAGAGTTGATGAAAGCTAAAGATAAAATTCGTGGAATAGTCTTTCCAAAAACCAATAGTGGTAAAATTTCAAAAAAAAAACTTCACCACTGATTTTATTTTGTACGAAAATTAACAAAGCACTGATTTGCTTGGGAATTTTTTGAAAAAACTAATTTTATTGGATATATTGAATAAATTAATTTAAAGTTAGCACTTTGTGTTCATTCTAGTGTTGTTGCATGAATACATTTCTACGTGTTCGGTAGGCGCTGTGTGCAAGATTGGTAATGCCCTCTAGTGACTCGATAGCTGACGTTTTCCTGTTTTATTTTCAATACTCACTATGTAACAATTTTTTTTTTACAATTTCTGAATAATCTACCACGATGTAACAATTCTGTGCTTATTGCTAGTTCCATATGAATCGAAGTTTTTTTTGTCAAAGAAAAAAGTAAGTAAATGAAAAAAAATATGTGTATCGATATGATAGTTCACCGCATTTGGAGGTTATCCATATAAAGTTATGATATTTTGAATATCATAAAGTAATGCTACTTCTATGTACTTCCAGGTACGGCAAGTAATGTGCTAGCTCGTTGTTAGTTTATTAAGGTCGCAGGTTCATAAGCTCTTGAGAACATAAAAAAGTGAGGGAGCCAAGTACCCATATAACCCTGGCTAGCTTCAACCAGACTTGAAACCACTAAATAACATCAGATTCAACGCAAAACTATCAAATGAAATTCTCAAATAATATAATAATTAGAAAATGAATGAGGTTGACAATTGTACCTGAATATGAGATCCAACTTTTACCCTTGCAAGGATGTAAGAACGTTGAACGGTCCTTAAATAATACACGTTCAACACTCTCTAACACGTATAACACTAGTTTACAGTACATCTGTTGCCGAGAAATTTTGCACTGTTGCTGACTACATATGATATGCTAATTTCAAATATATAAGTTGCTTTTTTTATCAGCTCTAGTTTTTGAGCTTCAGATATTTACGTTCAAAACAGAAAAAATTCATTGAAATATTGAATTATCCATTGAGTATTTAAAAACTTCGCTTCAAAGCTCTTCTCTTATGTGTGGTCTGAGGATACAATATCCTTCCTTTACCTCTGTACTGTGAGCAATAGGTACCCCAGCGTGTTCATTTCCGTAATGTAACAGAATGCATTTTAGGCTACGTTTCGAACTGTCGATGAATAAATGCTATTCACTTGGTTCAGGTTATTTCAAACCCATTTTTATCAACAAGTTGTTAATATCTTCGGGAAAAATAACTCCGTTATCCTTTTTCTTCCACGATTCAAATCAATTTTAGTGCCTGGGGAATGCAAATTGTTGTCTTCAAGTCTTGATCCAGCAATTCTGAGGCTTGTTTAGACAAATTCAAATCTCTTACAAGATCATCTGACTAATTTTGTGAAAAGCATTTTGGCTCATTTGATATATTTTCAAAATAAGTATAATTTTCTGATGGGTTTGGTCCTTTATTGTCTGGTACTGAGGGTTCAAATATATTTTCACGCACTGAAGAGTCAGGTGAATGTTGCACTGGATGCTGAACACGAGTAGTACTTGGATACCACCATTTAGCTCGATTTTTTGCGTTAATGCCTTTTATGTTGATACTACAGAAGAAACAGTCACCGAGATGATTTTGTGGTTGTCGCCAAATGGTTGGTGTTCCAAATTCAAAAGCACTTCCTTTGCCATTTCTACATAATCTCAGATATTCAACACGCGATTTACAAACACAATCTGGAGCCCAAAACTTGTCATTTTTATCCAAGAACATCTCAAAATACAGAAAATATGTATTTTTAACGTACTCTGATATAACATATGTAGCAAAAATGATTTGGGTTGTTTAAACAATGTCTCCATGTCACAAAAACTTCAGATCATAGTCTCAACACAGTGGAGTTTGCACGTTATCAACGAATAAATACACATAAATTATAAAAATTAAAAAAAAAATACACTGAGCTGCACGCATTTTTTTGAGGATAGATTTCAAAAAGCATCTTATTAGTAAACATTTTCAACCATAAAATTCACGGCAACAGACAGAAAGTTGAATTTTGTAAACTGGTGTAATTGTACACAAATTATTGGATATTATTTTTACATTACAAGTAACGATGTTCACTCTTAGTACTTGAACTGCATTACATTCAACATGAGTTCACATGTGAGGCCAATTGGTTTTGTAACCGACACTAGTTCGTGGAAATCAAAACACAAACTAATGATCCTCTGCGACGTACTTTGTCCTGATAGAATGCGGTGTTTGATAGACAACTTGGAAAGACATCAAAAGTATTTCTATCCTCTGTTCATAAGCCTGATTGATCAGTTTACAACACCGTCCAAGCGTTCCTGAACTCGCAGTTTAAGTCGCTATTTGCTTTCCATCACCGGGTAACACCGTCCCACGGAACTTGGTTGGTACGTTTACTATCCACTTCTAGACGATCAAATAGAAAACGGAAAACATCTCAAATATTTATCGAAGGGAAACCTCACGTCCCGGAATTGAAGATTGAAATATCGTTGAATAAAAGAACACTTATCTCTTTGCTGCAGTTTTTGTGATGCAGTTGGAAATTTACACGTACTATTTTGGCAATCGGCTACACAGTGAAAGCGAGGGCTCATTGTTATTATATGTATGATTGTTGTTATACTTTTCAACCGTGACCGTTGCCACTACGATAATAATAATGTTTATTCATCTGATGTATAGAAAATATTTTTGAGGGATTTGTGAATAAACGGGGATACCTCAGAAACTGACAGTTTTTAGCTTGTGCTTGTGATTAGTGATTACCGAAATCATTACCTAATTCTGCCACCATGGGCGCTGTCAGAGTTCCATCTATCCTTTCCTGCCTAATGCACACAGCGAATTGCATAACCTAATGATATGTTTTTTCTATGAATTATCCTACATACCGTGCATGGTCGGATGCATTGCAGAGCGAATAAACAAGAAAGGGTACCCGACTCAGTTCATTGAAAAACTTGTCTTCCGATTTCTTGACATGTTTTTTGGGTAACCTTCCACAGTCTGAAAATGAAAATATAATCAGGAAAATCTATACAAGTGTAGGAAGGGCAAACTAATTAGTTCACCCCGATAAGTTTTTGCGTTCACCAAATTATATTTCCTATAGAAAAATGATTCAATTAGTCAATAACTTGTCGTCTTCTGAATTTGCTTATCAAAAAAACATTTTTTTTTAAATTCAGAAGATACTGAAGAAGAATCTTCTAAATCTCCTTTGATTGTTTTAATAATTTGTATTTTTTCTTGCAGAGTCTTTTTCGCTTTTCCAACTGACGGATGTCAATTGAGATCTGCCAAAAAAGTTTGAGAGTGACGTATTGCTCATTTGATATATGGGGTGTTGTTCGAATCAGTTTATTAGCATTCTACCATATCTCACTTCCTCTCTGAGTAGAGGTAACCATGTATGATCCATTTCAACAGAATTTGTTGAAATGCAGTTGTTATTGGGGGGAAGAATACAGGCCGTTTCTCTCAATTTTCTCCTCTCTTGATGTGGTTCTTTCATAGATTTTTGTCCTATTCCATTCAATCGTATGATCGCCATTGGATGTGAGGATATGCTCTGCAATTTTCGAGCTGGTTATTTGTCGATTTCTGATGTAACTCTGATGTTCACTTTGGCGCACTTCCAATGGTCTTGACGTTTCACCTATATAACTATCACCACACGAACAAGGTATGTTGTAAACACAGTTCTCGGTACTTTCTTCTGCGTTTTTTGGTTTTGTTTGTGTTACTATAGATCTCAGTGTGTTTGTTGTTCCAAATGATGTTCTCACATCATACCTATGTCCAATTCGTTTGATCTTCTCAGATAATCCGAGGACATAAGGTTGTGGTTGTGAAATGTGTAGGTGGTGCGAGTACTCCTGTTGGTTGTGTCAATTGGTTGTTTGATGGATTGGTGTTTTCAATGTCAGTGAAAGAGAGAATTGAAAGAAACGGCCTGTATTCTTATTTCCAATAACAACTGCTTTTCAACAAATTCTGTTGAAATGGATCATACATGGTAACCTCTACTCAGAGAGAAAGTGAGATATGGTAGAATGCTAATAAACTGATCTGAACAACACCCCTCATATCAAATGAACAATACGTCACTCTCAAACTTTTTTGGCAGATCTCAATTGACATCCGTCAGTTGGAAAATAAGACTCTGCAAGAAAAAATCCAAATTATTAAAACAATTGAAGGACATTTAGAAGATTTTGAGAACGGGGGCAGATATAGTCCCCGAAACATAAATCAAAAACTATATAGAGAAGTATCTTTTGAATTTAATTTTTTTTTTTGATATGGCAAATTCAGAAGACGACAAGTTATTGACTAATTGAATCATTTTTCTATAGGAAATATAATTTGGTGAACGCAATAACTTATCGAGGTGAACTAATTACATAGAGAAACTAAAAATAAAGAGAGTTGTCAAACCTGCAGTAAAAGTTGGCACCACGTTTAGACAGTGGCGACATATCTCGCAACTGGTCGAACTAAGTACAGTTGGTAGAACCGATTGAGATAAGGCGGGTTTTTCAAATGTGTTACTTTTATATGAATGATATGGTATATATTTTATAAGTGATGGATTTGCCATTCTTGTATTCCATATGAATGGTTGTATCATATGAAACACAGGAATGGCAAATCGATCACTAATAAAATATATACAGTAATCGATTCGTAGAATCTGTTAGTTCGTTCGTGGTTAAAATAAAGTTTCAAAGTAAATCTTCATTTCATGATATCAAGAACAAAATTAAAGATCTTATAAAACAAGAATAATAAGTTGAACACTATAAAAACACATTTTATTGTATCTAGGACAAGGTACAACTAGACAAAACAATAATAAAACTCCGAAAAACAACTAAATTAAAAATATTCTTCAGTCTTCATCAAATCAACCACAATAAAAACAAATTACATTTACAACAAACCTTCAATAATTTTGTCATTTATTAGCACAAAGGAGAACGAGTAGGTATACTTAACAAATACTCCAGTTTGACGATAATCTTCGTACTTCCTCAAATGGTGATAGGAAATGGAAACTGATGGACGGAAATAAGTATCAGGTATCAGTTTGTGAAAAAATTTCTGCAACTGATGGATGGAAATAAGTATGAGTTTGTGAAAAGCAACTTATATTTTACCTTGTGAAAGGATATTTCGAGGAATTTCAGCGTCAACTCGAATGACAAAACATTCCATTTTCGATGTTGGGTTCATAATTCAAGTCCATAGTATAATTTCTTCAATTAATTTTTCGATGACAATCAACAGTAGAATTATTCGTCTGTTGATTGCGGACAGCGCCTCCATGCGCGACTGGCCGTACCAAAAACTTGGTGGTCAAGATCGCCAATGTTTCAAACAGTCTCTTTATTTTCAATTTGTCTATGACTAATTAGTTTGACCTTTCTACACTTGTATAGATTTTCCTGATTATATTTTCATTTTCAGACTGTGGAAGGTTACCCAAAAAACATGTCAAGAAACGTTATTCCTCCACAAAAAACCACATTCATTTAATTGTCTTCCGATATTTTACAAGCTTTCATTTAGTTTCACCTGTCCCGGTGTCTGTCTATCATCAAATTTCGAAAGTTAAATTTGACCCACTTCCAGTTGCCCGATTAACGTGAAATGTGGCGGGTGTTCGTTGTTGCCATGACAATGCATTATGGAATTTTTGTAAGAGAAAAAAAACGAGATGGTGGCTTTAAGATGGCGGCTCTAAGATGGCGAACAAGATTTGTGTTTATGGTCCAATTCGACTCAAAATTCGTATGTGGAGGTTTTCGGTGTCGAAGATTATGAGTTCATCGTCAGAATTCGTAAAATAAAAAGATGGCCGACGAGTCCGATTCTATTCAAAATTGATATATGAGGGGTTTTCCAGGTCGGAGATTATGAATTCTAATTCAAAATTGACAAATTCAAGATGACAGCTCCAAGATGGTGAACGAGTTTTGTAATTATGGTCCAATTCGATTCAAAATTGGTATGTGGAGGTTTTTGAGGTCGTAGATTATGAATTTATTGTCTCCAAGATGGTGGATAATTTTTGTGATCATGGAAGTTTCTATTCAAAATTGGTATGTCCGTGTTTTCGAGGTCGAATATGATGAATTTAGTAAAAGATTATTGATTTTTTGTCAGAATTCATAAATTGAAGATGGCAGCTCCAGGATGGCAAACGGTTGATCACCTCATTGAAGAACTAGATAGCTCAGAACTCACAGGAAAGTGGCCTCGTAATGACGATGAATTAACAAAAATGCATAGACTAAGGTGTACTTACTGAAAAGCACAAAATAAAATAATTATTAAAAAAACCTTTTCAAAGACATGCTTGTCGCTTTTGTATTCGAACTGGAAACTTTGCGCGACAAGCTCTTGAATCTCTATAACTCGCGCGAAAACCTACATTGCACATCCAGGATCGTATTCCGGAGGGAAGGATTTTCATTGTTCGGACCTTGATGATGGAATTTATGGCCAGAAATGTAGAAACCAAAACCAGGTTAGATACATTCCTGAACTCGGTATGATAAGAACTACTTAAATTCATTAAAAAAATACAGATCCGTATTCGAAAAAATTGAGTTGAGGGTGGCCCCCGAAGATCGAAACGTCGTATTGAAAATCAAGGCACAGCACATCCGAGTGTATTTAGAACAGAGAAGAAAGTTTTCCGAACACATTTCCATATTCCCAAAAATAGAGGTGCCATCGCAAAGAAAAGAAAACTGGCCATTTCGGTTTTCCTTGTATATTTTGAAAACAGTTCGTGATATTTTCGATTTGGAAACATCATTTCGTTGTTTACCAAAATAGGCAACTTTTGTCTCGATTATTCAACTTCGTATCATTTACAGTTTTCGTGAGTACGACATAAAAATACGGTATATTTCCCATATTATTTGAATGCACTCTCTTACTCCTAGGAGAAAAAAAAAACTGTGGCAGCACTACTTTGCCCAACCAATTTTCTGCATCTGTTGAAAATTTTGGAATTAGGAATTAGGCATCTTGAGTATATAGCTCTTAGCAAATAAACTCAAATTGAATGCCAAAAAAAAATATGTAATAATAGTGATGCAATCAATTAGATTTTGTTGATAAAATGGGTAGTGGAGCCAAAAAATACTCTGATATATATGTAGCCGTCAAAGTTATCTACAAATCCGGAATTGTATTATGATATCTTGTCCAGGAATTTCTCAATAATTTGTGTTCAAATCATATTCTCTTCATTTCATTGACGTCATCGTGGAAACTTCCCGGTAGAGGAATTCCATCCAACACAAAGACCTTAATGAATAATTCTCCTTCAAGCAACATTATATTCTTGATGAGATTTAAATACTTGCTCCTTTGGTTATTCATCAGTAATTATTGTTTCACGATGAATCGATCCTCCGTGAGGATAGAATGTGCTTTCTGTTTCAGAAACAGGTGGTTAGGAAGACTATTATAGGAGAAACGAATGTTTATATTGGGATCAATAGAATGAGTTTCCGAATCCCTCTGGATTTTGCTTTAATTAATTATTGCTTCGGCTGATGAAACTCTGCTATTCAATATTTGCTGAAAAACTGGATCTTCAAATGAATCGCCGTGACATTAACATAGATGGAGTAATGAAATATAAGGAATCATTTCGTGTACAAAAGTTATTCATTATGTCAGCAACATGAAAGGGCAAAATGAACAAATATTGAGAGAAAGTGAAATTAAAATGGCAGAGAGGTATTGACTCTTTTCCAACTCGAATAGCCTCGAGACGTGATTTCTGAATCAATGTGAAAGACACTCTCCCTAATCAACTTATTTGCGATCGAATGTCTCTGTTGCGAACAGAATGAACTCGTGATTTTACGGAGCTTGCAGTCATGATAATTCTCGAGTTCGATTCATACAAATAAATGGAGATACTTTGCTTATCGAAAAACTACCAAATTATGAGATATCCAATTATCTGCATCGAGATATGCATATTTTCAAATTCCATACATAGCGCCATATTCTTTTTGATATATCTGGCACTTGATATATTATGTTTCATGTAAAATGGAAATGATCAGTAGCACGCATACAGTGCTGGTCTGAAGTCCGTTCCCCCCCTACTAATTTTTGAACCACCTGGTACATCGCGACGAAATTTGGAGGGCTTAAATAGGAGATAAAAACCTACTTTTTTATGGAAAATTCACAGCTTGAATATCAAAATGGCTGCTGAGCGCCATCTTCAATAATGTTTTTAAATAAAACCCCGTATATTATTCCATTTTTGAAATATGCTCATAATTCTCAACAGTTTTCTTCCGTACACTTCACTCCTAAATTCAATTGTTTTCGAAATATTAACGTTTGAAAAGTGGCATTCCGGTTTAAAATGAAGTATGGATTTTGGTCACTTCCGGTGGAACATTTTGCTAACTAAACGTTGTTATTCATTTGAAGTTAAATCTCTCAATGAAATATCCAGTGGCTGTATTTTATGGGAGCTGTGAAGAGGCGGGCAAACTATATACACATGATTGCTACGCGCTAGTTTTTTCACCTCTATATTTCTGGACAGGTAGATTACCTCCAGTTTTTTCAACATGTTTCAAAAAATGTTTAAACCAGTCCGGACAGGATCCATCCAGAAGGATGACATGCATAGATAGAGCCTAAGGGAGTGCCGTTCATAAACTCCTGCTTCATATTTTTTCGAGAAAAAATTACTAGAGGAAGGATAAAGTGTCCAGCCGGGTTCATGCAAGTAAACATTGTGATAAGTGAACCTCGCTCTGCTGCTTGTGAAGCCCCTAATTGTTTTTTGCCCTTCAGTCCGACTACTTTTGTATGTTTCTGTTGCACTATGATATTCACAATTGTACACGCGTGACGGGGAATGTTTTAATTTCTTCAGAATGGGTTCATAAATATCAAGAAATTATGTAACAGCTTCTTGTGTGAAACCTTCTGCTCTCACGTAGGATACGCCCTGCTGAAATCGTATAGATAGCTCTCTATGCCGTTTCATAAGAATTTCAAGCTATTTTTCACCAGCTTGCTCTACTTCTTTGGAAAACGGATTTTTCAAATTATTTCGTTTTGCAAGCTTATATAATATGTTACCAGTTCTTGTTCAAGTTCTTCAGGTAAAATTGGGTTCCTACCCATTTTACTTCGTCAGCAGGGGTTTCCTCATTTATAGCATAATGTTCCAAATCCGTTTGAGGGACACCAAGGACTCGAGAAGCTTCGAAACTACCCATCTCTTTATTTCGCATAGCTTTTACCGCCGCCTTCATTTGAATAGGGTCCTAGGCCTTTTTTTGGTATCTGCAATCAAATGAGGAAATGTGTTTATTCAAATGGCCCTGTTGATCTCGCAACCTATTTTAAATTAATGCCGAAAATACATAGATCGCTAGAATGGGGTTCCCCGAATTAGGGTCCTGCATATCCCCATATTGGGCGCCATGTTCCTCTCATATTTCTAACCTTATAAATGTGTAACATGCAATTTAAATTTAAATATGAATATAAGACCTCACAGCCTAGCTCACATAGAGTCCTTTGAGACAAAAAAGTTGTTGAAATTGCTTACCTTGACAAAGTAATCGATGATAATTATAGCTTTGATGAACTTTATAAATACGCACATTTACTTCACGTAAACAAACACTGCCATGTTTCAACTAAAACACATGATCATGGCCGGGGTGTAGGCAACCAACAATACCATTCAAGACACCGTACGTTCAAAGCCGTTTCACCGCCTCCTAATAAAAAATGTTGAACTTCCCCAAATTAGGAAACCTAACCAAATTAGGCGACTTTGCCCTAACATGCATACAAAATTGCAAAACACCCGATTATCTTAACTGAATTAAAAATATATAGGAACACCCTAGATGCTATCATCGAAAATTGTAATGCAGAATATTATAAAAAGGAGACAAAAAAGGAAACCTGATACTTTTATAATAACGCCTGTAAGTACATAAAAGTGAGTAGGACAATTGCTTACTATCTCTTTTGTCACAAAATAAAAATAGGTGAAGGAAAATCAATGATTCTATAGTACATATAAACATTTTCACCCCACTCATCGGACGTATGTATCTATGGAAACGCAGTTCCATGCCTTCAGTCTAAAATACCTTAGAACCCTAGTGTATTCACTGATTCGATTTTGTTTAGAATTTTTGGGGGACAACAAATGAAAAACGTTGAATTCTGCTTGGAACTTCATTAGTAGATGGCGCGGTTAAGGAATGTTTGTTGTTTGTGTCACGCAAAATGGCAAACTCCAAACCTATGAAATTTTATTTTTCTGTCAACATTACTTCATGCAAAAAATTGTGAATTGATCGTTTTCAAAGATTATAGTGCTACGAACAAAATCCCGCTCAGAACAGTTGGCGCGAAAATGAGATGAAATCCTCGAAACTTACTACAATGTTTACATCTGTCTGTCAAAAATCAGATTTTTTTGTCAAATGGCCTTTTTGAGATCATGGAAAATTCCACGAAGTAATAAGAAAAGGTAGGAGAGTGGACTGATGTCTCTAGATGATGAATTAACTTGAAAATTGGGGGGATTGGAAAATGTCCCCAATGACATTGTTCCATTAAACTTTCCGATACAAAAACTATTACCAAGCCATTCACTGCCCATCTCTGCTGGACTATTACCACTCTAACAACCTTCTGATATGAACAAAATCAGAGAGTTCATTGTAGATATCATAAAATCTGTTGATAAAGTTGAGAAATCGATGAATCCTGGTGTGCGACAGTCTAGGCTACTTCCAGCTATCTTAGAATGACTTCTCCGAAAAAAGTTAACCCTACTAACAAAGGTGAGGGAAGAAAACAATAATTTAAATGCTTCTCTATTATTTTTCAGTAACACCCCACATGAGATTATCGGAGGAGGAGGGCGATCTAAACCAAGCAGTTGTTCGGAAGAACAAGGCCCACTCCCAAGATCGATAAGGCTAATGACTATGATTAGGATAATTATAACTTTTCAATGAATTTCACGAGTAAGCGTGGACTTTCCATTCTATGAAGATATCTTGATTATGGCTAGTGAATTCCGAACCGTCACAGAGGGTCCCATTGCTCTTTGGAAGAAAATATCCACTATACATATTCAGTCATCTCATGGGAAAAATTGTATACAAAATATATATAATATAAAAAATAAATATAAAATTATTTGACTTGCTAGTTACTAGATACATTACAATCACAAGTGGAAAAAAATTATTACAATGGGCAAAGGTAGTTCAGAAGAGATTCAAATTAATTTATACATATAAGAGTCATTTTACTAGTAGTGGAGTAATATTAGATTTTAGCTTCAGAAAGTTAAGGGACTGTGGGAACTTTTTACTGTACATTAGTGATGATGTAAGAAACAACATATGAAGAGTTACCAACCGTGAAGTGTGTGCGTAATTTATTATTTAACAAATAATTTGCAAAATTACATTGTTCATTGAATATCTTAAAAAATATATACATTTTTCAAAAAACTGATACTGCCATTCGAAAGAATGGAAGATTTTATAAGAATGGAAGATTTTCATATAAATATTTTTCTCAAATGAAAACTGTAAGCTGCAGATTTTTTTTTCTAACGTGAGGTAGCGACATTGAAGTGCATCTTTTGAGGAACACGTAGCCACGAGCGCGCTTCACTTAATTCGTTAAAACTTTTGATCTAATCGATAAAATTAAGCTAACAAAAATTCAAATGAAAGAAGGAAGAAGTAGCTGATGAGATGTCCTGTTTTCAAATGTAAAAATTTAATAGGAATAGTACATATATGAGGTTACGTCAAAGTAGAATTTTCTATAAAATCAATTAAAGATCTGCCAGTCTTTAAATTCTCAAGATAAACATCTGAAATTCAAACAGTTCAGTCCCAAAATGACAATTGAGAAAGTGTGCGAATGAAAAAGAATCATAATATTTTATTTCAAAAAATACAGTCGTCAATATACAGTGTGGCCCATTTAAAATGGAACCACCCCTGTAGAATACGCATTTTTCAGTCAATCTCAAAAATGTTTTATTTTTAATATAAAACATCAAGAACTGCATCTTGACACAAATTTTCATTACTTTAATTTCATTTCCAAGGCACTCTATGGTTTTTTTTCCTCGTCAAAAACGGCAAAAGTTTATTAGGCAATTTTTGTTTTCAAACTTGACTACACCAATGGATTTGTAGTCGTTATAAATGGAAACCATGGAAATTTCATAAAAAAATATTTGTTAACAACGAAGTTACAACAACTTCAATTTTGGAAACAAAGTATTTGATTATTATTTTTATTTAGATTATAGACATATTTGAAATCTGGCAACACTGCCGATACAAAGTAGAACACCAGTGAATTTGTACAGCGGAAATCCGAAGTCAATAGCTCATTTTGTTCTACAGTTATAACTCCTGAAAGTATGGTATTGTGAGCGATTTGTGGTGTACTAAATCACAGCCTACTATTGATTTAGTACAATACCTATGCCTGATGTATTGGTTCAGCTTTCCTCAAATTATTGATACCTTTTCTAGAAGCTTGTTTCAATTGAGTTTTGCAGAATTTAAAAGGAACATTTTTTGTCGTGCTTTCTGTTTTATTATTCAATAAATAATTTTGATACTTTAAAACTTGATTCGGTTCATTTTGTTTTTATCGGCTATGGAAGACTGCATAACTTGAAAATGAATTTTTAATTTTCTGTTATTTCGAATACACTCATAACCTAAACTTAAATAAAATATTTTAAGGAGATATAATTTACAAATCCAGTGGCGTAGTCAGATTTTTATTACAAAATCGATTCCACCACAAATCGCTCACATTACCATACTTTCAGGAGTTATAACTGTAGAACGGAATGAGCTATTGACTTCGGATTTTTGCTGTACAAATTCACTGGTGTCCTACTTTGTATCGGCAGTGTTGCCAGATTTTGAATATTTCTATAATCTAAATAAAAATTATAATCAAATATTGTGTTTCCAAAATTTAAGTTGTTGTAACTTCGTTGTTAACCAATATTTTTTCATGAAATGTTCATGGTCTCCATTTATATCGATTACGAATCCGGTGGTGTAGTCAAATTTCAAAACAAAAATTGCCTAATGAACTTTTGCCGTTTTTGACGAAGAAAAAGAACCATAGAGTGCCTTGGAAATGAAACTAAAGTTATGAAAATTTGTGTCATAATACAGTTTTCGATTCTTAATATTCCGAACACAAATTTTTTGAAAATGATTGAAAATGCGTCATTTTATAGAGGTGGTTCTATTTTAAATGGGTCACACTGTATAAAGGCGACAAAAGCACAATCACAGAACGGATCGCAGGCACAAATCACAAAAACACCCTGTGTGGTCTGTTATTGCAGTTTACTGAATTATGACAAGGAACGACGTCAGCGCCATCTGAAACTCTAGATAACTCCCTTTATCAAGTGGGCTGGTGTCCCCCAGTTTGTCCCAATATTTTACAGGTATAAGTGAATACACCATGGTTTTTAGACATCTTACTTCAGTCATATTCTGGATAAGGTGTCAAAGATATTTCAGATTCCAGAGTTTTTTCATATGATAGGATACATATAAACCGTAATGCATCGGAAAGTCATGTGGGATGATACGAAATAATATTGTTTTCGAATGCGATGTTTGTGGTATGCCAGAAGTGACTGAAAATAAATCCAATTGGAAATATAATATGATAGATATGAGAGACCACCATCCATATATCTTGCAGCTCCACTGTGAGAAAGCAATTATAAACTTCGTCGAACGCTTCAGAAGCACGACTTGTAGGGATGAACTCTCACACAACTTCATCGATTCTCCTTTCTCCCTATTTGATCCCTTGCATTTATTCATAGAAGTAATGTTCTCGATACTAATCATGAATTCCATAATTTTTCATAGAAGCGGGAGGTGAGTAGAATGTTTCAATCACTTCGTCTCAAAACCATTTTCCATCTGTCAATCTCAATTCATTTAAACATATTTGTTTTAGTATATAATATTCCATTTGTCATATTATTCGTTATGTTCCCTGATGTATGTCATACGAATACAATTGCCAGTGCATGTTCGTCTCGCGCTTGGCTGATATGAGATTCCAGAAAGTACTTGGGGAAGAGTTAGAATTCAAGGAATTTTCAAATGATTCAGGAAGCGGACGCACGAAACGCTCCAGAGGATTCTACCACGTGCCTAATGACCACATAAACAGCAGCGCTTTGCGATCAATACAGTAAGTTGATTCGAAGCAAGATAGAACACAGCCCAGAGCCAGTAAACTGAGCGTGAATTTTAGAGGTAATTTGTTATTTACAGGTACGCAGTTGTCAAGAGCTCATTATTATTTTCTGAAATTTTAATGAACGGAATATTTTTTTCAGTATTTTGATAACTATGAACCCCAGATTGATGAGAATACGTTCAAGATATATAACTTCTGATGATTCAAACATTATCGTTCTGGATATATCATCCAGAAACACCATTATTTTTTTCCGATAACTCCAACCCAACCGCTTATTTCCGTGGCGTTGAGTTATTGAGCCTAGCAGCCAGAATCTATGAATATATTAAAATGAAAACGAAATAAGAGGAACACAAAAGGGGGAATGACATTCTCAATCCACGTCCAGAAGCCGATCTGGATAACTTTTCTATAAACTCAACAAGTAGAGCACGAGAGGGAAACAAATCCACATTTGAGTGGTACAAGATGAATCCATAAATTAAAACCAAAATAATTGACAAATCTTCATTTATTCAATAAAACATCCAGCAGGCCGATGCCCGTTTACAAGTGTATATAATTATAAAACAATTGTAGTATTGCAACATATAATATAATTGAGGTAATATGAATGAATGAACCTGACATAAGATAATTAATTCAGCAAGACACTAGAGAGATTTAAATTCAGATAAAGATAGAAAAAAAATATCGATACATTGCAAGTTATTATAACAACGAATCATGGTTGTGAGGGGACAATTAGAATGATGTTGAGAGTTTGGTACAGCTATGCGAAATGTTATATTAGATTTCGTTACAGATCGAGATACATTGAGATCAATCAGAGGAAGTAAGGAGGACGAATCAATTTGATTATGAATAATTTCATATAAAAAAGTTAGATCGAATATATTACGTTGTTTTTCATGTGGAACCAGATTGAATTCATTCAGTAATGAGTTGTAGTTATAGTGTTTCATAACTCGAATTTTAGAAATTTTCTTTGCACATTTTTTATCCCTTCAACATATTCTGAATGGCAGGGATTTCACATTATGCTGCAATAATTTGATTTGCTCTCAAATAAGGAAACGTAGATACACCCCGAAGCATCAAATGATTTAAATTTCCCAGGAATCCTAATGACTCCATAGCGTCACTTATAATATTCTCTTTATGATTGGGAAAATTTAATTTCTGATCAAAGAGTACTCCTAAGTCTTCGAATTGGGTAACTCGCGACAAATATAACGATGGCTCTGCATAAGAATCGATCATGAAGAAATCGATAGCGTGGCCAATCGAGGAGGTAGATTGGAATCAATGCTGTCTTTTTGAACAGTTTATAGAGGTTTCACAGAAGACCCAGTCATAATGAGATATCGGGCAAGTGATTATTTCAATATCTGCGTTCACAAGAATCAAATCGATTGATCTGACTGAAATATCTGCAATTCGTGTTTGGGTATGGATATATATATATATATATATATATATATATATATATATATATATGTTTCAGTCCCATAAGCCCCATTATTATGGATTTTTTTTGTGCGGATGCACTTTATACGTGTATAACTCGTAAATATGGAGGTTTCAATGTATTAAAAAAAAAAAAACAATTACTCATCTACGGTCAGTTTACTTTTAATTGTTTTATACTAAGAATAAAATAATAATAATACAATCAAATTGATAACAGTATATAATGTTATCAGTAGAAAAAGAGCAAAAAACCGTTGTTGTTTTGAGATATGTCGCAGCGATACACGCAGTAAAACATTTTAGGAGAGCTAATGTTATTTCATTGGTTTTCCAAAGCCTTGTTTCGAATATGGTCGAAAATCAAATCAACGAAACAAAAACAAAATCCCAAGTGTGCAAAATGTGATTTGTGGGTTGAAAGATGTGGACGAGGTGATGGTCGATTCGAACTGATTCAACATGTTAATAAAGATACATATATTTGTTCAATTCACATCGCAGTTGTGTTGAAGAATCAAATCATCAGGTAATTTTCATCTATTTATTTGTTGTTCAATGTTATTGTTTGTGCTACAACCGCAAATGTTTTTTAAAAATATTTCACTATTAATTAGTCATGTTGGACGTCATTTGGATAGATTTTCCTACAATCCTCATTCTAAAAAGCACATATCTCAATATAGTTCGATATCAAATAGTCAAAGCTCATGTTTTCGCATAGGACACCTTTGATTTGGAGACAGTAGTAGCATCAAGTACAAGTCAGATCCCAATTCCAAAAATAGGCGAGATGGATATTAAGGATGGTTATATCGGCAAAACTTTGAAGAAACATGATTTGTCGTCCACTTCCCGAAAAATAACACCATCTGCCAAATCTCAATCCAATTCGTTATCAAGCATCTTCAACTCCCGCCGATCTAGTGATAGTGAGCATCACCGTAGCAGTAAACGTAGCTCCAATTGCACAATCACGCCAATACAGCACGGAAACATCAGGAGTTTTATTTTAAATGGGCTGAAAAACATAGGAAATATTTGTTTTATGAACATCGCCATACAATGTTAATCGAACATCAGATGATTGCTGGAGTATTTGAGGAAAGATGATTATATGAGAGATTTCAACACAAGCAATTCGAGCTTTAATAAAAGCATTCGCTGACGGTATAAAAAACTGTGGTCTGAAGATTTGTCTGATAGGAATTTGAACAATGTTTCTTTGATTCAGAATTCAGAAAGATTTGCTCCACGTTTGATGGGTTACGCCCAACAGGATGCACAGGAGATTCTAGTACACCTCCTTCAAGGCCTTCATGAAGACGTTAACATGTTCACAGTAGAGCCCAATCCGGTATTGACAGAAATCTATGAAATACTGAACGATCATGATAAAGCCAAAGAGGCATGTTCGAGATAGCCAAGAATGGACAACTCAATAATTGCAGGTACCTTTGTTGGCCCATTGAAATAGACATTAGAATGTACTTCTTGTGGGCATTGCTCTATTACCGTTGATCCTTTCTGAGATCTCTCACTGCTGATTACACAGAGAACAGACCAGCTCAGACGTTTTAAATGTTTGAACCCTTTCTCCAGCGAGGAAACATTGTACGGTGACGAGAAACCTACATGTTCAAAATGTAAGGAACAGAGAAAGTGCACCAAGTCTTTGTCTATACAAAAATTACCTTGAATACTGGTAATCTATTCGAGGCGATTCTTGCCGTCGGGGAGACTCCTAAGGATATTAAATGTCATCATCGATTTCCCTTTGGAAGGATTGGACATATCCAATGATGCAGCAGACTACGTGGCCCTGTGTCGATACAACCCCTATGCTCTGAGCAATCATAGTGGAACAACATATTCCGGACACTATCCGGCCTATTGAAGGCACCCATACGCCTGATTCAAGGGTGTCACTAATATCCTCAAAACCCTTGGTTAGTGGAGAAGCGTACGTACTTTTCTATGAGCAGGAGCGCACATCCAATCGCAAAGTTGAAATTTTTGCATTCTGATAACTTTTATATTTGTATTCATTTTATCATTAGGTAATCATAAATTTCAATACATTGTTAATAATTTGTATTTGATGATTATTTATCTTTATTTTTCTGATTATTAATATGTTAAATAATTCAAATCTAACATGCATGTTATTGTTATCCTAACCGTTCTGCAAGTTCTGCCTTTTTTCCACCTTGTGGGCGGCCATGGCATTTCAACCATCGTCGTAGTTGGATACAATTATGTGCTCCAACGGTATGTACTACTGATGCACTATCCATAGATTTTTCATTTATTTGCACTGATTATTTTTTTACATTTCTAGAAACCAATGGAAACTCTCAAATCGAATCATCCATGTACGTTTTGGCCAATCAAAACATTATTATAGTGAGAATAATCTAGCTAGAAAATTACTCCGGGAATAATATGAGGTATTTTGTTTTTATTATCTGACAACGTATATTTACATTTTGACTTCTGTCATCAATTCCCATGAATAGTGAGAAATTAATCAAAACCGGTTTAGTACCTTGTGTCATTGTGCGGGAAAATGTGTTTATGATCGTAACATCAAAAAATACTCTATAGACTACCACACGAGAGTTCGATAAAGTAGAAAATAGTTCTCCAGATTACTGTCTCAAACTTCTTGACATTTGGCAATAGCCACTCGAGCCGGTCGGGCTCTCGTGTCTATTGCCTGGCAACAAGTTTCCGAAAATCTGTCGAATTATTTTCACTTTATTCTCACTCTCTTGTGGTATTTCAACTGATAATAAGAGTAATAACCAGTGTTGTTCAGCCATATATGATAAAAGTGCCCGAAATTTTTATATTACCCGCTTCTTAATATGGCGAATGCGCTTGCGCGAGCAAAAATCGTGAAAAGGCCAATTGATTCATGCAATGGAATGAAACTTATTACAGTATGGAGACATTCTCAAGAAAAATGATATTGACGTCTCTGATACATAACACAGTGTCATACCTCGACACCAGATTGACAAAAACTATTTTCATTGTCAGTAATAAAGTGGTACTAGTTATTCGTGGAAGGTTTGTTCATACAACTAACTGCAAACAATTTATTGTTGATATTATCTCCCACCTGGATTTGTTTGAATTTTCAGTTATGACAGATTCCCAATGAAACTTCCTCACATAAAGGCATTATCCCCTTCATCTTCCCACTCCTCTACATTCATGAACGAATGTCCAAAATATCCCTCTGAGGTCTCATCCAGCTTTAGGATTTCAAAGTTTTCCCCAACAGATATGATTTCATGTCCGCAAACAATATCGCAAGAGACAAAACAAAACTCATTTCATAATATTTCTGACAAAAAGGGTAAGAATAAGAAACGAGACTCTTTTGATGAAGTGGTATTCTGTATGGATTATTTCATCACTGGCGTAGATCTGGGGTGATGCAAATGGGATAGCTTGGCTACTCTCATTTATTAGAGCTTCGAGTTTCCCTCATCTCTTTTCGTTTCCTCTTTGATTAGTTGTTTTCCGGTGGGATGGAATGTGATTCTATCGTTTTGAATTCTCCTTTTTTTTCACGTTTTGATATTCTCCCTTCCCTCTCCTCCTCTGGAACGATCTCTCACGAATAACTCAGAAGCGTGCGTACATGCCGAAGGTACAATGATGAGCGTGATGGAGGTGTCGGTAGCGATCCCTACATCGATGTCAAAACAAACATGTTCATCTTAATGAGACCCTACATACTAAAAATGCTTCACCCATTCACCCTTGCCGCCTAACATTGCGATTTACGGCGATGTCGATGTCAGAACAAATTAGTTTGATTTACATGGCGATCTAACTGTTGGTCGCGAGGTAACTTGCACGTTCTGTCTTCACTACTGTTGCTTCCATATAAAGTTAACAATTTTATGATAGAACTCATTTAATTTTCCCGAAACACGGCAGTCTTCTCAGAAACCGTGAGGAATACTGAAAGAAAAGCATCTTTGGTATGTAATGCCCAGAATCGTTGTGAACCTCTACCGCGACCGCGACCTCCATCGCGCTCATCCATGTATCTTCGGTATGTACGCACCCTGTGTATGAAAGACAATGTAGAATGAACCAATAGATTTGGATTTCAGTGATACTGCTGTATGGGATAAATGCCATGAACGGAATCTCAATAGGCATGTTCTGGAATGGGAGTGGAAGAAAATAGTTATTATAATTGCAACGTGGAGTTTTTGTTCTCATGTTGTCACAGACATGTATCCAGACTTATTCTCATACAAGCATGAAATCTGTCTGAATGGTGTCTGAGCTCTTTGAACAGGTTGTGGTTTATATTATCTTTTTTGTTTTATAGGATGAGCACTGACTGTACTGGCGATTTGAAAAATTACAAATAATCCACCACTTTTCACTTAAAAACTTACAATATTTGGCATGTCCATACCCTCTAGGCTTTCAGTTATCTTGCAGTATATTTGCTATTGTCTACAGCAAATTTGAATCCTTTTTATCCTCTGTCAGTTGCTGACTAGGTGCAATTTCAAGGTGTTTCTGTGAGACTCTCTTCTCTTCTCTGTCCTCAGGACACTTATTTATTGGCAGTTGTAGTACCTCTGGATCACAATCGGGGTAGCTTTTGTGGATCCTTAAAGAGTGTCGTTTTCTCCAAATATCATATAAATCTGATTACTACCGTAGAGGTGGATTTGTGGCTCAGGCCTAGGCGAGTTCTTTTGAGGTCTCTAGAATGTTTTGGAGAATATTACCAGAATCTGCATTCCGACGAAATGCTAAAACATCATTTTTCCTCAATTTACTTCTTCGAGTAATCACTTATTCTTCAAACTGCCCACTAACTGGGCTTCAACAGAGCTGATATATTTTTTCATTTCACTCTGCATATCTATTATTTGTATACTGATTCTTAATTACCAAAAGGTGAGCTTATGAAACTTCAACACCCGTTGAAAAGGGGAACATTCTCAATTGGATATTGATAAAAATATTTTTCTGTGAATTGAGTTTTCTTTTCAGAATATCTATCAGATGTAGTTCAATGTCCAGCGTGGCTTTAGCCGGGGAAGTAGTTGTTTTCTGTTAGACATTCACAAAAAAATAACTTCATTTTTATCGTGGATTTTTCAATTCACAGAAAAATCTTTTTATCAATATCCAATTGAGAATGTTCCCCTCTTCAACATGAATACCTCACAAGAGGATATCTTGACGATGGAAGATAGGGACTAAAGTTCATCTTTCAGTCGCAGATGATTCCACATATGATTTTATGAACATCCTGTTCATATTTTCAACAAATTCAACACCTGTTTATTTACCTCCGTTACCTTTATATTATGTTCATTCAAAAAGGTGTTACGTATGGTTTTGGACGAAACACTTCTTAACAAAAAATTAAACCGACGGAAAAAAGAACTGAAAAGCGAAAAATAAAATACATCTTTCTGATCTTGATAACTGAGCTCCTTGAGTAATGGAAGTAACTAACTTTGAGTCCGCGCCAAACAAACAGACACGTGAGGGCACACGTCGTTGTGTGGGGTCCTGCGCAGAGCGCATTTTTGGAATACTATTGTTTATGACTGGAGATTTCACGTTGCATTTCTATGTTATTTTGTTCTGATTATATCTTTTAAGTAATTTAATGATCTTGGTTGATTGTTTGTTTGGCGCCGACGAAAAATTAGTTACTTACATCAGTTTAGGAGCTCAGTTATTGAGTTCATTATTCGTCCGTTTAATTTTTCGTTGGAAAGTTTTAATTTTTTTATTATTCGTGGCTGAACTCAACTAATTAGCACCTACCTGATTTTTGGTTACTTTTGATTACTTACTTACCTACATGTCTCTCATTATTAACTGTTATAAAATATCTACTTCAATAATCGATTGTTATATGATATGAATACTTATCGACCAACAATATTTTTATACCAATATGGGTAGGCCTGCAAGAAATGCTGATCGAAAGATAAAATGATATTTAAAAAATCTAGTATTTTGTTTGTAAACAAATACTAAGCCCAAACACGAGGTTCTCACTGTAAACCGTTGTAATATCATCAAAACAACATCTGTTCCAACTTTGAACACAATAGGTTCACAGATTAATCATCCCTTATTTTTCTACCTTCAGAAGTAGAATTTGCCTTCAAATTCGAACTGTCCAATCTCGAGGCATACCCTATTCGATAAAAAAAAGAATAATTCAAATCGGATGAAACATAACAAAGTTATACGTTGTAGAATCAGTCAACAAGTGAAAATTCAGTGGGTGAACAAACACTCATCCTCCATTTTCCTACCCATACAAGTGAATTTGTCTTTAGAATTCAAAGTACATCCCATCCGATAAAAAAAAATCAATATCGAACTACTCTGTGAAAAAATCTTTGACAAACTTCAGCAGGTGATTCCCCACAATATTCTAATATGAATTGTTCAAATAAATATATATCCGGAAACGCTTCATTTCCAAGATAAAGGGTGTTAAAATTTTATTTTTATTTTCGTTTTTTTTTTAAATAATTTTCGAAATACTGACCATGATTGAACTAATATTAATATTGAGAGGTTATTTGAGGTGTCGAATTCGAACCTGAGGTTATCATTGCTCTTACTTGTAGGGGCGCCACCTATACGTCTTTCTTTATTATGAAGATTCATCAACTTTTTTGAGCGTACTTCTAGCACATTTTTCAGTAAACAGAATCAATTTCTCTATCATATATACGTAAAAAAGCTACCCTTGTTACAAGTCGCTATGAGCAACCGTTTTCTAGATATTTGGACTTGGAAATTTCAAGTCGATTATTTGATAATCGATGCGTGTTGAAGTTATTATCATTATTTTGCATTTTTCACAAGAATGCTTAGGAAATGAATTTGACGTTCAAGTAAGTAGTTTTGGTAATCGCATATTATGTGACAGTTAAACGTTTTGTTGTTTTGTTGGAGTTTCTGTAAATTTTGAAACACTAATTTTGGAAAAATGGATTATTTAAACAATAATGCTCATTTAGCCGATATGCATTTCGTTTATGGCCTTGCGGATGGCAATGTGCGCGAAGCAAGACGTCTTTACCAGGAGTGATTTCCTAATCGAGTACTGCCTTCATCTCCAACATTCACCAGTCTCCACCATCGTTTGGCAGAAACAGGTAGCTTTAAGAGGACAGCTGATATTATTGAAACGCTCTCGAGGAGAATCCAGAAACAAGTACATGAATAATTGCTGAAGCTCTCAATTCTACTCAGTCCACAGTTTGGAGAATTATCCACGACCAACAATTTTATCTATACCATATCCAAAGGGTACCAGCTGTTTTGCCACGTGACTTTCCCCAACGCATTACTATGTGTCAGTGGTTTTTGAGAGAATTGGCTGGAAATCCTCAATTTTTAAGATATGTACTCTTCACGGACGAGGCAAACTGCTCCCGAAATGCTATCACAAACTTCCATAACAACCATGTTTGGGCTCTGGAAAACTCGCACGCGTTAGTGAAAGACATTATCAGTATCAATTTTCTGTAAATGTAATTGATAATAACTTGATAGGTCCTTTCTTTCTTCCGTTCCGACTGAATGGCGCAACTTACACAGACTTTTTAGAAATTGAATTGGAGTACTTCAGAATGTATCATAAGGAATTCGTTTCCGCATGTGGTTTATGCATGTTTGGGTTCCGGCCCATTTCGGCGTTGAAGCCAGGGAATTCCTTAACACTGTCTATCCAAATCGATGGATCGGTAGGGGTGTAGGAGAACCTAACCAGGCGTAGGCTCCAAGGTCCCCATATCTTAACCAGATATATTTCTATCTTTGGGGACATTTGAAGTCACTTGTTTATAAAACTCCAGTAGCAATTGAGGAAGATCTAGAATATCGGATAGTAGATGCGTGTGAAACAATAAGAAACACACCAATAATTTTTGATCGGGTACGAGATTCAATGACTAGGAGACTGAATGCCTGTATCTTCGCTGAAGGTGGAAACTTTGAACAATTCATTTGAATACAATTCAGGTTCCTTTATTTTATTTTAGTCTACATATTCAAAATTTCTTGAAATAAAATGTTGATACACAAATCAAACAAGTAAAAATAAATAGAATAGGTGGAGACCCCTACAAAAAACCAGAACTAATAACTTGAACGTCAAGTTCATTTCCTAAGCATTCTTGTTAAAAATGCAAAATAATGGTAATAACTTCAACAAGCATCGATTATCAAATAATCGACTTGAAATTTTCAAGTCCAAATATCTAGAAACCGGTGGCTCATAGCGACTTGTAACAGGGGTAGCTTTTTTATGTAGATATGATAGAGAAATCGATATTCCTACCAAAAAATGTGCTAGAAGTACGCTTAAAAAAGTTATGAATCATCAAATAAGAAAAAGACGTGTAGGTGGCGCCCCCTACTAGTAAGAGCAATAGCAACATCAGGTTCGAATTTGACAACTTAAAAAACCTCTCAATACCAATTTTCGTTCAATTAAGGTCAGTATTTCGAAAGTTATTTGAA
Source organism: Gonioctena quinquepunctata (assembly GCA_018342105.1). Lineage (NCBI taxonomy): Eukaryota > Metazoa > Arthropoda > Insecta > Coleoptera > Chrysomelidae > Gonioctena > Gonioctena quinquepunctata. The sequence continues at coordinate 271,339 of JAFIRS010001401.1, forward strand.
AAAAACAAAAATAAAGATAAAACTTCAAGACCCTGTATCTTGGAAACGAAGCATTTCCGAACATATATTTATCCAGTCAATTCATATCGGAATATTGTCAGAAATCACCTACTGAAGTTTGTCAAAGTACTTTTGAATCACCCTGAATATATTCGAAACATATTGGGGTATATTTTTCCTTTGGCGGAAGGCAGTTTCAATTTGCTGGTGAATCCAGTAATGCCCTATTTCACTATGCTCTTCTTCTGATCTAAACTCCTAAGGCGCTGAAAAAACTTCCACTACCAATAGTTCAACATGAGTGAAATGAATAGAATGTATAATTATGTCAATAGTGTAACCGTACCATATTGATTACTGATCGATTATTGATAATAGGTTCAATAATAATACTGGAGTGTTCACCTGAAGATGATTACAGATACAAGCAATCGAAACGTCGTGAAAACTCTCAAATCCATCAAGATGATAGACGTCCGAAACGAGAGGAATCAAGTTACCACATCCTCTACAGCCTTCAAACAAACGTTGTATTATCATATTTGTCCACGTGGAACCGAAATTTATATTTCTTAAGTAAAGAAAGGAGAGAGCATGTAATCATGATAGAATCCATTATTTGTGTTAATACACTAGAGAGTGTATTCATTAACAGAAGCAATAAGAGCATTCGGAATGCAAATTATCTCGAGAACAATAAGACGCACTATCGTAAATTCTAACCCTTTAATTAAGTGTACAAAATGGCTTTTCTGAATTTTGGAAAGTTATACTTCGAGTGGGTTTATCTAATATCTCGTAAGAACAAGTAGCCCTCTCTCGGTTTGAATATTCAACAGGGTTATCTCGTGAATACTCTGATTCATTTGGATATATCATTACACCCAGTGATAAATTCAATCGTATGGACTCCTGTTCTGCTTATAATATCCTCTAGTAGATGATGAATTTGGAATTGATTTACTTCGTCAAAGAGACAAAAACTGCTATCTCTCCGATACACTTCTTGGTAGTTGATGAAGAATATGAATAAGGTTTAAAGCAATTTGCATATATTTCCTAAATTTTTTTACAGGAAAATGGTCAACAGTGAATTGAATGATTACTTCAATTATCATGTGATAATTGGTTCACAATGTGAAAAAACTTGATAACGCGGCCAGTGAGAAAGATAGATTTCCAAATTAGTCAATTGATTCTGGTATTACCACTGAGTTTTTGAACGAAAGCGCACAATTACTCAATCATATAGTTCGAAAGGAATCCAATGACGTCCAGACCGGATAAGCTGATTGACACGAGCGCAAGAATCAAATACACCAAGAAAAAATTTCAAATACCACTAATAATACTTTAGTATTGGCAACCCCAAAAAGCATCCATATTGGGGACTAGGTCTTACTTTAATTGTCACTAGGAGAAAAAAGACCTTGACATTGTTCAATGGCCATCATCAAACTCAAATTCAAATATAAATTAGTGCTTTAGACTATCAAATGAGGTACTCACAGTTATCACACAATGTTTCTGCCCTAAATATATATTTTGATTATTGTTATTGTCGGTTTTATTTGGTAGAAGGAAAAAGTGTATAATTGGTAGTATCAATTGATTTCACTCATTGTTATTCAACACCGTCATTGTGGTAATGGAATTAGCTATTTGCTATTAGTCAACCATACATTTATGACAAACACATGATATCATTTTTACAATAAAAAAATTAACTCACAGTTAATAACTCCACCTCTTACAGCAAATAAATCAATTACCTCAATTGATTATTTTGTTCGGGAAATTCCAAATACAGGGTTTTCCAAAACTATAATATCAAATTTGAACTGGAGATTCTCTTCGAAAAAATAAATAAGTACCCAAAGGTGCTAGGATGCATGCAGAGCAAGATTTTTGAATTTTATGAAGTATTTGAAATACATTTCATCAAACACTTAAAAATTCAATGTATATTCTGAATGGAGTTTTACTTTCAATTGCAACATGCTGGAAATATATGCAAAACCATTGATATAACCCATTCATTTATCAAGAGAAATCCGAGTCAGTTTCAAATTGACGCCATGGTTGAAAAGCATCCTGTACATTTTTCCTAGTGTAAATTTGTATTTAAATGATTCAAATATCGAAATGATTATCGTAATGCATCCAGTTAGCAAGAATGTCATTGTTGACATATATAGTGCCAGCAAAAAAGCAGGCACCAATGATGGAATAAATAATAAATTGCAACAAATATTTGATGTTAAAACATTATTTCCGATTGCCCTATCACTTTCACTATCCTCGTGGAAAATTTTGATACGATTCATTGCTCAAATGCTTTCACTTTTCTTCAACTATTTTCAATGAAGGAATATCACTGAAACTTTCAAGGTGCAGATTCTACAGTTCGAACAAGTTAATTGAAAACTAACATGCAAGTCAAGGGCGACCCAAGTGGAAAAATGATAAAATAATACAATTTTTCATATCTTCTTTTTATTCCGTTGCAGCAATAAATTATTATGTTATAGATTTTTAGGGAGCTGGCTAGTTGAGGATCCTATGCAAATAATCAAAGCACTTATAAAAACAAACAAACTATATAATGAAAAAACTAACTTCGTTTCAACAAATAAACACACTCTATGGTATGACATTCTAATCCATACAACTTCAGTGCTTCCATAGTACTAAATACCGGTTTCGGATATGTAATATAACCTGAATAATAATTGTTTTACAACTGACAGTTAGATGTAGCAGATTTTCTAGTCCCTATTCAGAGGAACTGAGATTTCAAGATGCTATTGATTACAAATATATAATTCCAGTTGAGGTTTTTGTAATTAATATTGACCCGTGAAGTGTGTTAAGATGTTTCAGTGGTCCAAATTTTCAGTATTTCAGGATAATGTATTGAAAAATTATGTTTGGGTTTTAGAGTTACTGAAAACAGATTTTGATATTAGGAGTGATGTTCACCAATAAGATATGACAATATCTCACACTTTGTATAACAAACTTCAGACAAAAATACTATAACTAAAATTCCCCAGCTGCCAGTAATTTCGGAAATTCCATCATACAGTTCACGATATCCACGGAACACACTAACAATAAGGTTTGTGTATGTATGAACTATTAATACTACCTCTCGATAGCGACAGGGGGAAGTGGATCAAAGGTAACTTGTAAGATTTCATTACCCACTTCGGGATAGGTGAAACTAACTAAAATGTTGAAAAGGGAAACATTCTCAATTGAATATTGATAGAAAGATTTTTCTGTGAATTGAAAAATCCACGATTAAAATGAAGTTAGTTTTTGTGAATGTCTAACATCTGATTTTACGAACATCCTGTTTATATTTTCAACAAATCAATCTAAATAAAATCTTGTGAAAAAATCAAGTCGGTATAAAAACCCTTTAATATAGTTTTGATCTATTCAGAATTCTCTCAGGATTCTGCAAATGCAAATAATATAGAGAAGTTCCATTCAAAAATGAAAAACTGATATCACTTCCGGCCAAACTGGAAGCCCGAAAAACTCGTCAATCGTCTTCATTAGCTGTTTTTTATAACTGTGAAAACAAAGGGCAAAGTAGGGGTGCTAGTTATATCGTTGTCCCTGGTATATATACACATATATGAATAAATTGATATTGAATTTAATTGATTCTTCTGGAATTTTCTTAACATTTCTGAGCAATTTTCCATTCTTTTATTTCTGAAAGAAGATCTGGAATCATAATACAAGAGCATCAGTTCTCTTTACTTTCATTTTCTTTTTGTAGAACCTGAGTGATAGGAATGTCGTTTTGATTAACCATTATTTTAATTCTAGCTGGTGCGATTTGATTGCTTGAGAAACTTAATTGCAATTTTGCTGCTATTCAATTTCAAATGTTTTGTGAAATTGAACCATTACATTCCACATGCTGGTAGTTTATCTCAAGTTCATATCGACACGAACGAACTCCGGAAGCCAGAGACAGGCAGAGTGAACTTTACACAATTTCATACCCGCTACTTTATCACCCCCATAATCTTGAATTATCTGCAAATAAACGTGTAGGTAACACCGCACTTCACCATAAATAACCCACAATTCTTATCGCGGGTGGATGAAACCAGATTCTAAATAAAAATTTACTACCCCCATATCACGCCATATTGGTATCACGACATATTCGCCACACCTTCGCCATTTCCTCGAAATGTGTTTTCCAAACTTGGATTTCTGCCGTGATAAAATGGCAAATCCCACACGAACGATGCGATATATTCTACGATGTTACTAACTTACATTTAATTTCCCAGAGGTAATATACACAGATAGAAATAATTGATACCGACTGAATGAAATAATATTTATTACTTCTATTGGAGAATTATCTAAGGATGGATTGAACTGAGAGCCGTGATCATTTTTTTTATTACCCAAAGCCATAATGAGAGGAGGCCGCTAAGAAAGTTTCAATTTGGAATTTAAAAAATGAACTTATTCAATAAAATTGGAATACAGAACAACGAAATATCGATTATAAAATTCCATTCTAGTATTAAAAAAAAAATTAAGAATGAAATATCATAACCTCTCACGTTTTTAATCAATAAAATTTTGGAGGATGGTATATGGCCAGACGCGCTCAAAACTGGTGTTATAAAAGCTTTATACAAAAGTGGTAAACACGATGCAATCTTGAACTACCGGCCTATCACTCTAATTAGCAATATTGCGAAACTATTTGAAAAAACCTTAAAAACCAGAATGGTACATTATTTGAATCAAAAGAAACTTCTATCCGAAAAACAATTCAGATTTATAGAAGGAAAATCCACAAATGATGCCATTTGCTCACTGACATCAGAAATATATGATAGTTTGGATTAAAAAAAACATCCTTTGGTGGTTTTCCCAGATCTTGCAAAGGCTTCTGACACTGTTGACCATTCACAGCTTCTGAGGGACTTGCAGGATCTTGGACTCAGAGGAAATGTGAATACACTCTTTGAAAGCTACCTAACCAACCGAAAGCAACGCGTAAAAATTGATAATGTATTGAGTGAAGAGATAACTGTGCAATATGGTGTGCCTCAGGGAACAGTTTTAGGCCCTATATCTTTCATTATATATATGAATGGCATTCTCACCTCACAAACCGCCGGCGATGTTATAAGCTTCGCAGATGACACAGCAATATTTTATGAAAATGAATCATGGGGTATGCTGGAAAGTGAAGTTGAGAGTGATATAAACATGATAATGGATTGTTTCAATCAGAAAAAACTAATAATCAATTACGAAAAAACATCGTTCCTCACATTCGCCTGCTACTCTTCCCACCTTCCAGATTTTAACCACCTGGACATGAAAAATTCCGACAATGTTATTCAATTGAATTCTTCTGAATTTGTGAAATATTTAGGTGTATATATAGACAAATATTTGAGATGGAATATTCACACAAAGAAAACGGTAGGAACCCTGAGGAGTATCCTTTATAAGTTCTTATATTTCAAAAATATATTGAATACCTCTCAAATGAAAACTCTTTATCATACACTAGTCGAGTCGAGATTGACGTGTGGGATCTTAGGTTGGGGAGGTATAGCCAGCAGTAATTTAAAATTTCTGGACGTACTACAAAAAAAAAATTTGAAAATTTGTATCAATAAAAATCGGACTTACTCTTCAAACCTACTTTTTTCTGAGAGTAAAACATTAGATCTCAAGCAATTATATCACCTACATATGTCTGTAGACCAATTCAAAAATAAAAGTCATTTGAGGCATATTAATCACAGATACAACACTAGGGCCAAACAGGAAAAAATGTTCCGCACTGAATATTCATTCAAAACAATTGGTCAAAGAGGATACACTCACCTGAGCATAATAATATTCAACAGCCTTCTCAAGATCATCAAGGAATCAACATCAATTTTTTCATTGAAAAAAAACAAAGAACCATCTCCTTTCAAGAGAAAGGAGTTATATCCACAATGTGATAGAACCGAATATTTGAATAATTCTCAACTTATTAGTGGAAATTATTAAATATATAAATCACTTGTTATTATTGCTATTTTTAGGAGTTATCAGTTATCAAGTATTCAGTTTATCTTAGTTTCTATTCTATTATCTAAGTTGCTATTTTCTTCCCTATTTATATCTGACTTAACAATATTTCAAAAATGTATAACCTATATAGACATAGACTTTTTAGACCACGCGCTGGCTTAGCCTTGGTGGTATATCCTTGTTCATTCGTATGGTATAGCTTTCCGAATAAGTAGCTCGATTATCTTTTTTTTTTCATAATATATTTTGAGACTATTTTTTTTTTCATAATAGAGTTTAAGACTATTTTGAGGAATACACATTATTATTATTATTATTATTATTGGAGATATTCATTATGGAAACACAAGTTGAAAAAAAAATCTAATTATGAAATAGGAAATGAAACGAATCCATCTCAACATACATCTTGGTATCAATTTTCCAGTCCACATTGAATCACACTATGAAACAAACCGATTTTATCGACAAATATCTAACCCAGAAGCGAGTGCATAGAAAATAATTCAACAGCGAACTGTGATTGATTTATTTGATTTTCGGACTGCATTATTGTGTCGTTCTGTGAAGAATAAATGAAAGCGCAATAATCAATTCAATATTTCAACAGGCACGAACCCCAGATACGGGACAACACAAAATAGCGATGAAAAGCATTGATTGGTTGAAGCTTAATTCAGTTTCTGGACGAATCCTAAAATGAATATATTTTCGTTACACATGAAAAGTTGTAGAGAGCAATAAAAGTTGTCGAAAGCAATTGAAGCTATTTCTCGGAAATCACTACCAATATACAGGATGCCCGATAAATATGTGATTCATCAAAGTTATGTTTTTCAAATGAAACACCCTCTAGATTTTTACTAGATTGAATTCCTTTGGAAGAGTGTTTCTCGAAATTATAGCGTTTTATGGGTATATACCTGGTGGTTCGGAAATTATGGTAGGATTTATTTCACCAAATATCCCGAAAACAATAATATGGAATAAAAAAAAATACACTTAATATTCTTGAAAATTGTGTATTTTCATTTCCTATTCATAATTTTAGCGAATGGTGCTTTTGTAATACGGTGGCAACCAAAACTTGGGATCACTTTTTTCTCAGTTTGGAATGAAACTGGAATACCCTCTGAATAAGGCCAGAATAGTCCACACTATGAGCTTAAAGAAAAGGTCGGGTTTGCCTACTTGATTTCTATCAGAAATGTATCTTATTCTCCAGGAAAGAATGGAAAGTCATCATAACAGCAATAACGATTTTGTTTTCAATGCTGGACAAAAGAGTTAACAAAATAAACTCAAACAATCCAAAGGAGCGTAATTTCACAGCAGATGCTCAAACAATCTCACATTTTGAGCTATGCACAAATTGAGTATATCTATAATTGCTCTTCGAACTTCAATTAATGTTAGTCTTGAGCGAAAAACTTCTCTTATTCTATTTCTCATGTCTTTCAGTATCAAAGGTTTTTCGCGGTGGACCTCTCCTTGAACATATCCTCAAATGTAGAAATCTAGGGTCGTGAGGACTGGGAACCTTGCTGTTTCTCCAGAAATGTTTCATTCGCAGTTTTCCTTGTAGTCACGTGAAGATTCTCAGCGGTTCACGACATCATCACTGATTTCCTCCCATGTTTTGTTTACTTCTTGTGCTTTACACTTACTGTTTTGACAAACCTCTCCTTCGAAAACTATCGGGTCTGTGATATCTACCAGGAATGTTGATCATATTATTAATTATATCAAGTCACCATTGGAACATTTGAATTGTCAATTTGAATTGTGAATTTATATTCCAAATCTATAATTTTTTTTGCTTCAAAATGAAATTATCACACGAAGAAATTATAAACATGATCTACATCTTGGGTGACTGTGACCGGAATTATTTTTCAGCCAGAAGAATGTATGCAGTTTGATATCCTGATTCACGATCCATACGGGATTTCTCGGAGGGTTGAAAAAAGATTTGAGGAAACAGCCAGTGTCTAGCATAAGGAAAGACAACTAGTGAATAAAATTGCAACAAATGAATAGAATGAATTAGCTGTGATGCTTTTAACATTTGAAAATCCTCATGTTGGTACGAGGAAAATTGCAAGAGAGTTGAATATAAGTCATAATACCGAGAACAGAATATTAAGACAAAATAAACTTCATCCATACCGAATTGAATTACATCAAGAAATGAAAGGAATTATAATACCAGACTTCGCTATTGCGAAAATATATTGGATTTCATTCGCGAGGAACCAAATTTTCTGAAATACATTTTATTTAAATGTTATCAGATGGTAGACACAATTGCCACTACTACTCGACAGGGAATCTCTATCGAGTCAAAAGAGTTGGTAACCGAAATAGATGGTCGATAAATGTTTGAGGGGGATAATTGGGGATCAAGTCATAGAACCATATTCCTTTGATGGGTAACAGATATTTTTTCCGAAATAATTAACCAAATTTGGATCAACTAATTGACACCAGCACAGCTTCTATTACCAATTTGTTGGCGCGCCTAGAAGAAGGCAAGAGCTGAGTCTATCCTATGCAGCAAAACGTCAAAACCAGAACATTCACCAAATCAGATACTTTCCATTCGGTCAACACGCAAAAACACATCTTCCTTTCTACGAAAGGATCAAACGTTCTCTCGCTCTCATCCAACTCCAGGAGATTCCCCAATCCAAGCTTCCAGTACTCACACAACTCCACCATGGCTCATTACCCCATCATCCTCAAATACCCAATCACTCCCTCTGAACACAGAAGAAACAAATACGCAATTAATCCATGCAACATATCAAACCATAATATCCCAATATCTTTCACATATACAAATTTTCACCGACGCATCCAAGACAAATAGTGGTGTGGCCTGCACATTCGTAACAGATGAAGTCATTAGAGAATAAAGACCAGCCGAAACCGCTACCATCCTCACTGAAGAACTTCATGCAATCTACAATGCTCTTCGTTCCATAAAAACAGCATCTGCAAGTTACTTCCTGTCCATAACTGACTCTCTCAACTCTCTACACTCAAAATCAAAAACACATACCCATCATCCCCTGGGGAAACTGATTGAAGAAAAATTGAAAGTACTCTGCTCCAATCAATCAGCTACTTTTCTATGGGTTCCCTCTTATACTGGCATAAGAGGAAATGACCTAGCTGACAAACACGCGAGGGATGCCTCAGAGAATCCAGCACTCATTCCCCACACGAGAACACTAGCAGCAGACTTGAAACCCCACTTTCATTCTGAAATAGCTGATACATGGAACCATTATTGGCAAACAAAAGTCTCAAAACTAAAGGAGATCAAACCAGCTTTTCAACCATATTCCGATACGTCAACCAACCGCTTCCATCATTCGACTTCGTCCAAATCACACACGCCACACACGAACACCTACTTACAAAGAAACCTCAACCAGAATGTTTTTTTTTTGTGTAGTGCCACCAACAATAAAGCACATCACAGTGGAGTGTCCTCGTTCCGCAGTTCAAAGATGAATAACGGATTTTCCAGTGATTTTAGCAAAATATTCAAGGATTGCACAACAGACAATGAAATAACATTCCTTCAAGAATCAAACATCCTATTCAAAATATATTAAATTGTAATCATTGTTTATATTTTGCCGCTAATGGCCGATGCGGATTTGCTCAATAAAAAAACCCGTGTAAGATTATTTTCAACATATGGCGCAGAAATAAATCGATAGGAAGAAACGGACTCATTCAGTAGACAGCAAGGTCCCTAGACCTGACATTCCTAGATTTCTATCTCTGGTACAAGTTCTCTTCAAGTTGAACGGTTTTATTGTAAAGAAACATAATAATGATGCAGATGATGTACTGAAAGCTACAAAATAAGTCATCTCACCACTCTCCCCATCAATATAGGGCATTGATCATGCTCAAATAGAATTGTGGAGCGCGTTGAATTTATATTATCTACAGTTACCAGTTCTCAATAGACAACTTATGCAAAATGTGGGTGAAAGTAAATCCGTCACTATCAACGTGCGACATCACAGGACGATCATTAACATATCTACTCAGATTTCGCTACGCCCCACGATTTTATATTTAATCTGATCAATGTGCTGTGATGACTGTTACATGGTACCTACCTAATTATTTTTCAGCTCTCAGTACATTATCTGCCTCATTTTTATGATTTTATACAATAAAATCGTTTGACTTAAAAAAAATATTACTCATTCCACTTTCAAGTTTTCAGTTATGTTGTATTGAGTTACTCAATATTTTCCATTCTATTTGGTTCATTTAGTGCCTCATTATTACAAGGTATTTTTCCCGTCAGTTTTTATCCACCCTAATGCCATACAGTCCTCGGTACGCTCTAACCTTTTACCTCAACTTGGATGGTGTACCGCTAACGAGGTATTATTTTTAGCCATCCTCACGCAACATACCCCTCGACACGATACGAAATCTTGACTTGGGTGAGATATTCATGCTTGAATCACGATTCTGAGTTGACAAAGTCCTTTGTGTTGATTAGATACCTGGATTTGTCTTAATATTTCGACTGTCTAAGCTCTATGATCCACCATTTTAATTTGGACGCCATCTTGGATTTGGAATTTTTTTCATGGTGTACTGTATTCTGCTAGTCGAATCCTTCCATTTGATATCCACAGTGCTTGTCTAAAGTCCGTTCCCCCCCAACTAATTTTTGAACCACCTGGTATATCGCAACAAAATTTGGAGGGCTCAAATTGGAAATAAAAACCTACTTTTTCATGACAGCTCAAAGTTTCAAAATGGCGGTTGAGCACCATCTTCAATTATTTTGTTAAATAGAACACCCCGTATAATATTCCCTTTTTTTAAATCTGCTCATAATTCTCAACAGTTCTCTCTAATACACTTCACTTCTGAATTCAATTGTTTCCGAAATATTAACGTTTGAAAAGTGACATTTTGGTCATTTCGAACCCAACCGAAAACACTATTGTTGCTTTCAATCAAGTTTGCATTGGAAAATATCGTTGTCGCGGTAACATCTTGTTTACTGTCAAACTGAACTGCTAACTGTCAAATAGCCCGTTGAGCGCCTGAATCCTTGTATGGAAAGTGTGATCATGGCTCGTATTTAGACGATAAATTTGAAGAAGTTTTGATATTTGGAGAAGCTGGAAGAAATTTTTATCTAGCAGTCCGTAGTTTAATGATAGATTTCTCGAAAATCCTATTTGAACGTCATATTTGAGCAAATTTCCAAATAAGCTCCAAGCAACTGGTACGCTGAAAGATGCTCCAAGATCAGGACCACCGTCTCTTTCAGAAGAGAAAAAGTAGAAATTGTTGCTGAAATGGTAATCAATCCGACTCAGTCGACGTCTGCAGTTGCTAAATCCTGCGAAGTGAGTTCAAAAAGTATCCAAAGAATTCTTCAAAAAAGAAAAGTTTCATCCCTATAGAATGAAAATCCTGCGTGCTCTCACGGAGGATGATCCAGACCGGAGGGTTGAATTTTGTGAGTGGTTAACTAGAACAATTGAAGGAGAACGGGGCTTCCTAAAACGTGTATGTTTCGCAGACGAATACACGTTTTTTCTTAATGGAAAAGTCAACAAACAAAATGTACAATACTGAAGCGATACTAATCCGCATATTTTCACAGAGGGACATACCCAGTTTCCTAAAAATGTGGATGATTGGGCGGGGATTTTGGGGAATCGCGTTGTTGGACCGACTTTCATCGGAGGCAATCTTACAGGAGTTCTATACAGAAATCCTTTAAAAACTGAAATTGAACTTCGAATAAGACAAATTGTATTGGACAATCAGGAAGACTTTCATCAACGAGAGAGAAGCTATTTATAATATGGCACTTCATTGTCAAGATTTAGGAGGGGGCCACATTGAACACTTGATGAAATAATTGTTGGGGTTGAATAAAAGTGTTATTCAAAAATAAATTATAATTTTTCAGCCAAGTAATTTGTTTTGATTGTGAATTTACAAAACACATCCGAAGGCGTCGTAAGCGGTACTGTTTAACCTCAATAAACTCTCTTTACGCCTCTTATTAGTCGAATTCATTGAGAGATTCAACTACAAATCAATAACAACGTTTAGTAAGCAAAATGTTTCACCGGAAGTGACCAAAATCCATACTGTCATTTTTCAAACGTTAATATTTCGAAAACAATTGAATTTAAGAGTAAAGTGTATAGAGGAAACTGTTGAGATTTATGAGCAGATTTCAAAAATGGAATAATATACGGGGTGTTCTATTTAAAAAAAAATATTTGAGATGGCGCTCAGTCGCCATTTTAAAACTTTTGGTTGTGATTTCCAAATGAAAGGGTAGGTTTTCATCTCCTATTTGAGCCCTTCAAATTTCGATGAGATATACCAGGTGGTTCAAAAATTAGTAGGGGGGGAACGGACTTTAGACGAGCACTTTATATTGAGGGGATTGTATGGACTGTCTATACTCTATTATCCGCCTTTTTGTTCCGGACGCCATCCTGGATTTGGAAGTTCTTCATGATGTAAAATATTCAACTAGTCAAGCCCTTTCATTTGATATCCATATTGAGGGAGTTGTGAAGAAATATAAAATCCGCTATTTTGTGGCGGCGGCCATCTTGGATTTACAATGATACTGAATACATATAATTGTAATGTCATCAGAACTCAATGTGTGTACCGAATTTCAGATCAATCGGTCACTAGGAAGGGGGTAAAATTTCAATTACCAGATTTGACCAACCCAAGACACAAGCTAAATAAAACCATTCAAAAATAATTGCTTTAGTAGGTTATTCCGTGAGTTATAGATTCGAGAGCTTGTCGCGCAAAGTTTTCATTTTCAATACAAATGCGACAAGCTTTTGAATCTATAACTATAATCCTACGTCACACATCTGAAGCAATAATTTTTTACCTTTTACTGCATTTGAATAAAAGCTTTAATCTATGCATTTTTGTTAAAGCATCGTTTTTAAAAGGCCTTCATCCTGTAAGTTATGGATCGGTCCCTGATAGATAAGGCGTTCTACGATTTTGATGAGTTCTAGTCAAACGATTTTACTCAATTGACCCATCAACTCGTAAGTCATAACATTGTTGTTTTGTTGATTTTACAGTGTAAGCGTCATTTACGATGTTATGTTTTTTCTTTTATATATATATATATATATATATATATATATATATATATATATATATGTTTTTTAGTGACTTGTCAAAGCACAATTGTGTATATATGACCAATAAAGCTCCATCTATCTAATTAATTCTTCAATGAAGATACCATCTAAAAATCAACTCGTTTGCCATCCTGGAGTTGATGCCATCCTCAATTCATGAATTTTGACAAAAAATCAATATTCCTTGACTGAATTTATAATCTCCGACCCCACAAACCCTGACATACCAACTTTGAAAAGAAATGGTCCATAATCACAAAACTCGTCCTTTATTTTGGATCTTGAATTTATGAATTCTGACAATAAATTCATAATCTCCGACCTCAAAACCCCCCACACAACAATTTTTGATTCTATTCGGCCGATAATTACAAAACTCGTCCGCCATTTTGTATTTATCAATTCTGAAATAAAATTCATAATCTCCAACCCCAAAAACCTCCACTTACCAATTTTGAATAGAATCGGACCATAATCATCGAATCGGACCATAACTACAAAACTCGTCGCCATTCTTGAATTTTAACAAAAACAATAATATTCTCCGATCCCGAGAACCCCCACATACGATTTTGAATAGAATCGGACCATGATCACAGAGCTCGTCGGCCATCTTGGAGTTGCCATCCGATTTTATAAATTTTGACAAAAAACTCATGATCTTCGACTCCGAAAACCCTCACATACCAATTTTGAATCGAATCGGACCATGAACTCATATCTCGTCCGCCATCTTGGAGCCGCCATATAATTTTTTTTTTAACAAAAATTCCGCAATGCATTTTCACGAAAACTATGAACACTTGCCAAATTCCACGTTTATCGGACAACTGGGTCAAATTTAACTTGTTAAGTTTTGATTACACACAGCTGAAAGCAAATAAAAGCTTGTAAAAACCTTGAGATAAGTATGCTTTCATAGAGGGCTATATTCTAACTTTCGGGAAAATTTTATTGTATATTGATTCACCAATCTTTAGGAAAACATTTTGGATAGACTTTTTTTCGAACTATCGAATCATTGGGGTGCATGCATAGAATGATGTGAAATTCATCATCATCATCATATTTTCACAGTTTCAACATATGTCATTGGTAGAATTAGCAGAAATTGAGGCGTACTCCGTAATTATTGTTGTTCGTTTTTCTACAGGATTCCTTCTGTTATTGATGACATTATCCAACTACAGCCCCGTTTCAGGAATTGTATTTCGGCAATCCCCATTAGATCGGAAGGGTCCTCCGGATATTCACAAGATTCCGTGACTGAAGTTGTATACATCTGGGGTAGGCCATAACTTCATTTGATTGGGATACGAATCGTTTAGTATTTCGAGGGTCGTCGAAAATTCAAGTTAGTTGCCAAACAGAAAAGTTCGGCGACTGACGAGAGCGCATTTGGAGAAAATATGGTTGGAACGATCAATCTGCAGAGTTTCTGATGGATTTTTATTCATTTTACAAAATAATATGGAGTCAAATTGGTTGGATCTTTCATTATATTAGGACTAAAATACGCAAACGAAATGAGAGTATATGAAGAATTGTATGTGAAAATCTTGGATTGTAACATACTCTCAACAAACACAAGAACACTAAATAATTTCTAATAAATTGGATTCACCCAACCCTGACACGTGTTCTGCTATACAATAGCTCCTCCAGGTGGGGATAATACAATCACGATGCATCATGTTGAATAGGTAGAGCAGGTAGTACTCGTATATGTATTAAGTACCAATATTGATAATAGAGACAGCAAATATGAAGCCAAATCAAATGAAGCATGACCTCGCTCGGACTCTTTCTGAACGGCAACGTTGATTTGATGCACATGCGTGAAATTGGAGGAGTGACATGTATTGGTTGTGTTCGGTTGTCATAACTACGCGCTGCCAATATGACAACGAAAGACATATATAACCCAACATCACTTTCATTGTATAGCTCTTATGGCCAGTTATCAATATTCGTGGTTAATAAATATATGGAAGAACTAGATATTAATGTAACTTGGGATATAAGGGATATTCCATTATGCATTTGCAGTAGGAGTAGTCATTTTATACCGGCTGAAAATCATAAGGATTATAGTTTTCCACTATCACATAAGAGATCTGACCGTCGGCCATTCTAGTAGAGCTAAAGGTTACAGCAGGTGAACGATGCAAAAAAATGTGTGTGATTCCATACCGAGTCAAAATTTATGGGGTGATTTTTGAAATCATTCAAAACAGAAAAATTATCAGTCACAGGTTATATGTCAGTCACAGGTCTCAACTATGTCAAACAAATTTGATTATGAAATCATTTTATACTTTATGAAATTTTTGTAGCTGAATTTTTGAACTTCTTAAATAATAAAAATAAGCGGCTCAAACAAGCTAGGCGCCCAGCATACCTGAGCATTATTTAGCCAATTTGACAGGTAAACTGACGGTCATTATACCCCCAAACATTCACTTGACGATTTTTATTGTTGTTAACAATAAAATGACTTTATATTTCAATGGGTATTATAATAATTCAACATAAGTTACGCCAACTTTCTGCTGTGAATTTTCAAGTTTCCTCAAATTTTGATTAAAACTCAAAACATATTGATATCCAAGGATATTCCATTGATCGAGATAATATAACGTAAATTTTACATAAAATGTACTGTATTCATGAACTAAATATGATATTGTATTGTACAACATTATTATGATATCATACTGATATAAAATGTGACTCAAATAATAATATTACGGAAAAACAATTATTATTGTTTATGTATTATATACAGTACCTTTACTTCTACACTACGATAAAAATCCATAGATAAAATATCCATCCAACAGAATATCCGCAGACGAATATCCAGCATACGATATATCTACAGTGCTTCTCAAAAGTCCGCTCCCCCCCCCTCATATTTTTGGAACGATTATACATAAACAAGTGAAATTTAGAAACTGAATATTAAAGGTTGTAAACTTCCCTACTAGTGATGATAGATGACGAAATCGTCAAAGATGACGTCACAAGGCCATTGTGATCAATAATTTTGAATGGAACCCTACGGCAAGCGACACCTCTTTTAAAAGGTATCGAAAAAACCTATTCAATAATACTAATTTTGTTTGTGTTCGTGGCAGTTTTAATGGCTCTTTAGTAAACATTAAAATTTAAATTCCATTCAGTATGATATTAATTACAGATTCGAAAATCAGTATCTACTTCAAGAAATTGCTCAAAGTGACCCCCATTTACATCCTGACAGTGAAATATCCTATTTTTAAACTCTTCTCGTACTTTTGCAAATGTGTCTGCTGGAACAGCCTCACATTCTGCTCTTTTAGAACGTCAATATTGTCAGGTTCAGTGGCGTAAACCTTTGATTTGAGGTACCCCCACAGAAAAAAAGCCAAAACTGTGAGTTCCGGTGATCGAGCTGGTCATTCCGTTGAACCTCGTCGTCCAATCCATATACCACGATACTCCTCATCCAAATACCGTCTTACTGCACCGTAAAAGTATGGAGGAGCACCATCCTGTTGAAATGTTATTTCCAAATTGCCGAATTCATCTGGATTATCTCACAAAATTTCAAGGATTAACGGTTCTATTGCGTTTTGCAACAGCTCCAGATGAACCTCACCAGTTAAATTAGTATTCAAAGAAAGAGGCTCAACGATGTGGTTTCCCAGGATACCTGCCCAAATATTCACCTTCTGGGGAAATTGGGTATGTGTTTCACGAAACAGGTGAGGATTTGCGTCACTCCAATACCTCACATTCTGTGTATTTACATTTCCATTTAGATAGAAAGTACTTTCGTCGCTAAAATAAATTGTTTTGACATAGTCTGGCTGTTGGTTAATTTTAGTTTCCATATTTTCACAGAATTCTAGTCTTCGGTCTGGGTCGTCGTCTGAGAGTTGATGAACCATTTTTAATTTGTATGGATGAAATTTGTTTTTTTTTCAACACCCTGTGTACTGTACTTCGACTGACTGCACAGATGGATGCAACGTGAGTTGTCGAAGAAGTAGGATTACCTATTACTTCTGCCAGTATATACATTTTTCTCTCATCAGAAATTTGTGGTCTGCCAGATCGTTTCGCATCAATAATACTACGTGTTGTTCCAAATTCACGAAGGAGCTCCCTTAAATAAGTCCTTGAAATGGGGCAATCGGAAAACATCTCATTATAAATGTGTTCTGCTGCATGAATATTTTGTCCAGTTTCACCAAGAATTAGGATCGCTGCTCCTTTATCACCTAAAGCACGAAACATTTCGCTTCTTGAAGGGGAGGAGAAGACTTTTGAGAAGCACTGTATTATGTGAAAGTGGAAATATTGCGACCGAAATACATATAATGACAGGAGGGAATTTTATGACACAGTGGACAAATTATTAAATTAAAGAAAAAAGCATCCTCAAGTGGGAGTCGAACCCACGACCTTATGATCTCTAGGCATACTCTCTACCAACTGAGCCATTCGAGGACATAGGAATCGACACACACACTCGTGAATCCTTTCCTTCCACAATTTAATATTCCTGTTAAAAAATGAATCGAAAATCAAAGGTACTTATCACTGGCCGTCGAGATCCATTACCTCACACTCAACTCCATCGTTATTTGACGATTTCAGTAGCATATTCAAGCAGATGATCTCTAACCACTGATGAGATTTAGTCAAATATATGATGTGAAATTGGAAATATTGCGTCCGAAATATATAAAATGAAAGAAGGGAATTTTGTGGCATAGTGGACAAATTATTAAACTAATGAAAAAAAGCATTCTCAAGTGTGCTTTTTTTCTATAACTCAATAATTTGTCCACTATGCCACAAAATTCCCAAGATGTTTTATCGTCCAAAAACGAGTTCCTATGTTCTAATATTTGCTTTTTGAATGTTCTGCCTGTTTGGCCCATGTCTAAACTTGCTAGAGTACCACAACTTCAGTTTTCTCTTCATTGTTTCCATTGAATTCATCAAAATTACTATGTGTTTTGTATGCGATATTGACGTTCTCTCGACTTGAAAAAGTGGAAATGTCCACCGTAGGATAGCCCCAATATGTGACAACCTCAGAATTATGTATTCCATTAAGTAGGAAATACTTATTTCAAAGCTTTCTTTATCAGTTTCTGAGAGAACCTTATTCATCAGGTTTGAACTATAACCTTTTCATTGCAATTTGTTTGATCATATCAAAATTTCCTTCTCTATGTACCTATTCTTATATGCGGATAATTTATGTCGATATGAGTGTGTTGATAATTTTTTTGAATTTTATCTTTTTTGCTCTTTCATGAATCTGTTATATAAAGACGGTTATCTCACATGCTGTTTGTCACCGGATAAGCTATTTCCTGCGGAATATAGGTAACCCGCGATTTCAATCAAACCGTCTGTTCATCTTGAGAAAAATTATTGAATTGATCTGTACAATAGGAAAATCAATACGATGTTGCAATTACTTCGAATATTGATTTGATTTCAAGAATTTTCGTTCACTACTTACATTATGATTCCATAATGAGACGTTACTCATTCAGTATATATATAGTTTAATGATTTTGTGAGATTTTCTAACAGTTGCTTTTTTTTCCAGGATGGAGCCGTGTGAAAAGACAATACGGAATTAGTGTACCGTATAGTGAAAGTGATGTGGAACCTCTTATCATAGATCGCGGACCATATTTCGAAAAAAGTGTGACTAAAAACGTAACAGCTCTAGTAGGAAAAACAACTTACCTCTACTGCAGGATTAGGAATCTGGGAAACCGAACGGTAAGTTTCAAATTGTTGATTTGCTATATATTACAGATGAAAAGATCATCAACTCACCAAAAGCAGCAAACAATGAAATATAAAATATTTGTTTGGTGATCAACTGATTCTTTTTGGGGTATGGTTCGGATAAGGATCAATATGTCATATCGGAGAATCAGTTGTTTTTATCGACACCGTTTTGAATGTGATAAAATTATTCACTAGATTTATGATCTAATCTTTCTTTAACTAGAAATTATTAATATTCGTCACGATGTTTATACGTAGAAGAGTTGAATCCGAATAATAGAGATAACTGATAAAAAATTGTTGTAATTGAAATTGCTGGAATTAAAAGTTATACCGGGTGTCCACGGAAGGTGTCTCGCCCCTATAACTTTTTTGTTTCGGAGATAATGGAATGAAATTTCAAGGATCTGTTTAATGCATAAATCTGCATTTGTTTGACATGTAACTCAACTTCATGCAAATTCCGAATTCACCGGAAGTGACATTAACTTTCGATTTTTAAATGGGACACCTGGTATATTTTCAGTTTTTGTCTCCATATGACATTTAGAATATAACCATGTATCATTTGTTCTTGTTTGTAACCGTTTTTTCAGTTTCTTTTCGAAATAAATTCTAGAGGGCCATGGATACGTTCAAATAACGAATTCCAGTCCTAAAATGTTTGTAAAAATACAACTTTACAGTTTTCGATGAAAATGTTTCAGCTATGTGACGTTTGTTTTGAAAAAAAGTATTACTATTTTTTTCAAATGGCAACATGGTGGCTCGTCGGGTTAGAAAAAGAGAGCATTTTATTACGATTTATGTGATACGACACTCTATTAGGTTGTAAGAAAACTTTCGTTAAATGGAGAATCTTATCGAGATTAAAATAAGATTTAAAATCATCGAGTAGCCTGTGACCAACACAACTGAAACAAAATCATTAAATTGTTGCGGTAAAAATTGACGTGTCGACATATTATTTCACATCTCTTCTACAAAGTCAATTAGGTAGTTATTGGGTACCTCATTGTTTGACAATCATGGAAAATAACAATATTTATACAAGAACTGAAAAAGTTGAAATGTTATTAGTTTTTGGAGAGTGTAGGCAAAATTCAACCGATGCTGCACGTCTCTACGCACAGATATATCCTGATCGGCATCACCCGACCCGGCACTATTTTCCAAAACTTGGTCAAAAAATGCGAAATGAGCCTGATAATGATGGGAACGATTCGTTCGTTCTGGCATACGTTCAAGTAAATATTAAAACGTCACTCAGGGAGATCGCAAGAGAATGTGACATTTCGAAGTCTTCTGCAGCTAACATTTTGAAGAAACATAAATATCATTCATTTAAATATCAACTACACCAGCACCTGTACCAAAACGATAATGCAAGGAGACTTGAGTATTGCAATTGGTTCTTTGGAAAATATTTGGAGGATGACACATTTCCATATAAAATTCTGTATACTGACGAAAGCCGTTTCACTAATTTGGGACATTTCAACAGAAATAATAAGCGATATTGGTTCGATGCAAATTTACACTTGATGGAGGAAGGACATTTATGAGAACGGTTTGGTTACAATTGTTGGGTTGGGATTTTATGGAACAGAATTTTAGGCCCTATAATTTTTACGGTGACCTGACAGGGGCTAGATATCTAAGTTTCCTCACGCAGAGAATTTCTTGGACGAAGTTCCATTAATAGGTGGATTATTTCATCAACAAGATGGTGCTCCACCACACAACCTGAGGGCAGTTACGGAATATCTGCATGAAACATACAACGAAAACTGGATTGGAAATATGGGTCCAGTCAGGAGGCCGGCGAGGTAAAATAGGGTTGTTTTCAATTTATACCTTTATAAAAAACTTTTCAGGTCACCAGACCTTACGCATCCAGCTTTTTTTCAAGGGGAAGCATTAAAAACGAGGTTTATGATGTACCTCCTGCTACACGACAATTAGAGGACGAAGTAAGGGCATCTATTCATAGAATTACACCAAGATAGTTTAGAAACGTTGTAAGAGCAACAATAAGGAAAGTTCGCCTTTGTCAGCAACAAGATGGAGGTCACTTTGAACATCTAGAACCCTGGAGATATGTAAATAGGTAGCTTCAATATAATTATATTATTTTTAACAGGTGCTTCATTTTAGAAAAGTTCTAACGTTATGGTTTTTTCAGTTTTTATCGAAAGTTTTCTCACAACCTAACAGAGTGCGGTATCAAATTATTCGTAATAAAATGCTTTTTTTTTTCTAACCCGACGAGCCACCATGTTGCCATCTGGAAAAAAATTGTATCAAAAATTTAAAAACCAAACGTCACTAGCTGAAACATTCTGATCCAAAACAGTGGAGTTGTATTTTTACAAACATTTCAGGACCGAAAATAGTTATTTGAACGTATCCATAGCTCCCTGGAATTCGAAAAAAAAAATAAAAAAACGGTTACAAACAGTAACAAATGATACATGGTTATATTGTAAATGTCATATGGAGACAAAAAAACTAAAAATATACCAGGTGTCCCATTCAAAAATCGAAAGTTTATGTCATTTCCGGTGATTCCGGAATTTGCATAGAGTTGAGTTACTTGTAAAAAAATGCACTTTTATGCATTTAACAGATCTTCCAAATTCCATTCCATTATCTCCGAAAACAAAAAAGTTTTAGGGGCGAGCTATTTTCCGTTATGTATTGTTCAAAGCTTATTTCCTGTGGGGGAATACTCATGCTTGACACTTTTTTGTAAATAAGGGAAAAAAGATATTCCAAAGATGGGGTTGAAAAAGGCAGTGCTTGATCTTCTTTGGCCTCTTAGGTGCTGATACTTTCTTTGGATATGTGAATCAATCCACTGATAACTTTTTCAACATAAAAGACTGGAGGGCACCGACTATTCGATGAACTGGTCTTTTGACGGTTTCTTCCAATGTGTCCAACAAGAGAAGGGGAAGTGATTATTATTTTTTGCACTATTCCATTATATTGAATTATCATTACCTATATCATTAATAATATAAAATTATAGGAGATATATTTGAAACCTCTCAAATGAGAATACTGTGAAAAGCAGTATTATCACTTTCCATTCTTGAAAACCAACATTCTACATCAAACGTTATACATTTTATTCCAAGCGTGAAAATGATCTAACAAATGATTACTTTATCGGTATAATCAACGAACTTCCAACAAAACGAATGAATATTCATGAATTTTCTTGCATCGAATTGAACTCCATTCAAACTCGTTCCCTCCCAGATATTAACTTTTGTAGGACGTTCACAAGTGAAAATCTATCATGTACATCATGAACTCTCTTTCGTTATAACAAAGTTGAAAACTATTATCCGCGCATGTTCACGGAAGCTACCCATTATATGCCAAATTGAAGAGAAACTCAATGCCCTCCATTCCGTAAAATTCTACTCAGAACTGATGTATTCCAAATTTAGTTAATTTGAGGTGGCACAAAGGTTGTGAAGTATTCAACACACTTCAATTGTTCGTTTGGTATCATTTTATAGGTGTGGAGTTTCAGCACACCAGTGAATGTTGAGTGAGGACTTCTGTACTCAATTCCTCCTGGAAAAATGAGTCCTGAAAACTACGAGGTTATCAATTCCAGTCTGGAGTCTTGAGGTTTCTGTTAAAATGGGAATTCAATATTTGAATCATACCATATAATAGTTCAATTGTTTGCTTGAATGCCTTGTTATTATGTTAGGAATAAAATGAAGTAGTTGTCAAGTTGATTGAAAAAAGTTATGGAATTATTTTCTCAAAACGTTCATTCCAGTACTCTGTGCACAGCAATGTGAATTTCCAACAGCAAAAAGATCACTTCTGAATTCGGTAACATATCACCGGGTTATGACAATGCCATAAATAATCATTTTATTTCCACAGCTCGACGGATGCTCTGATTCTCCACCTCAGAATATTATTTGAATATGTTTAGATACGTGGACACACTTCGAGTAATCAATCTGTCTGACGAAAATTATATAAAATAAACCGATTTCGATATCATTTAGAAACGTCAAATGTCCTCGGTGCACACTGAGTAAAGCCGCGGTCCGACTAGGCTGGTTAGAAGCCGCTACTAACTAGCCGCTGGTAAATATCGCCATCAGCCAGCGGATCTGAAGGGTTCACATCATAAAGTAAATAGCCGCTAGTACAGTTGCTGTCGATGACTTGAAAACATTGTGTGTGTGCGTGCAACATGTCAATTCACAAAATTGCTCTTTAGATCAATCTTTTAAACTGTCCTATAGGAGAACTTTTGGTCTCACGTCTTAGATGTTGAAACCATATTCACACAGAGGTCTGTTTGTGGACGAGAAAATTTTCAACTACAGACTATCTCGAGCCAGACGTGTTGTTGAAAACGCCATTGGTATATTGGCCAGCCGTTTTCGCATATTCAGCAGACCTATTCCATTAAACGTGAATACAGTGGAAATTCTTGTGGAAGCAAGTTGTGTACTTTTTATTTTTCTCTTCAATGGGGCCAAACCTGATTTTAGTCCTCGTCCTTCAAGTCTTTGCAATAACTCATTATGAGCTGCGTCTTTGGCATTTCTGTTGATGTAGCCTGCAGAAGAAGCATCCCACAGGCGAGAATGATTTCGGAATAAATCTAGAAATGTTATAATGTCTTTGCCCGACCACTTGTTGCTGTCAACCATATTCACTGTTAATCACGAAAAGGAGTGGAAAATACAGTATAACGAAACTAAATAACACTGCATAAAACCAACTAGACATGTCTTAATTCACCAGCCGCTTGTGAGCTACTAGAGGTTCACATTGGCTGGCTGGCGCCAGCGAGAAAATCACGTGACTGCTAGCGGAGGGTAGGCAGCGCTAAAAATTTGAACATGATCAACTTCTGATTGCGGCTAGTGAACACTAGCCCGCTGGCATTCACCAGCCTCTGGTCCTGGATCAGACTAGGCTGCTTGCTGGCAATATTACCAGCGGCTGGTTAGTAGCGGCTACTAACCAGCCTAGTCGGACCGCGGCTTGAGTTAGTGTACGCTGGTGCGATGTAACCATGAATGAGAAAACAGAACAGGCACTTTTCTCACCACACTACAGAATGGTGAAATGTATTGTTGTATAATCTCAACAGGAAATTATAAAACATTTAAATAGTGAAGTATTTATATTTAATTTGGAGGTGAGGGTGGTTGGAATTCATCCATTTCTGGCTTCACTGGAAGAACTCGTGGGTGGTGATAGCTAATCAACCATCCCAGCCCAGGATCAGAAAAACAGCTTTGCTAAGAGATGAATATTACTCAATAATTTCTGAAAGAATTCAAGAACTTTGTGTCTTGGTCAACTTCGTACGTCAGACATGTTTTACAAATATATTTTTCTGTTTTTTGATGCTGTAGTTCTGCCAGGTCGTTGATCAGATTTCGTTGATTAGATTCGATGAAATTTATTGCAGTTCCATTAAATCTGGTGCTGCGGGTTGGATGGAAATGGAGATTAGTTCTAGACCCTGTGTTATTTGTTTCCAACCCCATTCTTCAGGGTCAAGGCTCATTCCAAGCCATGTTTGAACTTGACGATGAGTTTGGAGAGTGTGTAGTCTGGCTGCGGCGTACGTTGCTGGTAGAGATGATAAATTCAGTGTAGTCTTGGTTGCTGATTTCGCGAATTTTGAACGTACGGAAATGAAGGAGGATGATGTCAGCAGATAGCGGCCCAAGCGCTTTCATAAGGCTCTTTACAGATGCTACAATATGACATCATTACCCCCCACAACGTCAATTTCCCTGTAAAGAATTTTCGTTCGGCTATCTACTGTGCGTAAACTTCTGTAGATAGGTAAAAAGTTTGGGACAATTTTCCGCTCTACAACTTTCAATATAACGATTTTTCACGTAGGATCAATTGTTTTTGAGTTATTCGCAGAAAAAGCATGCGTTCCAACTTTGACTCGAGAACTCGCATGGGTATCGCTTTTACAGAAAAAAAAAACAAGAAATAATGAAAGAACATTTGATCATCTCAGAAAAATCCCTTGCATTTTTCGCGTCCGACAAACCGTTCAGGAGATATATGACAAAATGACAAAATGCATTCTCCAAGATGGCTGCTAACGCACACCTCCCCGTGCCGCTTCAACTCAGAGTTATAATTAGGATCAACCCCCCTATCACGTGGAAGAAAAAATCGCTACTGTGGGCTCATGTTTTACAGCGGCCATTTTGCTTCCCTGCCGACTGAACTAAGACTATTTTTTTTTGCTTCCATGCCAATGTCATTCCATCCAAGATATGGGCAGGGGACAACGATGAAGATCCCTACTGAATTCATTATTTTCTAGGGCTTTTGTGGAGTGTCCAGTTTTCGCGACCATTTCTGTCTGGAAGTGATATATTGGATCAGTTGACGTTTACGGGTACTTCATGTATTCAGTATCAATGATTAATCCAAAATCTGAATTTTTATTTGAATATGGTTGATCACTATCACTGTTAGGAATGGAATTCATATATTAATTTTAAGATTCTTTATTTTCTGTTTCTAGTGCTTTCCATGATTACCCTATATATGTAAAAAAATTAAATAAATAAATGTCAGAATTTACTTGTCAAATACACTTCTTGTTGGAAAAGTATAAAGTTATTTAAATATTATACACTAAATATTGCCCAATTCACCCCAAGTCTGCAGTATTTACATTTTGGCGACCGTGACAGGATCCGCAATGGAAATCATAAAGAAAGAAAGGAGTTTTATCAGAAGACAAGTAAACGTCATATGCGAGAAAGTTGATTCCTTGGAGATAGAAATCGAAATAGGAAAGCCTATAGAAAAATACTAATTGGAGTCTCTTCTGGAGAATCTGGAGGATACAACTAGAAGATTGAGCTGCCTTGATGATAATTCGAAAAGAACTTTATTTTCCGAAGCGCTCGATGACGTACTGGAAGGAGAATATCAAGAAACGCAATCCTATAGGGATAAATATTTCGAATATCAATCCAAATGTGAATACTTACTGAGAATATTTGATGACGATGTTCAAACTGATAAAGGAGGGTGGTGTATGAGTGATAAAACCAAACGGAAATTCAATTTGCCGAAAATTCAGCTGAGAAAATTTGATGGAAATATCAAGAATTGGATTGGTTTTTGAGGCCAGTATAGAAAAATACATGAAGATGAGAAAAAAGACGTTGAAGATAAATTCCAATATTTACTTCAATCTATGGAAGAAGGTTCACCGCTCTTGAATAAGTAGAAAGTTTTCCACCATTTGGAGCAAACTATCTTGTCGCCATTGACCAGTTGAAAGGAAGGTTCGCTAGAGATGAGCTACTCATTGAGGTATATGTTAGAGAACTTCTAAATTTAGTTTTGAAACAAGCTATGAAAGAGAAAACAGGTATGTCACTTTCCAGTTCATATGATAAATTAGGAACACAGCTCAGAGCTTTAGAGACCCTTGGGGTAACCAAAGAAAAATACGCTTCAATGCTGCTACCATTGGTTGAATCTGCTCTGCCAACCGATTTGGTGAAAGTTTGGGAAAGTCATAGAAATATTGATGAAATCAAATTGTTGAATCTTACACAGGGTGGTCCAAAGGAAAACAACACTTATTCCGATTATTTATGAATGATATTGGATTTTCGAAGGAGTGAAGTGGAATCTGAGGGAAGGATCAACTGAGCACAGAAAGGATATGAAAATGAGCCCAAATATCAGAAGGATAACATGCTCAAGACACAGAAGCAAGGTGAGAATAGTAAACCATACAAAGCAGCAGGATATTGAAACGAGTAAGAAAATCCCAACTTGTTTATTTTGTGACAAATGACATTTGAGTCAGGAATGCATAAAGGCACGGGGATTTTCTTTCCATGAAAAAAAAGAAGGATCACTGAGAAAAGAGGTTGTTTTGTTTGTTTGAAACAAAATCATTCAATGAAGAATTGTAGAGCATATGTCAAATGTATGATATGTTCGAAAAAACATTATCCGATTATGTGTCCTGACTTGATAACAAAAATAAATAACACTGAACTGGAAGAAAACAGAGTCGATAGTGTTCTGACTATTGAGAATATACAGCCTGATAAAACAGATAAGGTTCTCACATATAATTTTCCTTCTTCAGTATTATTACAAACAGTTATTGTAAAAGTTGTCAATGAAGAAAAGTTGGTAAGAGCACTCTTAGATTCGGGATCGCAACGCTCCCATGTTCTATTCCATTTTGTGAAACAGATGAGTTTGGAAAAATCGGGCGAAGAAAAAATTATACAGGATGTTTTCGGTGGTTACATTTCAGAACCCCAAATCCATACTTCATACAGTATTGTTATCAGGGACATCAAAAATTCTTTCGAATGTAGATTAGATGTCTTAGGACAGAATAGAATATGTTATAATATTCCAAGATTAGACAATATCACATATATAAACTATTCGAGAAATAAAAATATAATTATTTATGACAATGAATTCGAGAATGTTCCAAGTGAAATTGAACTTTTATTATGGGCGGATATATTGGGCACCTTATTGACAGGTAACACCGATAATATCGATGACGGACTAACAGCAGTTCAAACTAGATTTGGGTGGACAATCATGGGTAAATATTTTCCCAAACGTAATATGAATATATTTTCTGGATTTTCGGTTAATTACTCTATAACTGATTTATGGAACTTAGACACGTTGGGAATGAAGGATCCACCGAAAATGAAGACGAAGGAAGCTCCAGACGAAGAAACTTTGAGAAGATTCTACGACACCATTTTATGCAAAAACAATAGAATGAAGTCAACTTGCCTTGGTTGGCCCAATCGAATACGAACAGGTTTGTTGACAAAGGAATGTTTGATGCCTATGAAAAAATATTCGAGGAATGGAATGAACTAGGAATCATAAAAGAAGTCACAGTTGATGAGGATACGGAAAAGGGAGTACATTATCTTTCTCATCATGCAGTCATTAAAGAATCCAGCGCAACAACAAGAACTCGTCCAGTTTTTGATGCTTCAGCAAAGGATATACAGGGTGATACAGTGAATGACTGTTTAAATAAAGGACCTGATTTTTCGAAAAGGATTCCTGCACTTCTTCTCAAATTTAGAATGGGTATAATCGGGGTTATTCCTGACATTAAAAAGGCGTTCTTACAGATAGGTTTGAAACAAGAGGATAGAGATTTTTTGCGATTTTTCTGGTGGTCAGATTATTCACAACAAATAACGAAAACTTATAAACATTGTAGAGTTGTGTTTGGAGTTGAATCTAGTCCCTTCCTCCTCTCAGCAACAATTTCATATCATTTGAGTAGAGCTCCAGCACATTCGAAAGGGTCTGCAGAAAAACTTGAAGATTTCTTTCATGTTGACAATTGTGTAACGAGTGTCAGGAATGGAATCGAATTGCAACAGTTCATCAAAGAGGGTACATTATCAATGTCCAAAGCTAAATTCAATTTGACAGGATGGGTTCGCAATCCCTTGAAATTAAAAGAACCATCAATTTCAGTTGATTCAAAGAAAATATCATTGGAGTATTAGGATAACTCTGAAATTTTGCAGAAGATACAATTTCTTGTGATACCAGATCTCTGATGAAGGAAAATAATTTTCCATTAACAAAAAGATGTCTATTATCAATTGCCAGAAACTTTTCGATCCTATAGAGTTCATCAGTCCAGTTCCACTTATACCTAAAATGTTGTTACAAGAAACATGGAAAAGTAAAATTGATTGGGATCGAAACTAACCAGAATATATCCATTTTCAGTTCGAAACATGGTTGAATCAAATCGATTTGCTTATTCTATGTAAAATTCCCCGAACACTATGTAAAAATACTGATTTGGAAGATTCAGGAACGACAAGCATTCATGTATTGTGTGATGCAAGTCAAAAAGCTTACGCAACTTGTATATATTTGAGGTCTACCAATTGTGGAAACTTAACAATCAGATTGTTGTTAGCTAAATCAAGGGTAGCACAAAACACACAACTCTACCAAAACTTGGATTATTAGGGATGGTTTTAGGATTACGCTCACACCAAACTATGGGGAAAATCTCAGAATTCAGAGAGATAAAAACATATTTTTGGAGCGACTCAATGGTGGCACTGACATGGGTGAAATCTAATTCTAATTGGAGTACCTTCGTTGTAAACAGAGTCAGGGAAATGAAAGTTTTCAGTGGCAGTGAAGACTGGAACCATGTTCCTGGAAAAATTAACCCAGCCGATGTTGAGTCAAGAGTCTGCACTGTGAAAAATTTATTCCAAAGTAGTTGGTGGGATGGTCCAAGCTGGCTGAACACTAATCCAGAGAATTGGCCACGTAATGAAATCATTCGTTCACATCAAGAAACTGATGAAGAGAGAAAAAAGACAATTCGAACACTCTTATGTCCAGTGAACATTTCCACGAAGGATTTCAATTATTTCTCCAAATATTAAAAAATTATTAGAATGATAGAATGGATTCTTCGATTCGCAATCAACTCGAAAAAGACTGCTGTGGAATTATTGGGAGAACTTACTTTCGAGGGAATTGACAGAGCTGAAATACGTCTACTGAAGTTCGTACAGCTAGAAACCTCTGGAGGTTACCCGAACCACCTTAAGAATTTACAGATCACCGAAGACAAAAATGGATTATGGAGAATCAAAACGAAACTAACTGAAGAAGGAGATTCGTATAACTTCAAATATAAAATGCTCATACCAGGTAAGAATAAAATAATTCACAAATTAATGGAAGAACAACATCGAATTAACTTACATGCAGGAGTTCAGGAATTGTTGTGAAAGGTTTTGGATTTTGAAAGCAAGAAGAACAGTTAAACAAGTCATACCCACATGTATAATCTGCAAAAGGTACAATAGTAAATTCGTTGATACACCATTTGCCCCATTGCCAAAAAAAAAGTATACATTGTGGAGCAGCTTTAAAAATAGTGGAAGTGGATTTAGACGGTCCATTATATCTGAAAGAAGGGAGAAAATGTTGGATAGTTCTGTTCACATGCGCTGTTCACAGGGCAGTTCATCTAGAACAGGCAGAATCACTTTCCACAGAAACTTTCATTTTATGTTCGAGAAGATTTACAGCACGCAGAGGAAGAGTTCCTTTCATATATTCTGATGATGGAACAAACTTTATCGATGCAAACAATCTTATGAATAAAATTGATTGGCCGAAAATTTTGGAGTACTTATCAGTGAAGAAAATAAAGTGGTATTTCAATCCACCTACTGCTGCATGGTGGGGAGGATTCTGGGAAAGGATAGTGAGAATGATAAAGGAACTATCGAGAAGAAATTTCGGGCAATCTACTTCAAATTACGAAGAGCTCAACACATTATTGTGCGAATGTGAAGCGATTATTAACACTCGTCCGTTAACCTATTTATCTGAAGAGGACATTTTAATGCCCTTGAGTCCTTCCATGTTCATTACAGACATACGGTCTAGTGAACTGCCAGAATTTGATGATTTAGACAGAATGGGTTTGTTGAGCCGATTGAGGAAAGAGTACTCATCAGAACTTGGTTGGTTGACGAAGGAATGTTTGATGCCTATGAAAAGATATTCGAGGAATGGAATGAACTAGGGATCATAGAAGAAGTCACAGTTGATGAGGATACAGAAAAAGGAGTACATTATCTTTCTCATCATGCAGTCATCCAAAAATCCAGCGCAACATCAAGAATTCGTCCAGGTTTTGATGCTTCGGCGAAGGATATACATGGTAATACATTGAATGACTGTTAAGATGAATGAACCAATTTTTTGGATAAGATTCCTGCACTTCTTCTCAAATTTAGAATAGGTATAATCGGGGTTATTTCTGACATTGAAAATGCGTTCTTACAGATGAGTTTGGAATAAGAGGATAGAGATTTTGTGCGATTGTTCTGGTGGTCAGATTATTCACAACAAATAACGAAAACTTATAAACATTGTAGAGTTGTGTTTGGAGTTGAATCTAGTCCCTTCCTTCTCTCAGCAACAATTTCATAGCGTTTGAGTAAAGCTCCAGCACATTCGAAAGGGTCCGCAGAAAAACTTGAAGATTCCTTTTATGTTGACAATTGTGTAACGAGTGTCAGGAATAAAATCGAATCGCAACAGTTCATCATTATTAATGTCCAAAGCTAATTTCAATTCGACAGGATGGGTTCACAATACCTTGAAATTAGAAGAACCATCAATTTCAGTCAATTCAAAATGGAATATCGTTAGAGTATTAGGATTACTCTGGAATTTTGCAGAAGATACAATTTTTTGTGATACCAGATCTCTGATGAAAAAAATAATTTTCCATTCACAAAAAGATGTCTATTATCAATTGCTCAGAAACTTTCCGATCCCATAGGGTTCATTAGTCCAGTTTCACTTATACCTGAAATATTGTTACAAGAAACATGGAAAAGTAAAATTAATTGGGATCAAAACTTACCAGAAGATATCGATACTCAGTTAGAAACATGGTTGAAACAAATCGATTTGCTCAGTCTATGTTAAATTCCTCGAACACAATGTGGAATACTGATTTGGAAGATTCAGAAACGACAAGCATTCATGTATTGTGTGATGCAAGTCAAAAAGCTTACGCAATTTGTATATATTTGAGGTCTACCAATTGTGGAAACATAACAATCGGATTGTTGTTAGGTTAATCAAGGATAGCACCAAGAAACACAACTCTACCAAGACTCGAATTATTAGGGATGGTTTTAGGAGTACGCTTATACCAAACAATGGAGAAAATCTCAGAATTCAGAGAGATAAAAACATATTTTTGGAGCGATTCAATGGTGGCACTGACATGGGTAAAATCTTATTCTAATTAGAGTACCTTTGTTGTGAACAGAGTCAGGGAAATGAGGGTTTCCAGTGGTATTGAAGACTAGAACCATGTTCCTGGAAAAATTTATCCAGCAGATGTTGCGTCTAGAGACTGCACTGTGAAACATTCATAACAAGGTAGTTGGTGGGATGGTCCAAGCTGGCTGTACACCAATCCAGAGAATTGGCCACGTAATGAAATCATTTGTTCACAACAAGAAATTGATGAAGAAAGAAAAAGGACAATTCAAACACTCCCATGTCCAGTGAACATTTCTACGGAAGATTTCAATTATTTCTCCAAATGTTAAAAAATTATTTGAATGATAGGATGGATTTTCCGATCCGCAATCAATTCAAAGAAGACTGCTGTGGAAATATTGGGAGAACTAACTTTAGAGGAAATTGTCAGAGCTGAAATACGTCTACTGAAGTCCATACAGCTGGAAACCCCTGGAAGTCACACGAACCACCTTAAGAATTAACAGATCACCGAAGACAAAAATGGATCATGGAGAATCATAACGAAACTAACTGAAGGAGAAGATTCGTATAACTTCAAATATATAATACTTATTCCAGGTTAGAATAAAATAATTCACAAATTAATTGAAGAACAACATCGAATCAACTCACATGCAGGAGTCCAGGCATCGTTGTATATATTACGTGAAAGGTTTTGGATTTTGAGAGCAAGAAGAACAGTTGAACAAGTCATATCCAAATGTATAATCTGCAAAAGGTACAATAGTGAATTCGTTGATACACCATTTGCCCCATTGCCAAAAGACGGAATACATTGTGGAGCAGCTTTCGAAATAGTGGGAGTGGATTTAGCCGGTCCATTATATCTGAAAAAAGGGAAAAAAAGTTGGATAGTTCTGTTCACATGCGCTGTTTACAGGGCAGTTCATCCAGAACAGGCAGAATCACTATCCACGGAAACTTTCATTTTATCATTGAGAAGATTTACAGCACGCAGAGGAAGAGTTTCTTTCATATATTCTGATAATGGAACAAACTTCAGCGGTGCAAACAATCTTATGAATAAAATTGATTGGCTGAAAATTTTGGAGTACTCATCAGTGAAGAAAATAAAATGGCATTTCAATCCACCTACTGCTGCATGGTGGGGAGGATTCTAGGAAAGGATAGTGAGAATGATGAAGGAACTATTGAAAAGAAATTTCGGGAAATCTTCTTTAAATTACGAAGAGCTCAACACATTATTGTGCCAATGTGAAGCGATTATTAGCACTCGTCTGTTAACCTATTTTTCTGAAGAGGACATTTTGATGCTCTTGCGTCCTTCCATGTTTATTACAGACAAACGGTCTAGTGAACTGCCAGAATTCAATGATTTAGACAGAATGAGTTTGTTGAGACGTCATCGATATATTCAGAAGCTCATAGACGATTTTCGGAGCCGATTTAGGAAAGAGTACTCATCAGAACTTGCCAATACTGGTCGAAGGAGACAAGGTGAATTGAAAGTGGGGGACATAGTATATGTGTGTGCTGAAAACATGAAGAGAATGGACTGGCCTTCAGCAAGAATTCTAGAAATATACCCTGGAAGAGACGAAACACCCAGAATAGCCAGGATCAAGACGAAGAATGGTGAGATAATCCGTCCATTCCAAAGGCTATATCCTCTGGAAATTGGATCCCAAGAAACAAAAGAATTGAAAGGACAAATAGAACACTGTTACAGCTCCAGACATGAAGATAAGCTTCAAGGTGAAAAAGTACAAGGAGAAGAGATTCAAGAAAATCAACAGCAAGAGAGCAACACGGCACAAGAGGACAATATTACAGAAAAGGCAAAAGGAAACAAAGAAGAGAACGGAAGTATATATGATGGTGTCATCACCGTTACCAGAGCCGGTAGACAAGTGAAGGAACCATAGCGTTTCAATTTTAATTAGTTACATTTTGTTAATTCTATAACGTTTACAAATTATAACGGGGGGAGGATGTTAGGAATGGAATTCATATATTAATTTTAAGTTTCTTTATTTCCTGTTTCTAATGTTTCTCATGATGTCCCTATATATGTTAAATACAATAAGATGTCAGAATTCACTTGTCAAATACATTTCTTGTTAAAAAAGTATAAAGTTATTTAAATATTATACAGTAAATATTGCCTAATTCACCCCAAGTCTGCAGTATTTACAATCACTAGCTTCTTTCTTCCACCATATTTTGTCCACTCTGAATCCTGAAATCAAATTATATAATTGTGAGAAGAATGCATTCCCTTGAATATACAGTGTCCGCCAAAAACTTGGAACCATATATGGGGATTTCTTTTAATTATAGTTTCTCAGATAATTTAATTCCTCATGAGAGTTGGTGCATTCAATTTGACTAAATACGCACATAGCCGTTATTATCAGTGGCGTGCGGTTAAGCGGAAATCGGTTGATATTCTAAATTCATTATGGAGTACAGTAAAATTACTATTGAAAATATTAAAAAAATTATTTGAACATTTTTTTTGCAATTAAAATATATTCTCAGTTATCCAGTTCTGTCCATCAATCACTAATTTCAATAACTGCTTAATGAATTGATTTCTCCATGAGGTCAACTCATTAAGCAATTATTGAAATTAGTAATTGGTAGATTGAACAATTGGGAATATCTCTCAATTGCAAACAACGTTTTTTTATAAAAATTTTCGATATTTTTCAAAGTAATTTCACTTTACTCTGTAATCAATTCAGAATAACGGCCGATTTCCGCTTAACCGCATGCCACTGATAATAACGGCTATGTAGTCAAATTAAATGCACCAACTTTCATGAGGAATGAAATTTTCTGAGAATTTATTAACAAAAAAATTTCCCATATGGTTCCAAGTTTTTGGCGGACATTATATATATATATATATATATATATATATATATATTTATTATTGGAGATCTGGTTATTCGAATAATTGCTTTATTTTCAAATGTTCTCGAAACCTCTGATGAATCATTCCAGTCATATCAAAAATCATTGTTTATGAATGTATATGATGAGAATGAGTATGTCTTCTTGTTTTCTCACCCTTCAGCACTCGTAGATAAATATTAATAATTATTTTTTTTTGCTACTTATTATGTAGATGGGACAAGTCATAGTTTCATAGGTTTATATACAGGGTGTCCCAAAACTCAACGTCATCCTTTGGAAGGCTGATAGTCCAGCTCATGACTGACCAGAATATCACAATACGACCTCAGTAAAATATTTATAGCTTTGGAGATATTGGCACTTTTATGAATTTCGTGAAAATCGAAACTATTGATCAGTTTTTCGAGTGCCGCAGGTACAAAACTTCATAGTTCAGGATTCTATTTTTTGTTATGCAACCTGTAATAACTCTCCTATTGATTACAGTCCAAAATGAAATGATTGCTACCATACCTGTGGGGAAAAATAACAATTTATCAGCTCACTTAGACTCTTCATACTGTGTACAATATGACTACGCTAACCTGGCACATTATGTTAGAAAATCGCATATTCAGTGTAGTTTCTGATATGATATAACAATCTTCATCTTTCACTAGGAGCCTATTTTGAAATTATTTCAATAATGAGTCTGAGTGGCTTGCAGCGACTCTATTCGATGAGCATTGATGTGTTGCGTAGTATAAACCTACCGTTGCACGACGACATATGGTAACGTCATGTGACATGAGTTGCAGTGGCATTTATCTGGCAGTATATCATGCTACCTCGTTTGCTGTGTATCGTAGTTCATATTGTTCTAGTACACATTATAACGGTTTTTGTTTGTTGGACTCGTGTTTGTGTAGTGATTTGTATTGATTGTATTAGACTGGCCTGGCCTTCTTCTGGACTCTTGTTTGTGTTACGCGTTGGAGGTGAATTACTACTTATTATGCCGTATCAGTATACGTCTCAGGACTACATGCATTACATTTATGGGGAATGCAGAGGCAATGGTGCTGCTGCAGCTAATCTCTATCGCGATAGATACCCGTATGCTTCGAGACACCCTGATCATCGCGTGTTCATAAATATTCATCAAGCGTATGCGGAAAGCAGAATGCCTCACATTCGCGCTGGGACTGGAAGACCACGAACGGATTACGATGACACAGCCTTACAAGACATTGGAAATGATCTGACTACTTCGGCGCGAGCAATTGAAGCCATCCACTGTAAACAGAATTACACGAAGGTATTAGTACCACCCATATCACGTGCAACGTGTGCAGAAGTTGCTTCCTCGTGACTTTGCAAAACGTGTCCAGTTTTGCCAAAGAATGCTGCAGAAACACAGAGAAGACCCAGAGTTCATAGATAACATTTTATGGACAGATGAAAGCACATTCTCAAAAGATGGCTTCATGAACATGCACAATCTTCATACGTATGCTCTTGCCACATGCAATGCGAGAACAAAAGTCACAATATCGCTTCAAAGTAAATCTATGGACCGGCATCTGGAAAGGTACAATAATTGGCCCTTTTGAATTACCTGACATTCTAAACGGGGAAATTTATTGCGATTTTTCAGAAAACGAACTGCCTACTCTTTAAGAAGATGTACCTTTTGGCAATACGCAGGGCAATGTGGTTCCAGCTCACTACGCACGACCAGTGAGAAATTATTTGGATCAAACTTTTTCACAGAGATGGATCGGCCGTCTTGGTCCCATTTAGTGGCCTCCCCGGTCTCCTGACTTGAACCCGCTAGATTCTTTCTACTGGGGTTGCATAAAGGAAAAGGTCTATGCAAACCCAGTAAATGAGGAACATGACTTGAGACGTCGTATTAATGAAGCAGCTTTCCAAATAAGTGCTGAAGGAGGAACAAGACGAATAAAAAGATCATTTTTAAAAAGATGCCACGCTTGCATTCGACTTGGTGGCAGGCAATTTGAACACATTCTTCAATTTTTTTGTCTTTTGTTTAGTTACCTATAAATACCTGTTACTTCAATTCACCAAGTATTTTCATTCGAATTCCTAAATATTGAAATAATTTCACAATGAGCTCGTATTGCAGTAAACTAGGAATATCTTTTTTCCTCAAGTGGAAGATAGTGAATGTTGTATCATGTCAAAAACTACACCAAATGAGCAATTTTTTAAAATAACTTGCTAGACTCGCGTGGTGATTTTGTTAACAGTATGAAGAGTCTAAGTAGGCTAATAAAATAAATTACCTCGTGAATCGGTCAAACATGTTTTTTTTCTCCAAAGATATTGCACCAATATTTTTATTCTGGATTGTAATCAATAGTAGGGTTATTACAGGTTGCATAACAAAAATTAGAATCTCAAAATATGGAGTTTTGTACCTGCGGCACTCGGAATACTGATCAAAGGTTCAGATTTCCACGAATTTCATAAAAGTGACAATATCTCCAAAACTATAAATATTTTACAAAGGTCATATTGTGATATTCTGGTCAGTCATGAGCTGGACAATCAGCTCTCCAAAGAAAGACGTTGAGTTTTGGGACACCCTGTATACATAAAAAATATACTCCAGATAAAATGTGATTGAAAAACATTTCAGAGTAGAAATAATCAAATCAACACATCGTCATTAAAAGAAATACACCAAGTCCAGGTAAAATGTGATTAAAATACATTTCACAATTGAAATGATTAAATCAACGCATCGCCATTTACAAAAATAATATAAATATGAAAACGAATTTGAAAAAGACATAGCAACACTCTACCGAGACAAGAACATTTTAAAATGAAATTTTCAAAATAAACACGATCGCGCATTGCTCATTTCAAGTGTAAATTCTTCTACCGTGTAAAAACATTTTTCCGATGAAAACAGTTTAAATTTTTGAGGTGAAAAGGTCTCCATATCATTTGGCAGTAAGTTATTAATGCGAATATCAATAAATTTAGGATAATTTTCATATTTTGCATGATGATGTTTTCGTCTTGTGATCATATTTCTGCTCTCATTTGTAGGATACCTTCATTTTCATGTGTATATGTTAATGTTTCCATAATCAACAACCTTTTAACTATCAATATTTTGTTGTGTTGGAATATCTCTCTACAGAAAGTCCTATAATCCAAATTGAATATCAATCTCAGTAGTGCTTTTTGCTTTATGAAAATCCTGTCTGATCCAGTAGCCTAGCTAGTCCCCAGACAGCAATATTATGATATATAATCGAGTGAAATGAAGTATAATAAACTTCAGTTATTTTTTTTCCAACTCACACTTGAGATATTTTATCAATTTTATTCAATTTCATACATGTAAAATCGATATGTTCTTGACATGTGAAGAGTGAGTCAATCATTGTTCCCAAGAATTTTGTCGAACTGGTAAATTGTAACGATTTGTTTTGTGAATTAAGATTAAGGTTATGTAAATTTCAAGATGAATTCGCAAATTGCATGCATACTGTTTTGTTAACCGACGAAAACAAAAAGGAGGAGGTTCTCTAGTCGACGCGTATATTACATTTTTTTTATTTTATTTTTTTATGTATGATCACGAATAACTTTTTACTGAGACGTCCGATTCCGATAATTATTATTTCAGTGGACAGGGTGTACTTTGAATTTGGTCCCATTTGAATTTGAAAGATGAAATCCACCCCTAAGGGTAGCAAAATGAAGGATATTAATCACTCACCCTCTGAATTCTGGTTCATTAACCGATTCTATCAGGCTTAACTTTGTACTGGGTTCTTCGATTTGGATGGTTCTTTTTTCAATAGATAGGGTATACCTCAAATTTGAATTTGGAATAAAATTATCCACCCTTACGGGTGGTAAAATAGGGGATAATTGATTTTTCACTTGTGAACATTGGCACACATATGTAGTTGACAATGACAGATCGCTACTGTCATTAATGCACATCCGTCAAAATCATTATATTCTATGAGAGGATGGAATGATATACAAAGTTATGAAATGAACTAACCAGAACAACAAAAATAATTTATATTACAACAAATAGTAAAAATAGATAATCATATTATTTAACTGGTAATAGTTGAAGTAAGGTGGGTAAGTAAGTATTTTGGAAGTAATCAAAAAACAAGTCGGTAGTAATCAGTAGATATCAGCCACAAAAAAATGAAAAATAAAAACTTTTTAACAAAAAATTAAACCGACGAAATACGGAACTGAAAAGTAAAAAATAAAATAAACCTTCTCAGTCTCAATAACTAAGCTCCTAAACTAATGTAAGTAACCAATTTTGAGTCGGCGCCAAACGAACAATCAACGAAGATCATTAAATTACTTCAAAAACATTATCAGAATGTCACCGCGCAACTCGATGCCATCATTTTACGCCTTACCTAATTCATTTGTTTGTTTGTTTAGCGCCGACTCGAAATTAGTTACTAACATTGGTTTAGGAGCTCAGTTATTAAGACTAAGAAGGTTTATTTCATTTTTTACTTTTCAGTTCCGTATTTCGTTGGTTTAATTTTTTGTTATTTAGGTTCACAATGAGTCTCTTCTTGTTACACCAGTCATTAGAAATGTATTCACTAATTGTGTCATATCGTCAGATATTTTACTAGAAAAAATGATATGTCATCTGCCTAAAGGAATATTTCTCCATAACTTATGTTATCAGGAAGATCATTTGCTTATAATGAAAAATTTGTGTTCCAAGAACGCTGCATTGAGGGGTACCCGTTGTAACAACAAATTTACCTGACATAACGTTTTTCTGCTTCACCTGAAAACATCTATTCGTCAAAAAATACACAGGTAACTGGTTGATATTACCTAGAATTCCTCTGTTGAAGAGTTTTTCTGCTACAAATGCAGTGTTCAAATGTCGAAAGCCATGCTTAAGTCAAAGAAAATTACTAAATGAATATTTTTTTCATCTATTGAATCATGCATATGTTTTGTGAAATTGAGCGTTGCGATTTCTGTCGGATGATTTTTTCTGAATCTATGTTAACACTCTGTCATCAGATCGGGATTTGAGAGTACACTGATAAGAGATATAAGACGATAATTCTCGATTTTTTTGTTGTTACCAATTTTCAGTAAGGGTACTAGAATGTCAATTTTGAGGAGATCAGGATATTTTCCATTATAAATACATAAATTCATAATATGCCCTATTACGTCTGATAATATATCTACAAATTCTCAAACAATTTTTGTAGAGACCTCATCATGTCCAGTGCTTTTTTTTTATTGGGTAATGAGTCTAGAACATTCTTTACATCGTCGGCTTGAAGGGTTTGAAGAACATCGTTGTATTAACATTCACATTGTCGTAGAACTTCCTGAATAATTATCCGGGACATGCGTGTTGATTTTTTTTAGAGTCCTCATGTTTTCTCAGACAATTCATATGCCTAAGATCTTAATTTTTTTTGTGGTGATAGCGTAGTTCTTTAGAAACTCCATGTCACCGGTGAGAGATTTTTTGAATTCAGCTATGGAGAGATCCGTACATTTTCGAAATTCATAAGTTACGTCAGTTTCTTTAGTGTTAATGGATATATATTTCATTTTATTTTTCCAATCAACAGTTCATAAATGATGATTAGATAAGCCTAGATAAGAATTGCTAAGGACTAAGCTATCTCTACTGAGGTTAGTCAATACATAGTCTATACTACTTATAGTTTCCCGATTACCTAGATATCCAATTCTTGTTGGCTCATCGAAAAGAGATATCATTCCATACAATGCAATCGTGTCATTAAGCATTATTGTGTTAATATTTCTCGTTAAGCCATCAATGATGAAGCCACCACATAATACATTTTCATACGTTTCAGTAACTTTCGCAAATAAACAGGGCAATTGAACATATTTATATTGCTACTGGGTCTATAAAGACAAATTATAGCCGTTGTTTTTCAAATGAGATTGCAGAACATTGAAACGACAACTCTATTGACAAATCAAAGATATATGATAAATTTTGCCTTTTTTGTGACATTCAATGGAATTCTCATCATAACCTTCTTTCAAATAAAAAGGAACTGTTCATCTCTCAGATGGTATCAACTAATAATTCTCTCCTGAAAAACCCACTTTCCCAAAAAACCGGAAGGGTATATCATCCTATTATGTCGCTTCCCTTTCATCCGACCCCAGATCAGACAAGGTTATAAACTTCTCCCTACGCTCAACACCTGGCGGTGGCCATTACATCAGAGTTAAATGGCGTAAGAACCATCGGCTATGAAATATGGCGATGTCATTAAAATTTTTGCACAGTTGCCAGATTTCCCACTGAGTGATAAACTATTGTTTTATACGCCTCTTCTGGGTGAATCGCTTATTCCTGGTTTTTGCGATAACAATATCGCTGCTGTTATGGATATTAGCGACAGATTCGGGGAGGAAGAGAACACTGCGGAACCGATCGACATTTCCGATAATCTCACCCTGGAAATAATAACGGAAAGGGCTGATGGGGTTGCTGTGATTAATTATGAGGGATCATTTGCTGTTCTGTTGGAAATTTGGTTTGTTGTTGGGATAATAAAGAACAATGGCTGGAATTTGAATTATGAATCGTTTTTCGGTTGATGATGTTGTGAAATAAATTATATCGGTTCGATGTCCGTTAGATCGATTATTCTATATTGTGCTGCGATGTGTTGATGTTACATAATACATCATCAGGGTAATGTTCATGGAAATATTTTTCTGATATTGATTTACCTGAAAACTGCGTTGGTGGTATATGAGTTGATGAGTTATCACGAACGAACGACAACGTGCATGAATGTATCGGTGTATTCATTTATATATTAATCAAACTGTGCCTATTGGAAAATTTCAATAAGTTGCCAGTGGGTGTAGTGAGTTATGAACAATCTAAACACAAACATTTAAAAAATCAATGTGATTAGTAAAGTGAGAATCTGATTAAACATCTACAAGCAGTAAGTAAGGACTATATTTGCATGTCATATGATTGGAGATAAGAAAACCGAAACAAATTCGTTCGCCCTTCCACAACAAAGGCAGCTCCGCTCAGCTGTTCCGATTTGATTTGAATCATCCTAGACACGATAGGAAGGTGTATCGCCTTTTGAACCACATTCCATTAAAAATCACGCGGATATAGGGAATGGGAGAAATATCTCTTCAAGATCTTCAAGATTTGATTAGGGAAGGTAACAGAGAACTGAAAAGTGAGATCCAAGAATTGAAAAGAGATATCATCAGGGAAGTAGAAGAGCTCAAAGAG
This sequence comes from Gonioctena quinquepunctata, assembly GCA_018342105.1. NCBI lineage: Eukaryota > Metazoa > Arthropoda > Insecta > Coleoptera > Chrysomelidae > Gonioctena > Gonioctena quinquepunctata. The sequence goes on from JAFIRS010001401.1 coordinate 313,522, forward strand.
AAAAATAATAAATTAGAAAATGAAAATATAGAGTTGAAAAACAAACTTCACTTAGTCGAGAAGAAACAAAAGAAATACAATTTGATAGTTCATGGAATTGATGAAAATGATGATAGTGTAACGTAAATAAACTTAACTTGGTTTAACTAATTTATTTAACACTTAATCTACAACTTAATTTATATTACTACGCCACTGTATAGCTCGATGGTATGGGCTCGTTCAGACTGTCTACTCCCTCTTGAGGGCTGTCTATTTATCTCCGATACAGCATTCTCGATGTTTCGAATTCGGACGGTTGGCGACGGCATGTTCCAATTGTTTCCAATATTGACCGTTGTTTTCGCGGCAGAACGACTGGACTGTTCTCGAACATCTCCGGGATGATCTCATCGCTGTCGACGGCAACACGCGAGGCGACAGGTCCGGCCTAGGTTCGTTACATTGCCCCCTTCTTAAAGACATTTCGTCCCGAAATTTCATCCTTGGAGTGTGACGATATCTGCATGACTCCCCATATCTGCACCGTGAAGTTCGATGGAAGTAACACTCCACGGTCTTCATGATCGGTCGTGGAAGAGGGTTACAGCAAACCAAAATCCTGACGCCGCTGGATCTGAATATCGCCTCCAGCATACTTCTTATGACTCTCCAGTCCAACCCATCAATACCACAGGATAGTTTTGGAATTGCTAGATCCGCCAGATTCTGGTCCACCATAGTATCTCTTAGTTTGGTGAGACTCTTCCAGACATCTTCATAGGACGGTTTATCTTGGGAATGCCTCTTGGTAACTAGGTAGTAGATGTTTCTCTGGCCTTTCTTCAACTGTAGCACCCACCAACTTCTGGATTCTGCTCCCGCAGTGTTTGAGTTGACCAAATTTCTTGGAGAACACTACGGCAATGCCCCTGACATTCGAAGATCTTCTGCCACACAGTGCGCTAGTGCGTAGTCAGCAGGCACCTCGAAAAGGTCTCGTGACTCCTCTCTAGTAACCCCATGTAGAACTTTCTGCCCGTTTGAATACAAGGACATAAACTTCTCGAACGTCATATCATCCTCCGGTGGCTTGAGGGTGCGAACTTGGTCATGGTTTCCAGCGTAAGGGCCAACCTGTTGAAATGGACGACCCTTGGTTTCCTCGGGTGGCTTATGGATTCGGTACACAAGGTCGTTTATCCTTTCACGATCTTATACGGGCCTTCCACGAGTTCCGCAACTTTGGTGATAGTCCACGACGACGTTTGGGGTTGTACAGCCAAACCAGGTCATCAACCTTAAATCCTCCAGCGTCGGCCTTGATGTCATAGGTCTTCTTCATTTTATCGCTGGCACTCTGGATGTTCAACCGGACTCGTTCGTGGATGTCGTCCATTCTCTGCCGAAGTTTGCTGACGTAGTCCTCTCCCGCAGTGTCTTGTCCTGGCGGTATCCCAAACTTCAGGTCACAAGGCAGTCGCAGTTCTCGGCCCATTATAATACTAGCAGGAGTTTGACCGGTTGACTCGTGTACTGCGGATCGATAGGCCATCAGGAACAAAATGAAGATACTGGTCCCAGTCTCTTTGATGGTCAGAGACAACCTTGGACAAGTGGCGGTTGATCGTCCTGTTCATCCGTTCCACCATTCCATCGGACTGCGGATGTAGGGCCGTGGTTCTGGTCTTGCGGATGTTCAGCAGTAGACATATTTCTTGGAAAAGGTTGATTCGAAATTTCTGCCTTGATCCGAGTGCAGCCCATTGGAATACCGAATCGACATATCCACTCTTTCACCAAGACGTCGGCGACGGTGATGGCTTCCTGGTTGGCAGGGCATAGGCTTCCGCCCACTTACTGAAGTAGTCCATTGCCACAAGGATGTATTTATTCCCGTGGTCGGATACAGGAAACGGGCCGGCGATGTCAATGGCGATTCTCTCGAACGGGCTGCCTACGTTGTACTGACGCATCGGGGCCTTGGGTCGTATTCGAGGTCCATTGCTAGCAGCACATACAGCGCACTTTCTGCACCAGTCCTGGACGTCAGCTTGACAATTGGCCCAGTAAAACCGCTGCCTCACTTTCTGCAGGGTCTTCGTCACTCCCAGATGTCCTCCGGCGACTCCATCATGGATTTCCGCAGCACTTCCTCTTCTGTTCCTGGGAACAATGATTTGGTCTGTCTTCGCCACCAATATCGGCCTCCAACACACGTTTCAGGATCCCATTGTCCAGAATAAGAGAGTTCCATTGTGCCCAATAGGACTTAACAGCCGGCGAGTAACCTGCGACTTCCTGCCATGATGGTCTTCGATTGCCCTTCTTCCAGCTGACGACTAAGCCAAGGTCGGGGTCTCTCTCTGGTCTTTCTGGATCTTGCTGTCATGCCAGTTGTCATCCATTGCCGCGGTTCTACAAAGTGTTGCTTCTTGCTCTTCTGCTCGTCGGCAATGTGAGCAATCCTCTGGACATGGTCTTCGCGACAAGGCATCTGCATTCTTATGGCTAGTTCCGGCTCGATGTTCGATCTCGAAATCGAATTCTTGGAGTCTCTCGATCCAACGTGCTACTTGACCCTCAGGATTTTTGAACTGTAAGAGCCATTTGAGAGCTGCATGGTCAGTTCCTCAACAGGAATCTTCTTCCATACACGTACTTGTAGAAGTGTTCCACCCTTTACAACAGCTAACAGCTCTGCCTGGTGACACAGTAATTGCGCCTGGTTTGCTAAGCGTCTTGCTGAAATAACCAATGACCTTCTCCTGTCCCTCCTGGATCTGAGATAGACAGCTCCAAGTCCCACGTTGCTGGCGTCCGTATCCAAAATGAATTTCCCTTTGGGTAGGGGATAGCTCAGTATAGGTGCGTTGATCAAAGCCCTTTCAGCTTCCTGAATGAATCTTGACATTCTTCGACCACTGGAACTTTGTTTGGCCTTCCGTGAGCCTGGTCAGTGGTTTAGCGATGTTGAATCCCAGCACATATCGGCGATAGTATGTGCATAAACCAAGGAAACTTCGAAGTTGGTGAATGTCTTTTGGGATGGGCCAATCCTTAACAGCTTTGATCTTCTGGTCATCCACTGCTACTCCTTCCCCAGAGACAACGTGGCCGAGGTATCGTAATTCTTTTGGAACAGATGGCATTTCTTAGGGCTCAGCTTCAACCCGGGAGTTCCTCAGTCGCAGGAATACTTCTCCAATTTTTTTCACGCGGTCCTCGAACGATCTGCCGACCACAATTATGTCGTCGAGATACACTAGACACGTGTTCCATGAGAGTCCCTTCAGCACTGTCTCCATCAATCTTTCGAATGTGGCGGGAGCATTACAGAGCCCGAATGGCATAACGGTGAACTGCCACAATCCTGGAGCCGATGGTAAAGCAGTCTTTTCTCGATCTTCCTGAGCGAGTTCTACTTGCCAGTATCCACTCTTCAGATCAAGGGTCGAGAAAATCGTGGAACCAGCCAACGTGTCTAGGGTGTCATCTATTCTCGGGAGAGGGTAACTGTCCTTCTTCGTGACATTATTAAGTTGGCGATAGTCTACACAAAAGCGTGTCGATCCATCCTTTTTCTTCATCAGTACGACTGGAGAGGACCAGGGACTGTCAGATGGTTCGATAACTCCTTCTTTTCCCATATCGCTGACTATTTTGTCAGCCTCTTCCTTCTTGGCAAGAGGAAGTCTTCTTGCTGATTGCCGGATCGGTCGGGCACCCCCAGTATCAATCTTGTGTTGGACCACATTAGTTCGACCCCTTTTCCTTGTCCGGTATCGAAGATGTCTTGGTACTCTTAACTAAGTCTCTTAGTTTGGGCTGTTGAGCTGGTTTTATGTCTTTGGAAGAGATGGCAACTAATTTTTCTAGTTCTGTGGGCAAGTTGTTGGGTTGGCTAATCGTACCTCGTACGCCCCGGATCACAGATGAAACTGACGAGCAGTGTCCCAAAATTGTTCCTTTCTTCAAGGTCACTGGGAAATAATTGACATTCATGACCCTTACCGGCACAAATTTGTCAGCACGCAACAAGGTCTTCCCTAGTGCAATCCCTCGTCCAATTTTCTCATCATGAAGTTTGGGCTCGAACATCACCACGTCTCCACTGCTCGCTCTCCCGTCCAGGCGAGCCTCCAGGATGGTTTCAGCCCTCTAGGTACGCTTACATCCTCAGCCAACAGCACACGGATCAACTCTGGTCACTTCTCCCATGAAGTACCAGCTCTTCTCCGTTGACACGTAGGACGCCGTCTTTGAAATCCAATTCAAACCCTCTGGAATTCATGATGTCCATTCCGATGATTGCATCGTCTTCGATGTCCGCTACAAGTGCCTGATGTTTCACTTTAGTGCTGCCCAAAATTATTTCAATCGGTAGCTCGCCATATACGTAGCTGGCTCCCTGTTGCTGTGCGTAGCTTCCAAGTTGTCGGTTCAATTCGTTCCGGTGTTCTGGCAAAGGAAGGCCCGAGAATTGTCCTAGTCGCACCTGTATCTAGCAGCATGGTGCAAGGCTCGTTATTGATGAGACCGTCTACGAAAACACCTCTGTTCTGTCGTTGCAGGATAGCGACATATGCGTTGTTAACCGGGCTTGCTGGACACAGGCCGACGATTGCCTCTCTCGTCGACCTTCTTTAGTTTTCCTGCATCGGAGTCGTTTTGAATGTTGGACATTTGCTACGCACATGTCCAATTTTGCCACAATTCCAGCATCTTATCTGTCTTTTCTCAGGCAAAACTTCCTTAATCACTTTCCTTATGGCAGCTTCCAAATTAGCAGGCTCCTGTGAGTCTTCCTCAATCATTCGGACTTTACTCTGGCTTTTGCAAGATTGTTTCGCTGCCTCGAATTCCAAAGCGCGTGCCAGTGGTCTACGAGATGTGTTGGACGGGCTAGTGTCAACGCTTGTCTGGTTTCTTGGTCACGGAGTCCATCCAGGAATGCCTGAACCGCTAATCGCTCCATTACATTCTCCGGTGTGGCTGGATATGCGAGACGAACCAAGCGTGCAATGTCAGCTTCGAATTCTTGTAAGGATTCGCCCGATTTCTGGCACGATTTTTCAGTTGGGAGTGGTATACGTGTTCCAAATGGGCGTGGCCATATCGTAATTCTAGATGTTTAATCAGCTGATCATAGTCCTCTGTTCTTGGGCGGTGAGAGTTTGTAGAATATTTGTCGCTTCCCCACGTAATGCAAGTGTCAATGCTACAGCTCTTTCCCCTGCATTCCATCCGTTTGCTTTGGCCGCTGCTTCAAACTGCCGGCGGTAATTTGCCCATGGAGTTTTTCCGTCGAACTGAGGCGGCTTCATGGAAAGCTTCCCTATTTCTGAAATGACCTTTTATACCCTCTTGAACTTTATCCACGTTCAAACTCGAGTCCAGCATTGCATTTTCGTTAACCATCTCTGTGGAGGACGCACTATTAATTTGTTTTTCCAGCTTACTGATCGTTTCCATTTATTCTTCATTTTAGCATCTTGAATTTTCTAGTAGCTTCTCTTCCTTTTCTAGAATTTTCTTCCAGTTTCTTGATTTTTTAGAAGCTTCTCTTCCAGATTTCTGAATTTTCTTGAAGCTTCTCTTCCAGATTTCTAGAATTTTCTTCCAGGCTTCTTGAATTTTTTAGAAGCTTCTCTTCCAGATTTCTAGAATTTTCTTGAAGCTTCTCTTCCAGATTTCTAGCATTTTCTTCCAGGCTTCTTGAATTTTCTTCAAGCTTTCTCTTCAAAGTCCTCGAATTTTGTGGCAGCTCTTCTTTCAAGATTCTATTATCGGACTCAAATCACCTCCGGAACTTTGAATAAAAAATGTTTCGGGGTCCTCACCTTCTTGGATAAGTCCTTCTGCAAGTCTTTCCTGGAGTACTTGCTTTTTACCCGTTGTTTCCAGTTCCCTTTCCTCCAATTCCTGTTTCAATTCCGCTACCTTCAAGTCCGCAAGACGACTTTTCTTGAGCACATTTTGTCCATTCCCTCGTTTATTCCCGAATTCTTTTCCACGGGCCACCGTCTATTGTCTGTTTCACGCGAAGAGTGTAACAGTTTATATTCCCACGCACATTGTCCACTTCGCGAAAACCGGGCCACTGTCTATTTTCTGTTTCACGCGAAGAGTATATCAGTATATATTCCACGCACAATTGTCCACTTCGCGAAAACGGCCACTGTCTATTTTCTGTTTCACGCGAACAGTGTATCAGTTTATATTCCCACGCACAATTGTCCACTTCGCGAAAACCGGGCCACTGTCTATTTTGGGCGTACAAAAAGGTCTATCAATTTATTTTTCTGACTATCCACTCCACGATCACTTGTTTATTTTCAAAATCTCACTTCCGACACCAATTGTAACGTAAATAAACTTAACTTGGTTTAACTAATTTATTTAACACTTAATCTACAACTTAATTTATATTACTACGCCACTGTATAGCTCGATGGTATGGGCTCGTTCAGACTGTCTACTCCTCTTGAGGGCTGCTCTATTTATCTCCAATACAGCATTCTCGATGTTTCGAATTCGGACGGTTGGCGACGGCATGTTCCAATTGTTTCCAATATTGACCGTTGTTTTTCGCGGCAGAACGACTGGACTGTTCTCGAACATCTCCGGGGATGATCTCATCGCTGTCGACGGCAACACGCGAGGCGACAGGTCCGGCCTAGGTTCGTTACAATAGTCTACCTGAAACTATAATAAAACTCCTTAAAAATGTACTCAAGTTAGACTGCGACCTTTCCAACTTCAGGGATATTTATAGATTAGGTCATAAGAATGTCAATAAAATACGCCCAGTGTTAAATACCTCTCTGGAATATTCGTTTATGGAGAGAAGGCGGAGAGCATGACATGACAGAAGAGATTTTGACTTTTGTGACATATTTGAATTTATAAGAATTTTACGATAATAAATCACATCCAAAAATCAGAGTTCGATTAATTACAGTCCACTCTATCGAAGTAGAATTTATTCACCCAGTTCTAATCGAAACTAACAATTACTTCTTAAAATCAGAGATAATTATTCAAGCCAAAGTGAGTTTTCAAGTACTGAAACTGAAAAACATTTATATCAACCTGGATTATACAGTTTAAGAATTAGAAGAGAGAAAATTTTTATACGGCCACCTCAAATCAGCAAGAGAAAAGAAGTATTCAGCTTTTATAAAAAATAATATTTTAATGGTGAATGGAGAGGAATACTCTTATGAGAAACTTAAACAATTAGACTCCCTCCCTGAATCTTCTGAAGATCCGGACGTAAATCAAGAAACACCAAGAAACCCAAACTATCAAAAATTTCAAAGTGCACCAAATTCCCCGAGCCAGAGCAGCAGCTTGAATCGTTATAATTTCAACGTAACCGATAAAGATGAAGAAAAGAAAAAGAAGCTGGAATTATCCCCACAAAGAACATTAGACAGCAAGAAAAAAATTAATACCAGATCTCAATATAAAAAATAGTATGCGATCCCCATGTTTTTTCTTATCCCCTCATTCAAGTCTGGTAATTGTTCATTTATTTGTTTATCTTCTTTAATTATTCAATGTCCTTTGAACGAATGTGTTAATGTGTCTTATTTAATCAATAGCTATAATTGAGTCATTTCAACCAACTTCTGTCATTTTACAAAATTTTTTAATTTATGTGTATTTTCATATGTGTCTAGAAGTATTGTCAACACAGTATAATGGACCAATATATAAGAGACTTCGAATATAGAGGACACCCCACTATAGAAATAAATGATGTTGATGAAATAAACAATATCCTAAACACACCCAGAACACCAAATTTCTCAATATTTCATACTAACATCAGGAGCATTAAACAAATAGCTCCAATACCAGACGAATAATATTATGAATTTTGGTAAATGTGTGTTAGATATTGTTAATAATTTTTTGTTCTTCTTTTTTTTTGCAAATGTTATTTACTTATACTTTACTTATACTCAACTTATAATTTACTTATACTTTACTTATACTTTACTTATACTTTACTTATACTTTACTTATACTTTACTTTATACTTTACTTTATACTTTACCCTAATTTACTTCATATTTATTATACTTTACCTTATACTTCACTTATACCTTTACTATCTTATACCTTTACTTTATACTTCACTTATACTTTCATTTATACTCCTTACATTTATACCTTTACTTCTATACTTTACTCTATACTTTTACTTATATTCACTTATACTTTACTTATACTTTCCTCATACCTTCTTTACTTCATACTTTACTTTATAACTTTACTTATACTTTACTTATACTTCTACTTTATACTTACTTATACTTTACTATACTTCACTTATACTTTCACTTATAATTTTTACTTATAATCTCACTTATACTTTACTTATACTTTACTTATACTTTTATACTTATACTTTACTTTACTTATACTTACTTTATACTTTACTTATACTTTACTCCATACTTCACTTATACTTTACTTTATACTTTACTTTATACTTTACTATACTCAACTTATACTTTTACTTATACTTTACTTCATACTTTTACTTATACTTTACTTATACTTTATACTTATATTCTACTTATACTTTACTTATACTTTACTCATACTTCACTTATACCTTACTTATACTTTACTTATACTTCACTTATACTTTACTCATACTTTACTCATACTTTACTCATACTTTACTTAAACTTTACTTATACTCTACTTATACTTTACCTATACTTCACTTATACTTTACTTATACTTTACTAATACTTTACTTATACTTCACTTATACTTTACCTATACTTTACTTATACTTTACTCATACTTTACCTATACTTTACTTATACTTTACTTATACTTCACTTATACTTTACTTATACTTCACTTAAACTTTACTTATACTTTACTTATACTTTACTTATACATTTACTTATACTTTACTTATACTTTACTTATACTTTACTTATACTTTACTTATACTTTACTATTACTTTACTTATACTTTCACTTCATAACTTTACTTATACCTCTTATACCCCATTTATACTTTACTCATATTTACTTTATACTTTACTTATACTTGATTTATACTTTACTCATACTTCTTACTTATACTTTCTACTTATACTCAACTTATACTTTACTTATACTCTACTTATACTTTACTTTATACTTCACTCTTATACTTTACTCATACTCACTTATACTTTACTTATACTTTACTTATACTTACTTATACTTCACTTATAACTTTCACTCTATACTTTACTTATACTTTCTTATACTTCACTATACTTTACTTATACTTCTACTTATACTTCACTTATACTTTACTTATACTTTTATCTATATACTTATAACTTTACTTATACTCACTTCTATATTTCTACTTCTACTTACTTATACTTTACTTATACTTCACTTATACTTCTTTACTCTATACTTCACTTATGCTTTACTTATACTTTACTTATACTTACTTATACTTTACTTATACTTCACTCTACTTTACTTTACTTTACTTATACTTTACTTATACTTTACTTATATTTTATATATTTTATTATTGTTGTGTATTGTTGTACATGATTATGTGAATGGAATACTCCCATAACTTCATGGGAGCCACTGAGTTTATTCAGAATTGAGTATATGAAATGTAATGAAATGTATTATTGTATCGTATTCTATCTAATTTTTGTTGTTTTTACATTAGTGAATGAACTTATTATTATTATATTATTATTATGAGAGATGAACAAATTATAACTATTTCAGTTACTATGATATAATAATTGAAAATATAAAATGCCTGGGGTGATCCAGGGTTAAACCACAAAATGTTCAGGATCGGTTCCATAGGTGAAAATAAGATTTTATTCCCACAAGCATGTAACCTAACTTGCTTCATTTTCGAAATACAGGGTGTAAAAATTTTTGGAAAAAAACAGTTTTTTATCAATAACCCAAAAAAGTTTTGGCTTATTTCGCTGAAACTTGGCATGTTCATTTCGGTAGTGAGGGTCTTGTTTTAATTTTATAAGAAAATAATTATCAATTCCAGTGGCAACTCAGAGGGTAACCTGATTGATACTAGGACGAATATTCCTCTTTTTTTTTGTATATTACATTTCATTTTTGGATAAGGCAATTGAAAATAAAATTTTTTGTTTCCTCAATTTTTTCAGTATGTCACGTCGTTTTTGAGAAAATATAAAAAATATCATGGTTAGTACATCCGACTAACTCAAACCATGATGGATTTTTGATGTAATGAATTCCTCCAGGAGAACGGTATTTACATGCTACATGCAGAAAAACGTGGGTAGAATCAATTAGTGAACTGGACCACTTTTGATTTGCTCCCACTTCTTAGCTTATTAGCTAGAGCTGGTGACTCTGCTTTTAGGATTTGTAGAGGCTCAGTATCCTCAGTCCAGTCAGTATGAAGATTTTAGTGTGGATGTGTGTCTTCTGTATCTTGAATCGAGTGACCCCCAAAATACCACTTTACAATTTGAATCTTTTCTTCCTTTGTAGACGTGAGCATTTCAGAATTCGCAAGAACTTCTTTCATTTTCAATTTATGGGCTTACTACTGATACGACTGAGTACTTTCAGTAGACTGCGAGAGTTGCGAGACTGCCTGGTACGTAAACGTGCTCCAGACAAAGAGTGCGGGAAGGGGAACAGTGACCCAGTTGACTAATTGATTCTGCTTTGCACATATTTGTTATATTTTGTGCCGGTCGACTATACACACTATCCAACATCCAAACACATTGGAAATAGTGTATTGCGGTAAATTCTTTCCACATCTGTATAATTACATGTCCTGACTAACTGGCTCACTGATTAACTGATATACGATCAACATCCAGATAAAACTGCTGGACCTATGAGCTGAAATTTTGATCCCCTATTTTTTTGGCTGAGAAGAGGGGTGGAAGTGAAAGTGCACTTGGTTTTGAAATCAGAGAAATGGAAATCAGTATTTGGGCTCTTCTTCACAAAGAAAGATGCATGTGTTTCAGGGTTTTCGAAAATTAAACCCTAAAGGGACTTTGTTACAAATGAAAGATATGTGTTTCGTGTTCCTGGAAATTCTACCCCTACAGGGGTGATATGGGGATTGAATTGGGATTGGAAGTTCGTTTCCTCCATTAGTCTTCGAGGGTCATGAAAATTGATATTTGAAGTCCTTGTTATACCTAGAATAAATATATATTTCAGTGTTTTCAGTGGAGTGAAATGGAGGGTGAAATTTCATATGGGGGTTTCGTTAGTTTTCAAGTTGGGGCCATAGAAATTGGTATTTGAGGTCTTTGTAAGGGACTAAGGAATACATGTTTCAGTGTTTTTATGAATGCAACTACTAGCGGGGTGCAAGTTTGGGTGAGGCTTCCATTAGTTCTGAAGTAAGGGGGTTAAAAATTGGTATTTGAGGTCTTTGTCACAAATAAAAAAAACGGATTCCAATATTTTCAGACATTCCGTTCTTCAAAGGGTGAGTTTGCACACAGCGAACACGAGAACTTGTGGTATCGATATCGACGATGCTACAGACATGTCCGCCATACATGTTTTCTGGGGCGAAGAGATGGTAGGAGAAATGATGAACGGTTATAAAAAAGAAGGTGAAAAATATTGAAAGCTCACTACTGAGGGTGGTAGAAAACAAAAGTTTGCAAAAAAATGAAGAGATTCTTGCCGATTGTCAGTCATCTAAAACTTGGCGTTCACCTGCTGCAACGTTCAAAATATGTCAAAAAAACCGACCCAAAAAAAAATGAGATTTTACGACTGACAATGAAGGGGATCTCACTTTTAGCGTTCAAACGACAATGATTTCGTCCGCCAGTCTCTTTCAATAGGCCGAAGGGCCTCGGGCCCTCCGATTTTGGAAACAAAATTAGCGATTTTATATGATAAGTTCTCATTCCAAATTCAGGGATGAGTTATCAGTCATGCGCAACTCGAGAATCTATATTCGCCACTTCAATACTACGTGGCGCAAAGGTACTGTTCCCTTGGAAAGGTACACAAATTTCCAGATATAGTTCGATATTATAAGTTTATGCTTGAAAAACTCGCCCAACGTTAGTTATATCTCATTAATCAGAAATTTGTTAGTCATAATCATATGAGGTGTGGCAGAGGCACAGTAGAATCAAATAATATACTCCATTTGAGTGTGAATGCAGTAAAGGCTAATCAAGTAACAGAATAAAATGTTTTCAAAATGTCAGTACTCACAGCAAACATAAGATGAATCATTTATTGCCTGGGCAAAATTTGTGCATACGTTTCGTATGACCTTTTTTCGGAAAAAGTATCCATAACAATTAAATAATAACCTGGTTATTGATTCGCTGAAAATATAAACAGGATGTTCATAAAATCAGATGTGGAATCATCTGCGACTGCAAGATAAACTTTGGTCACTATCTCCCATCGTCAATTGAGAATGTTTCCCTTTTCAGCCTGGTAATATCTTCAATATCTAGTAATTACCGAGTTGGCCAAGCCATCTAGGGCGGATTTGAGCTCTGGGCCTTGATCCCTTTCAAATTGAGAAAAGATCTGTTTTGGGACTAATATTCGTTAGCACACAGAGACCATGAGAAGAAAAATTAAGTGCCTGGACAGAATTTGTTTTGTAAGCCCTTTCGCCTCTCTCCGGAAAATTTTTCCTATTCCAACGAAACCAATTGAGTAATAGCTTGGGATTACTCTTCGAATTTAGTATTTATAGGGTAAAAAAAAATATTTCAGTGCCTCGTTAAATGTTGTTCTAATAATGCCTTGGTATTGTATTTGGTTCACTACTCGATCAAAAATGAGGAGCTATTCCCAAACTCTTATCAAGTATAATGCTCAGAGATGAATTTCGATGAATGCAATTGCACAAGAGGCGGAGAAGCTTTTATTGCAGTGTTAGATTCGTTCGCCTCCTCACAGGTTGACTTAACACCTTCAATTCCTCATGAACTGGTCACTCTAGACATCGTTATGGTGAAGATAGTTTCTAATTCAACTTCACTGTTTGTCATCAATATTTATGTTCCTTCTTCTCTGTCAAACGACAAATTCTTTATCCTTTTCGAAACACTCACCAACATCCAAGTTGCCTGTAGCAGTAGTATTCTCGTCACGGGTGACTTCATTATATCTCCATATGTCTCGTTCATACATGGTGACCAACTAAATGCAACGAACAATATTTTAATAAACTTTCTGGAAATCAGTAATCTGTCTCAGTATAACTGTATCCATAATGATCATGGGAGAATACTCGACTTCATTCTATACGGTAGTAATGCTGAGTGCAGTGTCGAGACATCATCTGATCCATTAGTACCCGAAGACAAACACCACCTTGCCTTGAATGTTCATTGTAAATCGAATATGGCTCTTAAGCTGGAAAGAAACTTCACCGCCTCTTACAATAATGACTACAGATTTTCCCCGGTTGTATGATCTTATTGCTAATATTGACTGGACTTTTCTTGAAGCTTTCAATAGATCAAATGATGCTTGTACTCACTTTTACGGAAATATTTATAATGCATTGGATCAATGTATACCCCTACGAACTGGTAACGTCAAGCATAAATATCCGCCGTGGTTCGTCAGGGAAATTATTCTTCCACTAAGCCTCGAAGCTAAGCCTTGGCGTTTATTCAAAAACAGCGGGGATGAATTCACTTGTTGAGGACCTCAACTGCTTAATATATGCGGATGACCTAAAATTATTTTCTGAGATTAATGGGATAGAAGACTGTCTTCAATTGTCCCTTAACCTGAAACGCATCGAGCAATGGTGCTTCCGTAATAAGCTTCTTCTTAGTGCAAGTGAATGTAATGTAATGACATTCACTTTGAAAAATCAGCCACTTATATCAATATTCAATCAACGACATTCCCCTCCAATGGCCAGTCACGTACACCGATCTTGGTGTTATTTCCGACACGAAATTATCTTTTAACTCTCATATTTATGCCATTCTGTCTGCTGCAAATATGATGTATGGATTCATTGCGCGTGTCTCTGAAGTTTTCTCCGACCCGTCTACATGAAAAAAGTTATAATATGCCTTCGACAGATCAAAATTAGAAGACGCATCTATAGTCTGGAAACCCACATCATCAGTTATATATAGAGAAGGTTCAGCGTCGCTTCCTCAAACTTCTATCCCAAATAAAACGAACAACATATATCCACCAATTGGCTTCTCCCATGATGCATTGTTGGCTAGACACGCTATGAACAACCTAAGCTACCGCCGTGATTGTCACTCTATAATTTTCTTGTTCAAACTTATCAACAACCTAATTATTGACCTATATATTCTGCAAAAACTCAATTTCCATGTCGACAACACGTTTTATTTACCAACACCACGAACAGATATCTTAAAATACCCACCGCTGCATAACATGTGTGTCAATTGTAATGCTGCAAGTTGTCAGATTGATATTGTTGACAGTTCAATCTCTGCGATTGAATCCTATTACTTCAGTTAATCTCGGTATGAATTATTACTTCGTTAATTTGTTATTTTGTATTGTACTGTATTTGTTACTTATAATCCTGTTCTGTAGTTGAATGTTACCTGTAGGATAGTGTATCAATAAATTAATAAATAAACTACTGTACCTGTCGAGTAACAGCTTCAAACTACAACCAAATCGAAGTTTATACATTTTTCTATTAGAAAAATATAAGTGCCATGATATATTATATTTTTTTAATAATAATTGTGATGAGTGAAGATGAAGTGATTAATTCTAACTTTTTTTGTATTTCGTAGATTGAATATTAAGTTTAAATGACACTTATCACCCCACCCGATAGCCTGCATTTTTTTTGAGTCAATAAGATTTCACAGGTATATCCACAATGTTATCTACACCAATACTAACCTCACATTGAAAATCATATATGAAATAATAATTTTACATCACCGACGTTATGACATGTGACTAGCAGGGCCTCATCCATACTAAAAACAGCTGAGAAATGTATTTTTACCTTAACGCGCTTCCTTTCTAACCAAATTGTTGAGTGTCAGTCACAAATACTTTATTTAAGCCATGAAAATCCAGAAATTTCAAATATAAATCTCCGAAAACAAATCGGGGGACTTTACGCGGCGCTCCATTCGTTCACTGATAATATTCCACCGACACGTGAGATGACTGACAGATGAACTCATCGATCCGGCAGATCCAATTCAGGTGAATATTCGAGTGCCAGACTTTAGAATACAGTATTTAAGAAATTATGAGCGATGTTTCGATAATAGTCATGTTGTACATGCACCGAGAAATTGCAGCGTACCTGTTAATTTAGCGACCTACGGGGCGTTATCCATACTATAAACAGCTGCCAAATGTATTGTAACGAACCTAGGCCGGACCTGTCGCCTCACATGCTGCCGTCGACAGCGATGAGATCATCCCCGGAGATATTCGAGAACCATCCAGTCCCTCTTCCGCGTAATGCAACGGTCAATATTGGAAACAATTGGAACATGCCGTCGCCAACTGGAAGAATTCGAAACATCGAGAATGCTGTATCGGAGATAAATAGACAGGCCTCAAGAGGGAGTGAACAATCTGAACGAGCCCATACGATCGAGCTATTCAGTGAAGTAGTAATATAAATTAAGTTGTAGATTAAGTGTGAAATAAATTAGTAGAACCAAGTTAAGTTTATTTACGTTACAATTGGTGTCGGAAGTGAGATTTTGAAAATAAACAAGTGATCATGGAGTGGATAGTCAGAAAAATAAATTGATAGACCTTTTTGTACGCCCAAAATAGACAGTGGCCCGGTTTTCGCGAAGTGGACAATTGTGCGTGGGAATATAAACTGATACACTCTTCGCGTGAAACAGACAATAGACTGGTGGCCCGTGGAAAAGATTTCGCGAAGTGAATTTTTAACAAACTGATAAACTTTTCGTGTAAAACAGACTGATACCTCGTCAAAGACAAAATGTGTTCAAGAAAAGTGCACCTTGCGGATTTGAAGGTAGCGGAATTGAAACAGGAATTGGAGGAAAGGGAACTGGAAACAACAGGTAAAAAGCAAGTACTCCAGGAAAGACTTGCAGAAGGACTTATACAAGAAGGTGAGGACCCCGAAACATTTTTATTCGAAGTTCCGGAGGTGATTTAAGTTTGGTAATGAATAAACTGGAAGAAAATTCAAGAAGCCTGGAAGAAAATGCTAAAATCTGGAAGAGAAGCTTCTAGAAAATTCAAGAAGCCTGGAAAAAATGCTAAAATCTGGAAGAGAAGCTTGAAGAAAATTCTAGAAATCTGGAAGAGAAGCTTCAAGAAAATTCTAGAAATCTGGAAGAGAAGCTTCTAGAAAATTCTATAAATAAGGAAGAGAAGCTTTCTAGAAATCGGGAAGAGAAACTTCTAGAAAATTCAAGAAGCCTGGAAGAGAAGTACCAGGAAAACACAGAAGACATAAAAAAGAATTGTTGGTGTGGCTAATTTCCTAGAAGAAAGAATGGGAACCGTTGAGACAGAGATAGATAAAATTAGGGAGCAAATGAACACGGAGGTAGATAAAATCAAAGATGGGGTCGAGGCAGAGATGGACAAGATGAAGGAAATAATCAGCGATGGAATCAAAGACGGAATCGAGGCAGAAATGGACAAAATAAAGGAAACGATCAGTAAGCTGGAAAAACAAATTAATAGTGCGTCCTCCACAGAGATGGTTAACGAAAATGCAATGCTGGACTTGAGTTTGAACGTGGATAAAGTTCAAGAGGGTATAAAAGATGTCAAGGTCATTTCAGAAATAGGGAAGCTTTCCATGAAGCCGCCTCAGTTCGACGGAAAAACTCCATGGGCAAATTACCGCCGGCAGTTTGAAGCAGCGGCCAAAGCAAACGGATGGAATGCAGGGGAAAGAGCTGTAGCACTGACACTTGCATTACGTGGAGAAGCGACAAATATTCTACAAACTCTCACCGCCCAAGAACAGGAGGACTATGATCAGCTGATTAAACATCTAGAATTACGATATGGCCACGCCCATTTGGAACACGTATACCACTCCCAGCTGAAAAATCGCTGCCAAAAATCGGGCGAATCCTTACAAGAATTCGAGACTGACATTGCACGCTTGGTTCGTCTCGCATATCCAGCCACACCAGAAAATGTAATGGAGCGACTAGCGGTTCAAGCATTCCTGGAACGAAGTTGACCTAGCCACCGCACGCGCTTTGGAATTCGAGGCAGCGAAACAATCCTGCAAAAGCCAGAGTAAAGTCCGAATGATAGAGGAAGACTCACAGGAGCCTGCTAATTTAGAAGCTGCCATAAGGAAAGTGATTAAGGAAGTGTTTCCTGAGAAAAGACAGATAAGATGCTGGAATTGTGGCAAAATTGGACATGTGCGTAGCAAATGTCCAACATTCGAAAACACGACTCCGATGCAGGAAAACTAAAGAAGGTCGACGAGAAGGGGCAATCGTCGGCCTGTGTCCAGCAAGCCCTGGTTAACAACGCATATGTCGCTATCCTGCAACGACAGAACAGAGGTGTTTTCGTAGACGGTCTCATCAATAACGAGCCTTGCACCATGCTGCTAGATACAGGTGCGACTAGGACAATTCTCGGACCTTCCTTTGCCAGAACACCGGAACGAATTGAACCGACAACTTGGAAGCTACGCACAGCAACAGGGGAGCCAGCTACTGTATATGGCGAGCTACCGATTGAAATAATTTTGGGCAACACTAAAGTGAAACATCAGGCACTTGTAGCGGACATCGAAGACGATGCAATCATCGGAATGGACATCATGAATTCCAGAGGGTTTGAATTGGATTTCAAAGACGGCGTCCTACGTGTCAACGAGAAGAGCTGGTACTTCATGGGAGAAGGAAGAGTTGATCCGTGTGCTGTTGGCTGAAGATATAAGCGTACCTGAGAGGGCTGAAACCATCCTGGAGGCTCGCCTGGACGGGAGTGCGAGCAGTGGAGACGTGATAATGTTCGAGCCCAAACTTCATGATGATAAAATTGGACGAGGGATTGCCTAGGAAAACCCTGTTACGTGCTGAAAATTTGTACCGGTAAGGGTCATGAATGTCAATTACTTTCCAGTGACCTTAAAGAAAGGAACAATTTTAGGGCACTGCTCGTCAGTTTCATCTGTGATCCGGGGCGTACGAGGTACGATTAGCCAACCCAACAACTTGCCCACAGAACTAGAAAAATTAGTTGCCATCTCTTCCAAAGACATAAAACCAGCTCAACAGCCCAAACTAAGAGATTTAGTCAAAAAGTACCAAGACATCTTCGATACCGGACAAGGAAAAGGGGGTCGAACTAATGTGGTCCAGCACAAGATTGATACTGGTGGTGCCCGACCGATCCGGCAATCAGCAAGAAGACTTCCTCTTGCCAAGAAGGAAGAGGCTGACAAAATAGTCAGCGATATGGGAAAAGAAGGAGTTATCGAACCATCTGACAGTCCCTGGTCCTCTCCAGTCGTACTGGTGAAGAAAAAGGATGGATCGACACGCTTTTGTGTAGACTATCGCCAACTTAATAATGTCACGAAGAAGGACAGTTACCTCTCCCGAGAATAGATGACACCCTAGACACGTTGGCGGGTTCCACGATTTTCTCGACCCTTGATCTGAAGAGTGGATACTGGCAAGTAGAACTCGCTCAGGAAGATCGAGAAAAGACTGCTTTACCATCGGCTCAGGATTGTGGCAGTTCACCGTTATGCCATTCGGGCTCTGTAATGCTCCCGCCACATTCGAAAGATTGATGGAGACAGTGCTGAAAGGACTCTCATGGAACACGTGTCTAGTGTATCTCGACGACATAATTGTGGTCGGCAGATCGTTTGAGGACCACGTGAAAAACTTGGAGGAAGTATTCCTGCGACTGAGGAACTCCGGATTGAAGCTGAGCCCTAAGAAATGCCATCTGTTCCAAAAGAAGTACGATACCTCGGCCACGTTGTCTCTGGAGAAGGAGTAGCAGTGGATGACCAGAAGATCAAAGCTGTTAAGGATTGGCCCATCCCAAAGACATTCACCAACTTCGAAGTTTCCTTGGTTTATGCACATACTATCGCCGATATGTGCTGGGATTCCCAACATCGCTAAAACACTGACCAGGCTCACGGAAGGCCAAACAAAGTTCCAGTGGTCCGAAGAATGTCAAGATTCATTCAGGAAGCTGAAAGGAGCTTTGATCAACGCACCTATACTGAGCTATCCCTTACCCAAAGGGAAATTCATTTTGGATACGGACGCCAGCAACGTGGGACTTGGAGCTGTCCTATCTCAGATCCAGGAGGGACAGGAGAAGGTCATTGGTTATTTCAGCAAGACGCTTAGCAAACCAGAGCGCAATTACTGTGTCACCAGGCGAGAGCTGTTAGCTGTTGTAAAGGGAGTGGAACACTTCTACAAGTACGTGTATGGAAGAAGATTCCTGTTGAGAACTGACCATGCAGCTCTCAAATGGCTCTTACAGTTCAAAATCCTGAGGGTCAAGTAGCACGTTGGATCGAGAGACTCCAAGAATTCGATTTCGAGATCGAACATCGAGCCGGAACTAGCCATAAGAATGCAGATGCCTTGTCGCGAAGACCATGTCCAGATGATTGCTCACATTGCCGACGAGCAGAAGAGAAAGAAGCAACACTTTGTAGAACCGCGGCAATGGATGACAACTGGAATGACAGCAAGATCCAGAAAGACCAAGAGAGAGACCCCGACCTTGGCTTAGTCGTCAGCTGGAAGAAGGGCAATCGAAGACCATCATGGCAGGAAGTCGCAGGTTACTCGCCGGCTGTTAAGTCCTATTGGGCACAATGGAACTCTCTTATTCTGGACAATGGGATCCTGAAACGTGTGTTGGAGGCCGATATTGGTGGGGAAGACAGACGCCAAATAATTGTTCCCAGGAACAGAAGAGAGGAAGTGCTGCGGGAAATCCATGATGGAGTCGCCGGAGGACATCTGGGAGTGACGAAGACCCTGCAGAAAGTGAGGCAACGGTTTTACTGGGCCAATTGTCAAGCTGACGTCAGGACTGGTGCAGGAAGTGCGCTGGATGCGATGCTAGCAATGGACCTGCGAATACGACCCAAGGCCCCGATGCGTCAGTACAACGTAGGCAGCCCGTTCGAGAGAATAGCCATTGACATCGCCGGCCCGTTTCCCGTATCCGACCACGGGAATAAATACATCCTTGTGGCAATGGACTACTTCAGTAAGTGGGCGGAAGCCTATGCCCTGCCAACCAGGAAACCATCACCGTCGCCGACGTCTTGGTGAAAGAATGGATATGTCGATTCGGTATTCCAATGGAGCTGCACTCGGATCAAGGCAGAAATTTCGAATCAACCTTTTCCAAGAAATATGTCTACTGCTGAACATCCGCAAGACAAGAACCACGGCCCTACATCCGCAGTCCGATGGAATGGTGGAACGGATGAACAGGACGATCAACCGCCACTTGTCCAAGGTTGTCTCTGACCATCAAAGAGACTGGGACCAGTATCTTCATTTGTTCCTGATGGCCTATCGATCCGCAGTACACGAGTCAACCGGTCAAACTCCTGCTAGTATTATAATGGGCCGAGAACTGCGACTGCCTTGTGACCTGAAGTTTGGGATACCGCCAGGACAAGACACTGCGGGAGAGGACTACGTCAGCAAACTTCGGCAGAGAATGGACGACATCCACGAACGAGTCCGGTTGAACATCCAGAGTGCCAGCGATAAAATGAAGAAGACCTATGACATCAAGGCCGACGCTGGAGGATTTAAGGTTGATGACCTGGTTTGGCTGTACAACCCCAAACGTCGTCGTGGACTATCACCAAAGTTGCGGAACTCGTGGGAAGGCCCGTATAAGATCGTGAAAAGGATAAACGACCTTGTGTACCGAATCCATAAGCCACCCCGAGGGGAAAACCAAAAGGGGCGTCCATTTCAACAGGTTGGCCCCTTACGCTGGAAACCATGACCAAGTTCGCACCCTCAAGCCACCGGAGGATGATATGACGTTCGAGAAGTTTATGTCCTTGTATTCAAACGGGCAGAAAGTTCTACATGGGATTACTAGAGAGAGTCACGAGACCTTTTCGAAGTGCCTGCTGACTACGCACTAGCGCACTGTGTGGCAGAAGATCTTCGAATGTCCAGGGGCATCGCCGTAGTGTTCTCCAAGAAATTTGGTCAACACCAAACACTGCGGGAGCAGAATCCAGAAGTTGGTGGGGTGCTACAGTTGAAGAAAGGCCAGAGAAACATCTACTACCTAGTCACCAAGAGGCATTCCCAAGATAAACCGTCTTATGAAGATGTCTGGAAGAGTCTCACCAAACTAAGAGATACTATGGTGGACCAGAATCTGGTGGATCTAGCAATTCCAAAATTATCCTGTGGTATTGATGGGTTGGACTGGAGAGTCATAAGAAGTATGCTGGAGGCGATATTCAGATCCAGCGGCGTCAAGATTTTGGTTTGCTGTAACCCTCTTCCACGACCGATCATGAAGACCGTGGAGTGTTACTTCCATCGAACTTCACGGTGCAGATATGGAGAGTCATGCAGATATCGTCACACTCCAAGGATGAAATTTCGGGACGAAATGTCTTTAAGAAGGGGGCAATGTAACGAACCTAGGCCGGACCTGTCGCCTCACATGCTGCCGTCGACAGCGATGAGATCATCCCCGGAGATATTCGAGAACCATCCAGTCCCTCTTCCGCGTAATGCAACGGTCAATATTGGAAACAATTGGAACATGCCGTCGCCAACTGGAAGAATTCGAAACATCGAGAATGCTGTATCGGAGATAAATAGACAGGCCTCAAGAGGGAGTGAACAATCTGAACGAGCCCATACGATCGAGCTATTCAGTGAAGTAGTAATATAAATTAAGTTGTAGATTAAGTGTGAAATAAATCAGTAGAACCAAGTTAAGTTTATTTACGTTACAGTATTCTTATCTCAACGTGCTTCCGTTATGACTCAATTTTTGAACGTCAGTTATAAACATTTAATTGCAATGATATAAATCCAGAACTACTAGGCATGCTCTACAGAGCCTGACGAACTTTTTTTACAACTGATCAGATTCACACCAACTGTTGAATGACTGGGAATACTTTTCGATTAGGTAGTTGGCATTGATCCTTATTTTGAAAAGTCAGTCAAAAACTTATCATGATGGGACCAGTGCCATCCCAAGCCATTGAAAGTGGCTAGCGGACGAAATTTATATTGTTCAAAGGCAAGATCTCCTCAAATGGCCCATCATAAACTAAGAAAAAAAAATCGGGTCCGTTTTTTGACATACTTTGAACATTGGAGCAGGTGAACGCCAAGTTTTAGACGACTGACAACCGGCGAGCGTCAATTTATTTTGTTGGGAATTTATGTTTCTCAGTTTCCTCAGTCGTGAACTTTCAATGTTTTTCACTTTCTTTTTTATAACCGTTCAGCATCCCTCCTACCATCACTCCGCCCCAGAAAAAATGTATGGCGGGCATGTCTGTAGCATCGTCGAAATCGATACCACAAGTTTTCGTGTTCAGTAATCTTATGATACGTTTGAAAAGTGACACGGGCTCTTGATCTATGTCGTCATAACAGTTTTTCTCCAGAAGGTGACCAGGAAATTTCAAAATAGCTCATCAATGATTACCTGGGATGCCTGAAACGGGTGGGGTCATCTATAGTGTGATCAATGGTTTCCCTTATGAGGAGATTCTCATATGATTCCGCATAATCAAATACCCTCTTATGATTTTCTAGGAGAATCCTTATGAAAAACCTTTAGTATTTTCCCAAAGCTGTGAAACAAGCTCAATTCAGTTCTTATTGGATAATACAAACTCCGCCAACAAGTTAAAATCCTCCATCTCCCCCCATTTCCGGAATTCTTCATCTGTGAAGTCGAATTCGAATGTCCCTGTACGTATATCATAATGAATTCACCAGACGTATATTATTCGAGAGGGCCGTTTTTTCCGATAGATGTGAATTTAATTCTCCGATTCATCCTAACAAGCCCCATATTTTTTGAATTGACATCAAAGAGGCGTTCCGATATGTGATTAACTGGAAGGCAGAGCTTTTCAACTTTCTTGAATGTCGCATTCCGCCGCAGATTGCGATGGGAAATATTATCGGGAAAGGTCGCTAGGGATGAGTAACGTTCTGCCGATATTTGGAATGGACTACGTGGTAATATATATGGCGGTTTGTGGAAATTCTTATGCTACTGGATGGTTCGGTGCCAGGTTCTGGAAATTTATGAACGACGTTGATTCCTTCGTGAGACGATTTTGTTTTATCGGAAAATTATTGGGATTGATCATGAGATCATTGAAGAGCCAGATAGAGTGATTCAATTGATGTTGATGAAAAATTTCATGTTCACATCCAAGGCTAGATATTTATAGAAAAATTGAGTAAGAAATATTTTAAGTATGTAGAAAAGTGCACTTTTTTCAATGATTTGTCGTGTGGAAAGAAGCCTTTTTTTGTTCTAGTGCGGTAAAGTACCTTCTCCAAAACTTACGTCAAAAATGTGTCATTTTTTATGACTTTCAAATGTCAAAAGTAGGCTATTTTTGAAGAGGGTGCAAAAAAAATCTGTACGGCGGGCAAGAAAGTACAGACCTATGTTGTTTGAATACAGGTAATACACAATACCCATCATTCTCATTTCAATAGCTTTTTATCTAACATTTTATTATCATATTCCATTCTCCGTTATTTTAATTATCAATAGTACAATTCTGTATGTTAAATCCAAACAATGATTTAGGTTATACTGAATCAAATGGCTTTTCTGGTACAAGTTTCATTGTTCTCGACTTCGAAATTTCCACTTTTCTTGATATGACCACTAAAAATAACGTTTTCAATTCTCACTTTTTTTTCCACGGACTGCTCCACATAGCCTCCTGCAACGGTCGACGATCGCCATTTACCATGATGTTTAAGTCTAATAAATAATAGTTTAAAAACTGATGTTGGTGTCAATTGTTGTTAATATTTCATGGACAGATATTGGTGAAAGTAGAATCATTATGAAAATATCTCAAAAAGCACCCCACGCTTTTTTGCGATGAAATGAATTTGTTGTTAATCACTGTATTTTTATTTCAAACTCATTTAAAATTATTTTCCACTTTTTAGTTTAGTTTACTATTAAAGCGTGTTTTTTAGTTTTCAAACTATTATTAATTTTCAACTTTTTAGCTTTGTTTTCTATTGAAGCGTGTTTTTCAGTTTTTCAAACTATTATTATTATTATTTAGCTTTGTTAACTATTATTCTCCAATATTCAATAGAATCGGAACATAATCACAAAAATCGTCCGCCATTTGGAGCCGCCATCTTTAATCCTTCAATCATGACAAGATAATCATAATCTTCGACCCCAAAAACCCCCACATACCAATTTTGAATAGAATTGGACCATAATCACAAAACTCGTCCACCATCCAGAATTTTCCAATTTTTACAAAAGAATCGTAATATTGTACCCCAATAACCCCCACATATCAATTTTGAATGGAATCGAACCCCAATCACAAAACCCGTCTACCATTTTGGAGCCGCCATCTTGAATTTTTCAGTTTTGATTGAAGAATTATAATCTCTGACCACGAAAACCCTTAGATACCAATTTTGAAGCGAATCGGACCATAATCACAAAACCCCTTGGCCGCCATTCTGTTTTTTTTTCAAACAAAAACTCCTTAATGCATTATCATCGGAATTATGTATCGGAATCATCGGAATTATGTACACCTGCCAAATTTCAAATCATTCGTAAGTCTAGAAGTGGGTCAAAATAGCGCCCAAAGGAGTCGGTATCAGCCCCTGAGCCAACTAAAAGCGACGCAAATGACCTTCTGAAGCTATGGCCAATATATTTTACAGTATTAGGTAATCCAAAAAATTATGCAGTTGAACTCGAAATTTTTGTAGAAGTATTTACTTCGACTACTTGAACTGTATATTTTCCATTCATCTACTGGAGAAAAAATCTAGAGTTTTCAGCTATCTTAGGACGCAGTGACATGTACTTACGGCAAATCCCAGCTTGATTGAATTTGTGTTCATTGTTGTTTGGAACTACACATGTTCTTTGGATTTCTGTTTTTAAATCAGGAATTTTAACAATTATGTGAGAATCCTTGTCCTCATTATCATGTTTTGTCATTTTAGAAAGTTCGTCCCAGCGACAATCCCATAATAATACAATACTTTCCTCAATAAAAAAAAATCATCCGCAGCTTCAAGCAGAAATTCAGTCACCTCTTCTCTCGTGAAAACGGTTGCCTTTTCGGCTTATAGCCGGCACTTTTTCTTTCGAGAAATGCCTTCACTTTGGGATAATCACCTATACGTATGTTTTTGTTAACAGCTAAAGTTGATTTTAACATAGATAACTTCGACCACAGGGTTGACGACTTCATAGTTTTAGATTTTTCTCCCAAAAACGAAAGATTGATGGGATCTGATACCTTAGATATTTTTTTCTGAGAACACCGACTATCAAATGCATTATATTATTTTTCTTATAGTAGTCCAGACTTTACTTGTAGAAGTTCTGAGCTAACTGCTTCCGCTGACTCCATCACATCGGCAGGAATATCAGATATATAACTAAAATCACTTTCTTCACCCATAATTAAAGCGATATTTAATTAATTTACAAAAATTATATGCCTACGGTTTTTTACTGTAATGGCGAATTGAAATTGTTACTATGCACCCTGACAACCTAATATTTGTTCTAATTTTTCCTGGTAGGTATGTATTGCGATTGACTCGAATGATTTTGCTCAATATCACTGTAACTGCCAAAACAATGAAAATTGGACATTAATAATAAAGGATATTTTTATTTTTATATTAAAAAACCAAAGTATTGGAAGAAATCATGTTTACAACTCGAATATAAAGCCTCTTTTTTGCACTTGCGAGGTTTCTCAACTCGCCTACGGTTCGTTATGAAAACTTCTCGCTAGTGCAAGAAAGAGTCGCTTTATATTCTTTTTGTATAATTAACTATTTCCGCAATACTGCGGAAATGTACTTTTCCGTACGATTTCAAAATACTCAGAATAATTCAAACGAATATGCATATCACGTCACTGTACGTGAGAATTCTCGACTGATCACAAAACGGTGGTACTCAAGTTCTTAGACAATTTCTTTTTTTGGTGAAACCATTGTAGTTGACTTGTATTGCTCATACGGACATATTTGAATGACACTGCAATATAGACCAGGGTCGATAATTTTTGAAACCAAAACAAAATTATAGTGGAATGAAACTCATTGGAAAAGGAAGAGAATATGAAAAAAATTAAAGGAAAAATAATTTACGGGCGATCTGAGGTCGGGAAGTGGAAGGGGGTGGGTTTTTAAGGGTAAAAAACGGTTCATCTCGATTTACGCCAAAACTACAAGTCCTATGGAAAAAAGTTAATCGGCAAAGTTGTAGGTAATGAAAAGATCTACAATTTTGGTATCAACACTTTTTTCACATAATCTCAAAATTTATGTGAAAAATTCAAACAACCAAGTTTTTGGTTTTTTATTTTTACCTATTACAAAAAAAAAACACGAAATTTGGTGGAAACTCACTTCTCCATGTCCCAAACAAACTGTGATTTTTTTATTTAAAATAATAATTTTTTCACCTTATTTTGACTTAATATCGAAAAAGCACCCTAATTTTCAATCAAAAATTCTCCCGTCAAAATATCAGGTGTTTCAAAGAAGTCGGTGAACTCTTTGATCGTTGAAATCTCTCATTTATGATAGTGTAAAAAAATATATATGTATATATATGTATGTATGTATGTATAAGTTATCTCAAAATAGCAATAAATAGGCATCTACGCATATAATTTAAAGAAGATTCTACAACTTTCTCAAAATATTGTAGATGTCTTATTGAATTCGGATTCGAGTTTTTTTAGTTTCTTTGCATTTTCTGTCACGGTAATGTATTTTTTTTCATACCATCAGAAAGTAGAGACTTCAACGAACAAACATCTCACCGACTTTTTTAAAAAAGCTGATATTTTGACGGGAGAATTTTCGATTGAAAATTAGGGTGCTTTTTCGATATCAAGTCAAAATGAGGTGGCAAAATCAATATTTTATATCAAAAAAATTACAGTGTGTTTAAAACATAAAAAAGGAGGTTTTCACTGAATTTCGTGTAAAAAAAAATTGTAGAAAATAAAAGAAACCACAAACTTGGTTATTTGAATTTTTCACATAAATTTTGAGGTTATGTGAATGAAGTTGTAGATCTTTTCATTACCTACAACTTTGTCATCCGAGTTTTTTCCATAGGACTTGTAGTTTTGGCGAAAATCGAGATAAACCGTTTTTTACCGTTAAAAACTCACCCCCTTCCACTTTCCGACCTCAGATCGCCCATAAATTATTTTTCCTTTCATTTTTGTTATATTCTCTTCCTTCTCCAATGGGTTTTATCCTACTATTATTTTTTTTCACTTTTTACCATTTTCAAAGGCTTCAGCACTGGTCTAATACCCTGATGTGTCATTGAAGCGAAATGTCAAATAAACTGAGCTCAAACAGGTATATGCGTGTGTTTCTGCGAATTTCATTTTGATCGTTCGAATCGTATTAATCCAAAGAAATTGTGAAAATGTTGTAAGATTTAGTGGACTCTCTATATTCTTTAACTTTTGCGTAGAACTCTTCAAATTGGTTGACCATCCATCTGAGATACATAGTACGTTCATTCTACGAATACATTCTCTCGTTACCATAGAATCGGGTGAATAAGTAGCGATTGTTCACTTCAACGAAGCAGAATTGCGGTACCCTAAAGTAATATTTGAATTGATTCTTCAATTTGATATAAAAAATGAACAACTCAGAAGATTCATAAAGTAACATTCCATCAAAAATCTTGGAGGCTGCCGATTTTATAAGTAGCCTGTTAGTTCCAGAAAAGTCTCGATGGCGTTACGAGAAAGAATTTGCAGCATTTGGGTTGTGGTGTAAGGAGAAACATACACTTTCACTGAGAAAATAAAAAGACTGAACGAAGAGTTTCAAAAAACAAGAAATTGATGAATTCTTATCTGATGCTCCGGACAACGTCTTCCTTGGATCTGCTGGTGCGTGCCGTCGCGAAAAATTGTTGAATATGACGATAGACGATATTGAAGACAGGAAACATTTCTCTCTTATTACCATCCCAAACATAACATTATTGGAAAATTTGTGGTTTGCGAACCCCAAAAATAAAAGTAAAAGCTACCTAGAACTATACAAAAAGTATGCCAGTCTGCGTCCTGCTGACACTCATCATCGGCGGCTTTGACTCATCTTCAAATCAGGAAAATGCACAGAACAATGTGTGGGAATCAATACTTTTGGAGAATTACTACGGCCATTGTTTTCGGCGGTCGTCAGCCACAATATTAGCCGACTCTGGGGCCAACATCACCAACATTGAAAGGCACGGTGGATGAAAATCTACGTCTGTGGCAGAATCCTACATCGAGAATTCGCTCGAAAATATTATAAAAAAACTTTCAGCGGAAATTCAACAAGCTAAAGAGAGTTTGACACATCTAAGGAGAGCCGATCGGAAGCGAATTTTCATAATCATTCATTCAATTTCAATATTATTCATAATTAGTTTTGAATTGAAAATAAATAAAAATTATATTGGGTATCCCTCCTTTCTCATAAGAATTTTACATATAATATATCATACTTGTTGACCAAACTCCGCCGTCACGTGCGGAAAAGTACCACTTTCCGCACTTGTTAGGTAAAAATGTAAGGATTACATTGTATAGTTGAAAAGAAAACATTCTCAATTGAATATTTAATAACTACATCTCATATATATTGTGAAGGGACCCTAACTCAAAAGAAAAAATCTGAAAGTGAACATTTGCATTTTTATTCAGATACATATTTGATTTTCTATTCCCGTCTTGATTGAAAACTCATAAAGATGAATGGGGCAAAGGAGAACGTTTTTCAAAAGGAGTACTCACCAGGAATCATTTGACACATTGATGCAAGAGTCATGCACTCTCTAGGTCTTCAATACATTTTTGTCGACGAAAATCTATTTCACGCTTCGTTGATCATCAGGAAGAATTGAGAAATATGTTTTCACTATGCAATGATGGAAATTGTTAAAAACATTTCTTTGGAGTAACATTCTGCCTTTTTCGACATTTAAACCTGCTATGGGGTTTTCTTGGTCGGTGGAAGATAGTGACTAAAGTTTTAGTCGCAGATGATTCCACATCTGATTTGATGAACATCCTGTTCATATTGTCTGACAAATCAACATTGCAGATAAATATGTGAATTTATGTTTGCTTTGAATAAATAAACAACCAACCATAATTTTTTTTGCATTCTTGTTGAATAAACCATGTTCCTGAATAAGAGTTAGCGAAACTCAAACAACACGAACTTGGAGTTATATTCAGTCCGTGATACATACAGTGCTTCTCAAAAGTCCTCTTCCCCCCTCTTATTTTTGGAACGATTATACATAAACAAGTGGAATTCGGAAACTGATATTAAAGGTTGTGAACTTCCCTACTAGTGATGATAGTTGACGAAATCAAGGCCATTGTGACCAATAATTTTGAATAGAACCCTACGGCAAGCGACACCTCTTTTAAAAGGTATCGAAAAAACCTATTCAATGATACTAATTTTGTTTGTGTATATGGCAGTTTTGGCAACTTGCTTTTAAAAAACGCAAAGCTGTGATGAATTAAATCAGTTTAAACTAAAATTCCATATTCAAGTTCCGCCTCTGGATAATTGTCAAATAAGCTGACGTTTTTGTTAGTCTCCCTAATTCGACGTTTTTGTACATTTAATAATTTGTGTATTGTTGATCGAATGTTTAACTGTTTCAGAAGCTTTTGGTACTTTTAATTTCTTTGTACATTTTGATAATTTGTTAAACCGAGCCGAATGTTTAAGTGCTTCAAGAAGCGAAATGGTACGTGCTTTAGGTGATAAAGTACCAGCGATCCTAATTCTTGGTGAAACTGGACAGAATATCCATGCAACAGAACGCATTTTTGATGAGAGGTTTCCCGATCGCCCCGTTTCGAGGACTTATTTGAGGGAGCTTCTTCGTAAGTTTGAAACAACGGGTAGTATTAATGATGCGAAACGATCTGGCAGACCACAAATTTCTGATGAGAAAAAAAATGGTTCATCAACTCTCAGACGACGACCCAGACCGAAGACTAGAATTTTGTGAAAATATGTAAACCAAAATCAACCATCAGCCAGACTATGTCAAAACAATTTGTTTAAGTGACGAAAGTACTTTCTATCCAATGGAAATGTAAATACACATAATGTGAGGTATAGGAGTGACGCAAATCCCCACCTGTTTCGTGAAACACATACCCAATTTCCCCAGAAGGTGAATGTTTGGGCAGGTATCCTGGGAAACCACATCGTTGGGCCTCTTTTCTTGAATACTGATTTAACTGGTGAGGTTCATCTAGAGCTGTTGCAAAACGCAATAGAACCGTTAATTCTTGAAATTTTGGAAGATAATCCAGATGAATTCGACAATTTGGAAATAACATTCCAACAGGATGGTGTTCCTCCACACTATTACGGTGCAGTAAGACGGTATTTGGATGAGGAGTATCGTGGTAGATCGATTGGACGACGAGGTTCAACGGAATGGCCAGCTCGATCACCGGACCTCACACCTTTGGATTTTTTTTTGTGGGGGAATCTTGAATCGAAGGTTCACGCCACTGAACCTGACAATATTGACGTTTTAAAACAACGTATTATTGCAGAATGTGAGGCTGTTTCCGCAGACACATTTGCAAAAGTACGAGAAGAGTTAAAAAATAGGATATTTCACTGTCAGGAAGTAAATGAAGGTCACTTCGAGCAATTTTTTTCAGTAGATACTGATTCTTAAATCTGTAATTCATATCATACTGAATGGAATTTCAATTTTAATGTTTACTAATGAGCCATTAAAACTGCTATAAACACAAACAAAATTAGTATCATTGAATAGGTTTTTTCGATACCTTTTGAAAGAGGTGTCGCTTGCTCTAGGGTTTTATTTGAAATTATTGGTCACAAAGGCCTTGTGACGTCATCTTTGACGATTTCGTCATCTATCATCTATAGTAGGGAAGTTTACAACCTTCAATATTTAGTTTCCAAATTTCACTTGTTTATGTATAATCGTTCCAAAAATAGGAGGGGAGGAGGAGACTTTTGAGAAGCACTGTATATAGATTCGATGTCTCTATGTGTTTTACCACTGTATAATTGAACAGACTTATAGCTGTCCCCAATCAACTGAATATAAATTGGTTGATTATGTGGCAGTAGAGATTCAATAAACAATTACTGTTCGATTACTTGTTCGTCGTTCTCATCAGTTATAACTGGATCATTCAATTCAGTAATTGTTTCGGGTGCTGTTTCATGATTATTATCGAGTTCTAGATATTAGGTGTTCACTTAATATACATGATCGTTTACTGATATTCAGTCATCGATTTGTCGAGTCATACAATATAAACTCAATGAAGTTTACGCTTTCCGAATGAATGTTTTGGTTGACACAATATTTGTCAATCCTCACTTCTGCCATTCAGCAAATCCCGTTAATTTTTCCTAATATGTAACCGTTTTTCGAATTCAATCCATTCCGTCCTCCTGCTTGTGTTAGTCCGGTACCTTGTTGGAAAATATCTCGTGGGGAAAAACATTGGTTCGTTATGGAACGTTGTAATGAGAAAATGTATCGCAATTTGTTGTGTACCCATATCCCCATTGGTACATCTTTGAATACATCATGTTATTTTTTGAGAATATCTGCTGCTACATTTGAATTCATCGAAGCTTCATCACGAACTGCTTCACTCGTTGCATCCTGCGGTACGTTAACTTCGAACTTAAATATAAAATAGTTTTTCGTTTTGATTTTTCACTTTGGAAATACTCTCATTCCAGAAAATATCCTTCACTTTTCAGTGAAGGATATTTATATTTACAAAAATTACTCCATCATTTTTTCTTAAATGTTTAATTTAGGAGTTATTTGCATTAAATCGCAAAAGGCACCGGAAGTGACATCATCCAGACATGACGGGCAATATATATATATATATATATATATATATATATATATATATATATTGAGGATTAGGTAGGTTTTTTCATGTTTGCGGTCTGTGACAAATGAAACTCATTCGTTTTTAAATCTCAATATTTCGTCAATGTTTATTGACTTCATCAGGAGAAGGCTAAAAGTGAATAAAAAAATGGACATACTACTGTAGTTACACAAAAAATTGACAGATTACCCAAGGAACATAGAGTCAGTCACTTGAAAACAAATAAAAAAATAAATACATATGTTGGACGGCACATTCAGACTGGGACTGCAGAATTGTAATAAATATTCATTTATCAAGAAGAGAAAAAGAAACTCGAGATAAAAACAACAAATAAATTAAATATAGAACAATTATTTCTTCCTTTCTTTCACAATGTGATTAAGAGTGAATTATCAATATGTACAGATACAGGGTGTTAGAAACAACCCAGGAGACAAGTAAATAACAAAACAATACAAACCTCAAGGAAAAACAAAGAAAACAACAATTTAATCACAAGTCTGTCTAAGTGAATTGCAGAATATTGCAGTTTATATTACTAAACTGTCCTGTATCAGATTCATAATTTACCGTTGTGTTTTTGTTTTTATTTAAATGGTACATTTCCAAGAATAATCTGCTTTTAGAATTGTTTTAATGTTCTAGTATTTTAATATTATTGTAATCGAATTGATGGCCAGTTTTTTGGTAGTGTTCAACCACCGCACATGAGTTTCACCCTAAACGACAGTCACTTTTATGTTGGGTTATTCTTTGTTTTAACCACTGTGACGTTTGCCGCACGTAACAACTTTGACATTCCAGACAAGGACGCTGGTGATTCTGCTATTAAATAGAATGGGTGTCTGATACAGGACAGTTGAGTAATATATACTGCAATATTTTGCAATTCACTTAGACAGACTTGTGATAATATTGTTGTTTTTTTTTTTTTTCTTTGAGTATGAGTTTTGTTATTCCCTTGTCTCCTGGGTTGTTTCTAACACCATGTATCTGTACATATTGATAATTCACTCTCAATCACATTGTGAAAGAAAGAACGAAATTATTATTTATATTTTTTTTTATTGTTTTTACTTCGAGTTTCTTTCTCTCTTCTTGAGAAATGAATATTCATCATAATTCTGTATTCCCAGTCTGAATGTGTCGTCCACCATATGTATATATATATATATATATATATATATATATATATATATATATATATATATATATATATATTTCAAATTGTTTTCAAGTGACTGACTCTATGTTTTGTAAGTAATCTGTCAATTTTGTGTGTAACTACAGTAGTATGTCCAATTTTTATTTTCTTTTAGCCTTCTCTGATGAAGTCAATAAAATTGACGAATATTGAGATTTAAAAGATGAGTTTCATTTGTCACAGACCGCAAACCTGAATAAAACTACCTAATCCTCAACTTATAGTACGGTCGAAAATACATCGTTTTTCATATATATATATATATATATATATATATATATATATATATATATATAAATAAATATATATATATATATATATATATATATATATATATATATATATATATATATATATATGAATAATGTTTCATGTAAACGAAAGCTCTACGGCCTTCCCTTAATTTTGTTGTGATCTTTCGAAGGGTTGAAGCATGCAACTCCTATTCCATTTTTGGAAACAATTGCAAAACTTTTTCAACTCATGTGTTGTTTCCGTAAAAGCAATAGTTTCCCAATAAAAAGTACAACAACGTGCATGAACGGATCTTCTGTAAATGTAATAGAAAAAATCACGTTTTGTTTGAACAATTCATGACTTCAATCGTTGAATTTTGAAATGATTCCGCTAGTTTTAACTTGAATCTAGTAGGTAGCTGTAAAGTCGGTTTGATTTTTATGTGGTTGTTGAAAGTTCAATCGTGGCTTTCAAATCTTCAATATGAATGATCACACTAACGCTGAAATGGCCCATATGCATTTTATGTATCGTACAAATGGAAATTATTTAGAAGCTAGACGGCTCTATGGAGATATGTATCCTCAGCGCGTGATACCTTATCACACAATGTTTGCATGTCTTTAATAACGTCTCTGTGAAAAAAGGACTTTTCCAAAAAGAACAACTGATTGTTGTCTCCACTAGTAATAATAATGGTGGCACTGGAAGCGGAGGTTCTTAATATGATTGAAGATCGTCCGGAATTGAGTACAAGACAATTGGCTAACACACTAAATGTTAGCAATAAACTAATCTGGAAAATTCTAAAGGATCATCAATTGTACTCTTATCATACCTAACGAGTCCAGGCACTTTTGGCGCGAGATTTTTCCCATCGAGTAGACTTTTGTCAATGGAGTCTTCGAATGATTACCCAAATTGCTCGATTTTCAGAAAACGAATTATTCACTGTCGAATCCAACTTTTCAAGGCAAGAGATTATAAATTTTCATAAAAATCATCTATGTGCCGAAGAAAGCTCACATGCAATTCAAGAAGATCGGTACCAATATGAATTTTCACTTAATGTGGGTCAGAATTGTTGGCGAAAATATTATTGGAACGTATTTTCTACAGATAAGGCTGAATGGTGCATCCTATACAAATTTTCTTCAGGAGCAGCTTCCCATTCTACTTGAGAATGTTCCACTAGCTATGCTTTTACGAAAACAACACATGACTTGAAAATGTATGCAATGAATCGATGTTTTCAACACATATTTTCAAATTAAGAAATTTGTTTTGTTTTGAAAAGTTCTGGTAAAAAATGGAATAGGGGTTGCATGTTTCACCCCTTTGAAAGATCCCAACAAAATTGAAAATTATTCATAGGTAGCCTTTTTATTGGTAGAACACTCCCACAAAATGCCTCTGCAATTTTAAGAAAAAAAAACTTTATTTTGGGAATTTTGGGAAACGTGTAACTTTTCAAGAGCTTTTCAATTTATAAATATATATACAGGGTGTTCCAAATTAAGTCGGCACCATTGCCAACTCCATTATCATTGATGCTACGATTTCGGTTGAATGGGCAAACTGGTAGCATTTTTAGTGGCCTTCTTGATGCCGAAAACAAACAAAAAATTGACAGTCGCGTTGTCATAATATTTCATAAAATGATATTTTTTTCAATGGAACACCCTATATTTCTTCATGCATTTCGATTCGTAATAACATTCTCAACGAAAAGCTCATTTGACTTTTTTTCGTAAAGGTTAAAATAAGACAGTTGTATTAATAGGAAACATTTATAACAAACGGGTTTGATAAAGCGCTATTAAATATCGAGTAAAACAGCGCCTTCTTGTTGAACACATATTTGGGCCCTTCTATTGACACCACGTGTGGCATTCAACACAGTTCGGCCATCAATTCTATTAATTATAGTTTCAATATAATTTTTCATTTCATCTACATTATTATGTTTTATTTTGTACACCTCATTTTTCAGAAATCCCGAAAAATAAAAATCTAGAGGTGTCATGTCTGGTGAACGAAGGGGCCTCTTAACAGGACCATTTGTAGCAATCCATCTGTTTCCAAAATAGCCTCGCAGCAGTCGTTTTACGCCACTGACATTATGTGGTGGTGCTCCATCCTGCTGAAAATAGATCATCTGACGAGCCTCCAGATCAAGATAATCGAAAAACTCTTCCAACATTCTTGTTAATAAATTAATGTAACGGGGTTCGTTCAAAGAACCATGGTAGAAAAATGGACCGATAATTCTGCCTCTAAATAGACCACACCAAACATTAATACTGAATCGTCTACGCAGATTGTGGGGATGGACTAGAAATGGATTATGTCTACTCCAATAATGAAATTTTTTTCTATTATACATCCCACGATCTGAAAAATAAGCCTCATCGCTCCATATAATATTTCTATTGAAGTTTGGATCTTGTCTGCATTTATTCATAAACCACCGACAAAACCCCAATCGTCTCTCAGGATCACCAGGTTCTAGTGTTTGCACTGGTCTCAACTTATAAGGAGAAATCTTATGTTCCTTCAGAATTCGTTGAATACTAGACAGATAAATCTCTGATGGAATTATTTGGATATACCTCAAAGTAGGATAAAACGTCAATTTCTGTATCTTCAGATATTACAAAACGTTTTTTAGTTCTCCTCTTCTCAAAAACTTTTTTATTGTTCCTGAATCGACGATGAAGCACAGCAAAAAAATGCCGATTAGGTAATTCACGATCGGGGAACGAATTGCTGTAGTGTTGGAGTGCTCTTACGCTATTTTTCTGGCAAACCAAGTAGGATTCTAACATATCACATTTTTCTTGATGGGAAAACGGCATTTCGAAAAATATTCGAACAGTAGTTGACAGTTACAATAATTTATGACATTGTCATGACATACTTGAGAATATTTGACAAATAGAATTTCAACAAAGTTTCAAGGCAACTTGATTGTTCATAATAATTATGTTTTATCGAATCAAACACATTTTTTCCAACCACATTCATATGACCCTCCAGTATTTTCTGTTCTGTACAAAAACGGCTTCAATAATTCACAAAATAAATGGCTTCAAGATGGAAATTATCGTTTTGTACATTAATACCAAATAGCTTAGTGGTGTCAATTGAGTGGTGCGACATGATGATCACGGGTTTCACGAGTTCACATCCCTGCGCAATTTTTTCTTTTTCTGGTCTTATTTTGCTATTAGTAAAAAAATATTGTCATTCGCATAAGTACAAAAAATCGGTGTTTGGACAATCATGAGGTTTTATTCGCCAAAACAAAGACATTTTTAGTACTAGTGAAAGAAATAAATATTTCCACATAAGTCGCTCATTTTCCACTTTAGGAAGAAAAGTGATATGATATATATATATATATATATATATATATATATATATATATATATATATATATATATATATATAGATATATATATATATATTTATATATATATATATATATTTATAAATTGAAAAGCTCTTAAAAAGTTACACGTTTCCAAAAATTCCCAAAAAAAATATTTTTTTTCTTAAAATTGCAGAGGCATTATGTGGGAGTGTTCTACCAATAAAAAGGCTACCTATGAATAATTTTCAATTTTGTTGGGATCTTTCAAAGGGGTGAAACATGCAACCCCTATTCCATTTTTTACCAGAACTTTTTAAAACAAAACAAAATTTCTTAATTTGAAAATATGTGTTGAAAACATCGATTCATTGCATACATTTTCAAGTCATGTGTTGTTTTCGTAAAAGCATAGCTAGTGGAACATTCTCAAGTAGAATGGGAAGCTACTCCTGAAGGACATTTGTATTGGATGCACCATTCAGCCTTATCTGTAGAAAATACGATCCAATAATATTTTCGCCAACAATTCCGACCCACATTAAGTGAAAATTCATATTGGTACCGATCTTCTTGAATTGCATGTGAGCTATCTTCGGCACATAGATGATTTTTATGGAAATTCATAATCTCTTGCTTTGAAAAGTTGGATTCGACAGTGAATAATTCGTTTTCTGAAAATCGAGCAATTTGGGTAATCATTCGAAGACTCCATTGACAAAAGTCTACTCGATGGGGAAAATCTCGCGCCAAAAGTGCCTGGACTCGTTGGGTATGATAAGAGTACAATTGATGATCCTTTAAAACTCTCCAGATTAGTTTATTGCTAACATTTAGTGTGTAAGCCAATTGTCTTGTACTTAATTCCGGACGATCTTCAATCATATTGAGAACCTCCGCTTCCAGTGCCACCATTATTATTACTAGTGGAGACAACAATCAGTTGTTCTTTTTGGAAAAGTCCTTTTTTCACAGAGACGTTATTGAAGACATGCAAACATTGTGTGATAAGGTATCACGCGCTGAGGATACATATCTCCATAGAGCCGTCTAGCTTCAAAAGAATTTCCATTTGTTCTATACATAAAATGCATATCGGCCATTTCAGCGTTAGTGTGATCATTCATATTGAAGATTTGAAAGCCACGATTGAACTTTCAACTACCACATAAAAATCAAACCGACTTGACAGCTACCTACTAGATTCAAGTTAAAACTAGCGGAATCATTTCAAAATTCAAAGATTGAAGTCATGATTTGTTCAAACAAAACGTGATTTTGTCTATTACATTTACAGAAGATCAGTTCATGCACGTTGTTGTATTTTTTATTGAGAAACTATTGCTTTTACGGAAACAACACATGGAGTTGAAAAAGTTTTGCAATTGTTTCCAAAAATGGAATAGGAGTTGCATGCTTCAACCCTTCGAAAGATCACAACAAAATTGAGGAAAGGCCGTAGAGCTTTCGTTTACATGAAACATTATTCATATATATATATATATATATATATATATATATATATATATATATATATATATATATATATATATATATATGAAAAACGATGTATTTTCGACCGTACTGTAATTTGAGGATTAGGTAGTTTTATTCAGGTTTGCAGTCTGTGACAAAAGAAACTCATTCGTTTTTAAATCTCAATATGTCGTCAATGTTTATTGACTTCATCAGGAGAAGGCTAAAAGTAAATAAGAAAATGGACATACTACTGTAGTTACACACAAAATTGACACAAAACATAGAGTCAGTCACTTGAAAACAATTTGGATTATATATATATATATATATATATATATATATATATATATATACATATATTGGACGGCACATTCAGACTGGGAATACAGAATTATGATAAATATTCATTTCTCAAGAAGAGAGAACGAAACTCGAAGTAAAAACAAAAAAAAACAAAAAAATATAAACAATGATTTTGTTCTTTCTTCCACAATGTGATTGAGAGTGAATTATCAATATGTACAGATAAATGGCGTTAGAAACAACCCAGGAGACAAGGAAATACCAAAACTCATACTCAAAGAAACAAAAAAGAAAACAACAATATTATCACAAGTCTGTCTAAGTGAATTGCAGAATATTGCAGTATATATTACTCAACTGTCCTGTATCAGACACCCATTCCATTTAATAGCAGAATCACCAACTTCCTTGTCCAGAATGTCAAAGCTGTTACGTGGGGCAAACGTCACAGTAATTGAAACAAAGAATTACGCAACATAAAAGTGACTGTCGTTTAGGGTAAAACTCATGTGCGGTGGTTGAACACTACTAAAAAACTGGCCTTCAATTCGATTACAATAATATTAAAATACTAGAACATGAAAACAATTTTAAAAGCAGATTATTCTTGGAAATGTACCATTTAAATGAAAACAAAAACACAACGGTAAATTATTAATCTAATACAGGACAGTTTAGTAATATAAACTGCAATATTCTGCAATTCACTTAGACAGACTTGTGATTAAATTGTTGTTTTCTTTTTTTTTTCTTGAGGTTTGTATTGTTTTGTTATTTACTTGTCTCCTGGGTTGTTTCTAATACCCTGTATCTGTACATATTGATAATTCACTCTTAATCACATTGTAAAAGAAAGGAAGGAATCATTGTTCTATATTTAATTTTTTTGTTGTTTTTATCTCGAGTTTCTTTTTCTCTTCTTGAGAAATGAATATTTATCACAATTCTGCAGTCCCAGTCTGAATGTGCCGTCCAACATATGTATATATTTTTTAATTTGTTTTCAAGTGACTGACTCTATGTTTCGTAGGTAATCTGTCAATTTTGTGTGTAACTACAGTAGTATGTCAATTTTTTTATTCACTTTTAGCCTTCTCCTGATGAAGTCAATAAACATTGATATATATATGATATATATATATATATATATATATATATATATATATATATATATATATTTATAATATGTCTATATTCATGCTAACCTCCTCAATAAACATTTTCTGGGAACCTGATGACGAGGAGTATCCAGCCATTTTGAAAAACTACCGAACCAATTTTTGTTTACACGTGTGAACGAAAATTCATTTCGATTTTTGTTGATCAACTTAAATCGACTCGTGAGAACGCGCATTTTATAAGCACGCAATGAAATTTATGGTCGCCGTGGAAAAAAAACAACCGATTTTGATTGAACAATAGTTTCTCAAAGTTTATATCTTTCGAGTTCGTTATCTATGAATGATAACGAGTCTAGGCAACATAAACAATGTTGATCAAATCTTTTTGGCTTTCATCTATCGATTAACCACGATATATTCGAAGTAGGATTGAGATTGTTATTGATGTTGACTTATTCACTTATCATACAATGCTGAACTCAAATATTTATATTTCTTATTTCCAACGCCATCTAGTGGACCGTGGTTTCAACCTTGCGTACATTAAAAGGCCAATTTTTAAAAAAAACCAATCGATAGTTCAAATGCAGTGCAGATTCGGACGTCCATCGTCTCAAAGTATTCACCTGAAGATGATTGGATATACAACAGATCGAAACGTCGTGAAAAACATTCAAATCTATTGAGACGATGGACATCCGAAAGCAGAGTAATCATAATGAGGCGGTTTATGGAAAATTATTTTCGTAAACACATAAAGAGGAGGATTTCTTTCAAACTTTCGTAAAATATCTGATGACTTCATCGATGGGAAAACGGTCATTCATACGAAATATTCCTCCGAAGATTGGAAGTGGGATCAGTTGTCTCCTGAATGTCTGTGAATAACCTTCAACGTCCACTGAAAAGTCACTTAGAAAATCAGGGACGGGTATATGTCATCACCGCTCACGAGAGATTGACAAAAAATCTCCAAGCGCATGTTTAAAATGTTTTTTTTTAAGTTTCATTTTTTGTTTTGAAGACTATTATTTCATACTGCTTGGTTCATATTTCCATATTCTTATG
This sequence comes from Gonioctena quinquepunctata, assembly GCA_018342105.1. NCBI lineage: Eukaryota > Metazoa > Arthropoda > Insecta > Coleoptera > Chrysomelidae > Gonioctena > Gonioctena quinquepunctata. Next base: position 354,537 of record JAFIRS010001401.1, read on the forward strand.
GTTTTATGGATTATTCCATGACGTACAGGGTGTTAGTGAATAAGTGGAACAGACTTCAGGAAGTGATTCTGCATAAAAAATAATGACAGTTTGCTATATAACTTTTGTCCGGAAATGTTTCGTTTTCCGAGATACGGGGTGTTAAAGTTTCTCTTAAAAACTGAGTTTTTATTCATTGCTCTGAAACCGGTAGAAATATGCGAATGAAATTTGGTGAGTTTCAAGAAGTAGTTATTGCGCATTTTCTGACATGCAATTGAGAATTTTATTATCATCATTGGCGCGCATACGGGTAATGATCTCAATTTTTTTAAGGAAAAAAATGGTACGCCAGTGAGATATTTGAAATAAAAAATCCTCGTTTAATTTGTGACAGAAAATCTATTCTGCCTTTTTTTCGTATGGGGCGCCGTTTTTATGCAAAAAAATTAAACATCTCAACGCGTATTTTTCATTTTTTTGATACATTATCAAGAATTATCTAATACAATAACGTTAAACCAGAACAATAACAGAAAATTATACTAATAAATAAATAGGCGCGAAGCTACAACAAATGTCCAAAATGACCTTCCTCAGACGTGATACAGGATTCAGCTCGCCGCCTCATTGATTGTCGTATTCGCGCAAATATTCCTGGTGTATTTCTTATGGTATCACAGCCGGCTATAATCCGATTCCTCAGGTCTCCAACATTTCCGACGGAAGTGGAATAAGCTAATGTCTAAAGAAAACCCCATAGTAAAAATGTAGAGGAATCCGGAGATCGAGCAGGCCAATGTTCCGTACCTCCCCTACCTATCCAACGATTTGGATATACTGTATCTAAGTGATTACGTACAATAATGCACCATCATGCATGAACCAGAAGTGTTGTCTCAGCTGTAGAAGAATTTCTTCAAGGAGAACAGGTAACTCTTCCTGAAGGAAATTGAGGTAAGAGTCGCCTGTTAGTCGTTGTGGGAGGAAATATGGACCGATTAAATGATCATCAAGTAACTCAAGCCATACATTTACTGAAAACTGATACTGGAAATAAGCTTCAAAGGTTCCGTGAGGATTTTTCTCGGCCTAGAGGTGATTGTTATGGAAATTTCGTATACACTGTCGTCCAAAATTAACCTCGTCAGTAAACAAAACGCCATTCAAAAAATTAGGAATTTGAGCAATTTGATGAAGAATTGAATGGCAAAAAACTGGGCGCTGAAAAAAATCTCTGGGTAGTAGAGCTTGCACACGTTGAATATGAAACGGATACAATTGCTGTTCTTTAAGAATTTTAAATACAGTGGAGTTGCTTACATTCAGTATGTTGGCAATTTTTCGAGTACTTGTTTCAGGTGATTCCGCAATTAACTAGAGAACTGCTTCTTCTAATTGCACAGTTCATACTTCTCGAGGGCGCCCGCAGTCAGCCGTTTGTTTCTTAAATGTACCATTTTTGCGCAAACGTTGGTGAAGACGAGCAAATATTTGTGATGGGGTACCCTACGTCCTGGATACAACTCAGCATACAATCGTCGAGCTTGACGACCATTTCCATTACTTCGATCATAGACGAAATGCATGTCTGACAATTCCGCATTTGTATAATTTTCCATTATTTTCGATAAAAAAAAATTTATTACTTATTATCATTGATGTTATACCAAACTGTAAGCTCAACAGTGAAGCAACACCAATTCGACATTTCGTTGGAATATTCGTATTTAACAGGTTGTTGACAGTAGCCTACTAGCATGGCTACTAGATAATGTATTAAGGTAATGACAAATACGCGTTAAGATGTGTTATTTTTTTGCATAAAAACGGCGCCCCATACGAAAAAAGGGCAGGAGAGATTTTTTGTCACAAATTGAACGAGAAATTCAAAAATGATTTTTTGTTTGAAATATCTCAGTAACGTACCAGTTTTTCCTTGGAAAATTGAGATCATTACCCGTATGCGCGCCAATGATGAATATAAACTCCTTGATTGCATGTCAAAAAATGCGCAATAACTACCTCTTAAAAGTCAGCAGAATTCCTTCGCATATATCGACTGGTTTCAGAGCAATAAATAAATTGTCAGTATTTAAGAAAAACTTTAACACCCCGTTATCTCGGAAAACGAAGCATTTGCGGACAAAAGTAATATAGCAAACTGTCATTATTTTTTCATGAAGAATCATCCCCTGAAGTTTGTCGCACTCAGTCACTTACACCCTGTATATCTGAAGTGAGTGAATATTCAGTAATCTGATGCCCCATGCAACCTATCCTGTTTCGAAAATTCCCGCGGGTACTGAAGTTTTAATTGGAATATCGAACCATATGAACGAAAATGCAAATACTCAGGGAGTAGTCTTGAAGAGATTACTTACAATAAAAGATTGTATCATAGATTCGAAATTAACAGATAATGGTGGAATAAAGCCATTTATTAATTTTTCAATATGAACTGTTTTAAGAAATGAGGTAGGTGTACTTCAGTTCAACATGAATACCTCCCTAATTATTATTTTGAACAATGGAAGATAATGACTATCTTTCTCAACTTTCTGATACTCGAAATCATCGATTTGTGAATTGCTGTAGCCACAAGTGTTCAAATACGGTAGTTATGTTTTGAGAAACTCAAATAAGGAAAAATTAACATACTGTCATCTTCTGAAACTATTTGAGTTCTATGAGTGACATTTTGTATGAATTCAACAGTTGTATATAAAAGTTATTTACTTTTGATTTCTCTTAAATATTTTTCAAACGGAATAAAATTATGTGATTTCGAACCTCGTGGAGAACCGTCTGTATGAATGAGTTAGTATCATCAGGAATAAGAATAAAACTGATTTTGTCTTCATTATAATACTTGCGAGAAGATTTACCAAAAATACAACGCAGTGTGTCTTCTATTCGTATCCATTTCATGCAAACAGGTTGAAGAATATTTATCGCCGAATAAATATTCCGTGTTAAACTTCATTTGTACTTGTCCAGCCGCGGATTACCTCAAGCTTGAGATAAACAACGAACTCATTTGTTCTCACGCCAACTCTGAATAATTTTCGAATCAGTCCGACAAAGAATTTATATACAGCGACGGACAATTACTGATAAACCTGGAACAAATTGGGGAGCAATGTGTTGGTATGTATCGTCGTCAGTAGCGGTCCTTGGGATTTTTGCCAACAATAAGTACTTTTAAATATAACTGATATACAACTAAATTTTCTATTACTGCTGATGAGTTCTGACGAACCAAGATGTTCCCGAAGTTACTGCAATTTCTTTTTTTGACGCACACTTCTTGTGTTTTTATGATTTATCAGTACAGAATATTTATTTTCCTTGACTCATCTTGATCTTGACAATGTATTTCTTGGCTTGATGTCAAGAAATTTCAGGGTGTTAAAATATCTTCAGTATTTTTCAGTAGCGCTCGCATCATCAGAGATTATAAAGAAAGTCGAATGAACTTCAATATACGATTTACGTCAGTTCATTGCAAAGTCTATGATTCGAACTCTAGACATATTTTTTTGCTTGAATAACTCTCAAATGAACCAACCTTAGTTCGCTCCCAATGCATTTTCTAGGAAAGCAGGTAAACATCTTTCGATAATGAGTTTCCGTTTATTATGGATTTGTTAGGAGTGTCTGGAATGCTGAGTGAAAAAGGCAAATCAATGTTGATTGTTCAAAATTATAAATATATTAAGTGCTTTCTGGAAACGTGAAACCCTGGCAGATCATACAACGAGGATGTAAATATTACATTGAAACTTTAAATTTATGTATATATATATATATATATGTATTTTCTAAAATATAAAACAACAATTGATACCACTGGTATAATTTATGGAGAAATTTATAGAAAGAAAATATATATATATATATATATATATATATATATAAACTTGTGAGACACAAATATGAATGCCTAGAAACATAACTTCTCCAGTTATTCTGGCGATTGCTGATATCAATAATTGACTCTACTATGAAATCAATAATAGAATAGTTCCTTATTACACTATAAATATAAACCTCGCCAAATAAACAGTTTCATTTCCTTACCCTCAACTGGAGAACACACCACGTTTTAAATATTACTTAATTATTTTTTGTTATTATCGATTTTTATTACGCGTTCACTGGTCATAATATGATCATTCAGCTTCTTCGATAAATATTAATTCCATTCGTTGAGTTATTACTCAGATGATTTCTGATACTTACACTTCCTCTATTTTTCTGCATACTTTTGATGAATTGGCTACTTTATGGATAAAATACGAAGTCCACGTTTACTTCGCATAATAAGATGGGAATGCATCTTGGATGGAATCAGACTTCCCTTTAATTCGCTTCATAACTATGAAGACTACAACAGAACGTCTCTCTGTACTTGCTGATCACTGAATGAAATCTGATTATTCTTACGGTTATGGAGATATATATATGTATATATATATATATATATATATATATATATATATATATATATATATATAGATCCCGGTAATCAAACGAAGCCGCAGGGGTCATGAATTATATGTTATGTGTCTGCGGGTACATCATAGTAGATCGCAATCGCATTCCTTAAGCGTTAATATTTTCCTCCCGGCTGTCGGAGAATCGTTAATTATATATCGCGGCTTTGAGCTCAATAGAAATAAAATAAATGTCCTGTCGTAATTATGTGCGATCTGTTTCAACGGTTAGATCGTAAATGTCATTGTAACATATGCATGATAGTGTCTTTGATATTTTACGAGATTTTTCATTCTTTGTCAATCTCATGCCGCTTCCGGTCTTCAGCTTTCCACGTAAGTGATAATATACAGAGTTAACAAAAAATGTGTCTCAGTCATTTTCATGATTCTCCGGAAAAAACTTACTTTTGAGCATTCTGTACGCTGAAACTGAGATCCGGTTCATCGGCAGCATACTTAATGGTGTTATGCAGCTATGACCAAAATTGCAATATATTTTAAATTTGCATTGTGGAAATATCGTTATTTTTCAATGGTCAGGTTCTACACAAAAATTTGACAAAGTAAATTTTATCGCGAAAACATAGATAGATATAGGGAATTTTGAGGGAAAGTTATTGTATATCCATTCTCGGTTGAAAAATTCATCTTCGACTCAAAATAAACCCTTTATTTCCAAATCTTACATATTATCCTTTATTATTCCTATTATTATTATTCCTGATGTTGGGTCATGGAGGAAAACTGGAAAAATGAATGAATATCATTCTCCTTATGAAGTATACATAGTAGACCAAATCCTATTATGTTTTATCAGGGGTGGATGATAAACCCCATTCTCATCCAACTAAGAATGGATATACTTTATGAGGAATCTTATAAGGATTTAAAGAATGATATTATATACAGGTTGTCTCATTTGAAATGACAAAGTAGCTACTACTCCCACTACTTTCTGATACCAAGCATCAACACTGTATTGATTAAAATATTTCAGACGGATAGAGCATTTTTTATAATCTATGCCAACAAATTTCCGAAATGATTTGTCGTTCCGTTCTCCAGATACTTCTAATGTTCAATCCATCGGGAAACACGCCGGTATATCATCCATAACCAGGTAGTTCTCATTTTCAGAGATACGACATGTTTTTTTTCTGCAGTGTGAATTTTGTGGAAATAAAAAATTCACTTCTGGGGGGTCCTTCCGTTAATTTGTGACAGAGTTTAGTCGAATGAAAGCCCGGAGCATTTGAAATAAGCACTGGGTTTGTTTGAGTTATAACGTCTGATTGAACTTTCCTGATAACGAGTTTGATGTGAGATTTTTTCAAATGGCATAGAGCAGAGAAAATGTGTTCTGTCTTCTTTCTTCCATCTATTTATGTCGCTACCCTTGATGTTTTTGATGTCTCCCTCTAAGAGCGCTCCCTGTGAAATACGTCTCCTGAGTTCATATCGTGCACTTGAATAGAAAATTGTGCAGATCATTGTTTGCTATTCAATCCATCAAACAAAATTCATATATTTCAGTTGCCAGATCTGTTCACTTCGCTTACTTTCATTCCCTACTGTAATATGGAATTGAATTTTGGATGTTAAATGCAAAAAAATATATTTGTTAAAAAAAACGAATATTGTGCTACTTAACTCGTCGAGAATCTTGTAGGAGCTATTTTGAAGAAATGAACATATAAGTACAGTGAGTTTCAAAAAGTGTGCACCACATGGAAAACTTTTTTATAATCCATTTTCAGGAAATCCTGATAAACATTGGTCGTTGCGGAAAACTTGCAATTGAGTTATCAAAATTCTAAATTTCAAAACGGTGTACAGGGAAGAAGACAAAACAGGAATTTCGATAGAGAGTATTTTCGACATTATCAAAGAAGTTTAGTTAGAAAAGTTGTTTGGAATTAGAAACAATATTCGGAATTAGAATCACAGCCTCTTATATAACACAAATTTTTCCCATTTTTCATGGTTCTAGCCTCATAAAGAGTAAGTATCAGTATCTCATATGAACCGCAGGTACCCTCCCCAAAAGTTTGTTCAATTTATTATTTGTACCAGAATATCGACGTTTGTTGAAAATGGTTTGAATTTTAACTAGTTTTTGGTGAGAATTTGATATTTCCCTGTGTATGTATGTTCATAATAACTATTAGTATGATATGATGGAAGCAAATGATTGAATAAATCAACCATTCGATGGTAAACAATTAAATAATACAAATCTGCAAGTTTACGATCAGTTTATTCATAGTGTTACCTTGAAAGGTGTTCCTAATTCATGTATTAAACATAAAAACTCCCTAGAACCTAAAAACTATGCTAGTCTCGACAGAATCCCAGTGTCATTCATAAAACAATGCAAACACAATTTAGTGCCCTCTCTAATACATATTCATAACTTATTTTTTCTGCTTGGCATTTTCTATTCTAAATGGAAAACCTCCCAAATTTTTCCAATCCACACAAACGATGATAGACACAACATCAGAAACTATAGACCCATTAGTGAATTATGCATATTCGGGAAACTTTTCGAAAAGATCATGTACAATGTAATTTCAATAAATGTAAAGGCATTATTATTCAAGAACAATACGGATTTTTTCCAATTCCAATGGAAACAAATCTGATGACTTTCACAGATTTTCTATTGGAATCGATGGAGGATCAGGTTCAGGTGGATGTCATTCACACTGACAAAATCAGTCCCAAAATTCTAATAACTAGGCTTGCTGAGGTTGGTGCCAGTGACTTCCTCCTGAAATGGATATGGTCCTACCTGCAGGGTAGAACTCAGATGGTAGTACTAACTGGATACATTTCAGATCCCTTCGAATCATCATCTGGAGTTTCCGAGGGATGTCACCTTGGACCGTTATTCTTCATAATATATATTTGAATGAAATTATTAAGTCTTTGAAACATTGCCCACTTTTACTATATGCAGACGACTTGAAACTATACCGTACAGTTAATGACCTGAGTGACTGTAGAAAGATACTAGAAGATCTTAACCATCTTGCAACGTTTTGTGAAAGTGATAGCCTATTCCTGAAACAGTTCGACTATAAATAAAAACCATGAACTGAAATCTGTATCGGAAGTAAAAGATCTAGGGGTAATCATGGACTTGAAATTAACATTCGAATCGCATCTGGAAAAAACTATTAACGAATGGAATGAATTTTTGGGATTTCACGAAAGAAGTTGCTGAAATTTCAGAAATACAAGATCCCTCCTTAATAACATTATGCTTATATACACAGTAAACTTTGTTTCGCATCGGTTGTTTGGGATCCGCAGTATCAAATTCACATAGATAGCATTGAAGGATTCCTTAGATATATTGCTTTCAACATAAAGCACAAATCATTAATATTGACTACACTCCACTGATGCGTGAACACAATATATTACCTCTCAAAGATAGGCGAAGTGTAACAGATTTTCAAACTGTTGAAAGATTGAATTCAACACTCAAAGTAGAGAACTAAAAAGTCCAGAGTTTTTCAAAATCCCCTTCAAAAAAACAACGCTGCTGGAAACTCTACACTCTGCAGGATGCTTAGAACATTCGATAGCGTTCGTAATGACATTGAATATTTTGAACTATATTTGAATTATTTCAAATATGAAATCAAGAGGTATTACATCACTGCTGTGAGTGAACTATTGACCGACTGATTTCACAATCATTTTGTAACTGTATTTACTATCACCTATTCCATAAGTTACTCACTGTCTACCCACCAAACTGATTTATTAGGTAAAGGATTCTGTTTTGGATTGTTCAATCTGTTTTCAACCCTTGTGTTGGTAAATGAAGCGAATTTCAAAATATTTCAGAAAGCCGACTAATCAATCATTGAATCCTTGAATTTTCACCTGTCTTCCTTCCATCGCCGAACATTTTATTGTTCGTGCACAAAACTCTTCATTGTCATTTCCTAAAAAAGATTTCAGTATACTGGCCCAACACTCCCCATTAACATTCCCCAATTCATCGATATTTTGAAACTTTCTCCGAGCATACATCTTTTTTAAAAGTTATCTCCATGAAAAAAAACGTAAGAAGTGAGATCGAGGGACCTTGCTGGCCATGGATATATTCAGTACTTACCAATCCATTTACTCTCCAATTTTTTATCAAGATATCTATGACATGATGCTCCGTCAAGCTGGAACCATAGCCGTTCCTTCTCTCGCTGTGAGAATTGATCATTAATTAACATAATAAAATGTAAGAATATTTCAGTGTTCATATTGCCATGGAAATAAAATGGAATGGAAATTATTGATTACTATCGTTTCGGACGTCCATCGTCTTGATGTATTTAAAAAGTTTTCACGACGTTTCGAATGCTTGTATCTGCAAACGTCTTCAGGTGAATACTGACAAGTTTAGGTGCTACTTACCAATTTATATGACTGTCGGTGCAATGATGCGTGCAATTCCGCCATGTGCAGCGGTGCGTGTAATTTCGCGCGGTGTAGTGGTGCGTGAAGTTTCGCGCCTCTGCAGCATGCCAGAAAGAGCAATCAGGGGTTTCCATACGTTCTTGATCTCAACGCTTGGTTGACTGAAGGCGTTATTGGCTTCGATGTAGGCGGCCTCTTTGCACTTTCGTTTGAATCAATGCTCCTCTCTATGTAGAACACTAGCGTCGTCCCATAGAACTCGATGGTGCTCAGTCCAGGCATGGTCAGCGATTCCCGATTTTGATGTTTCTCCACGTTGAGTCCATTTTTTGTGCTCATCCAATCTTACCGATAACGGTCTCTTCGTCTCTCCAATGTAGGAATCTCCGCATTCACATGGAACTTCATGAATGCAATTCTCACTGATTTCATTTTTGTTGTCAGGTTTGGTCTTGGTCAGGAAAGTACTGCCGGATTGGAAGCTGCTATTGATGTTGAACTTGTTTCCGATCCTTCTGATCTTCTCGGAGACACCTCTGATGTACGGGAGGCAGATTACTGTGCTTTGTTGTTGCTCTTCAGATGTCTTCGTTCTCCGGAGTTGTTTCAATACTTCTTCTAGGAGTTTCTTGGGATATCCATTCCGGTGGAGGTCCTCTCTGTTGTGGTTTAATTTAGCATCTAGTGACTCCACGTCGTTGCATATGTGCGTCGCTCTCTCTACCAATGTTCTCACGATCCTTCTCTTCGTCGAACTCGGATGGTTGGAGCTGTAACTGAGGTACTGCCCCGTATGTGTCTTTTTTTCTGTAGACGGAGGTGCGGATTTCATTGCCTATTCTCCCAACATTCACATCTAGGAAGGGTAAGGCACTGTTGGTTTCCATTTCCATCGTGAATTTGATCGAATCCTTGATTCTGTTGATTCTTGAGAAGAAATCCTGGAGATGTTCGTCTCCGTGATTCCATATAATGAAGGTGTCATCCACGTACCTCAACCACAGCTTTGGTTTGTATTCTGCCTTCCGTAAAGCCAATTCTCCGAACCACTCCATGTTTATTTTGGCGATGATTGGAGGAAGGGAAGATCCCATCGGGAGTCCGTCGACTTGAGAGAAGAATCGGTCCTTTTCCTGAAAATATGAGTTCTGTAGGCAGCACTGCAGTAATCCCAATATTGCGTGGGTAGGAATGTCAGTCCTCTCAAGCAGCTGGTCATCCTCTCCGAGTTTCCTTTTGATGATACTGAGAGATTTCTCTATAAGGACATTGGTGTGAAGGTTCTCCACGTCGAAGCTGATGAAACGATCTTCTGGTCCAAGTTCAACATCTGTGATGGTGTCAACGAAGTGCTTGGAATTCTTGACGTATGAACAGCTATTTCCTTGTAAGGGTTGTGGTATCGGTAGGAGGTATTTCGATAACTTGTAGGTTGGTGAGTTCCGTGAGCCGGTGATCGGTCTCAGTGGCATGTCTGGTTTGTGGATTTTCGGAAGCCCGTAAAGATGCGGTGGTTTGCTGTAGTGTGGCGTTAGATGTAATCGTTCGTTGTCTGGAATGAAGTGTTTGAATTTCCTCAGAGTGTTGTAGATCTTCCTTTCTATAGTGGGTGTCGAATCCTTCTTCAAGAGTTTATAGTTCCCTGTGTGGAGTAACGACTCTATCTTGTCATCATATGTTGTGGTGTCCATGATAACCGTGGCGTTTCCCTTATCGGCTGGAAGAATCCTTTTGTAGAATTTTTAGGGCCCTCTGTTCCCCTGCAGTGATGTTACTCCAAGGATTCCTCTCCTTCTCGAGTGTATCTCTCACTTTCCATCCGAACTCTTCTGCCTGGATGGGATTCATTCTGCTGCTGGTTGACTCTACAGATTCAAAACTGTTTTTGTCTCATCGTTCTATGTCGCACCATTCAAAAGTTAACAGGGGGGGGGGTCTATAAAAAGTCGCACTGTTTATTATATTTGTGTTGAAAGGAATTTCTATTCAATATGAGTTGGAGATTGTTTCCATAGATGAACATATATTCAAATCAAAGAAATGTTAGCATTGCAGTGAGAAATCCATTTTGTCACCGAAATATAATGATTCCATCAATCGAATGTTTTGGGATGAATTTTATTTAGTCGGGTCAAGCCAATAAGAGTGACCCAATCAATTTGGTTTGATCAACAAATCCTTTTTTTCCGTGTAGAAGGGGACTTGGATAACCGACTATCAAGGTCTGATACTCCCTCAACTCCAATCATTCATAAAATGAAGACATTCACAAAATTGAAATCTGTAAAATGTATGGAATATAACAAAAAGTGTTTTTCAATTTTCACAGTATTTGTTATATTTTTTGCATCATCAGAAGCGCTCTGCGAATATGATAAATCTTGCACGAGATACGAACAAAAGACTTAGAATATCCAAGTACTAATTATCTGGGTTTTCATGTATCGGTAATTCATATTCCTGGTTAGTATTTCCATTTTCTATTATTTCTAATAATTGAAGATTCAATATAGCTACTTTCAAGCCCTACGCACAGACTTGTTCTACTGTAGGATTTTCAATTCATTTCCTCCTCCTTTTATTGTATTGTTCTTATAACTGTCGATGTGATTCAAAAGGCGATGTGTGGGTGAATTATCATTACATTATTATTATTATTTTATCTCTGAATCATTTCGATGCACGGAGCCCAGGCAGTCCTTGATTTTCCTGACGGTATTGCCGCTACTGAACAGTGTTCACAGAGAAAATATCCAGCGTGCATTCGGTAATTGTCCTTCTGGTGGAAATTGTCCCCTTGTTTATGTTATGCATCTGGAAAGCACCGGGCGATTTTCCTGAAACGACTGGGTTGTCAGATTTGGGTTCCGCTGTGGTGATTAAAAACAAATTATTCTCCATGAACTTCTGACCACGACTATAAAGTGGAATTAAACCACAACGTAGTTACATTGCTGTGAGCTGATTCGATTTTTGAATGATCATTCATTATGGCACTAGGAATAGGTGCGAACATTGCCGTTTGACGTCACAATCAACACGATTACGCCTATACGTCACAAAGAGCGGCAATATTAGTAGCATCAAAATTTGCTGATTTTCAGAAACGAATGGGAACTGCCGTAATTGAAATTTGACTCAATTTTTTTTTCTGGTTACATTTATATATGCGTTATGTATTTTAGAGCACATTTGAAGCGATATTAATTTCTGGTTTCCTCGCCTATTAATTGATATTCATACTAATGATAGTTCAACAGTCCATTGACATATCTGAAACAAGATTGGGGCTTGATCAATCCATGATAGGCTGAATTTTCGCCTTTAAACGTTCATGGCCAAATATGGCACTTAGACCTTTTTGCATATGGCACGCTTCAATTTGTCGCTTCCTGAAAAGACTCTGACCAACACTTTCGAACGACCGTCGCATAGTGTTAGACTCAGTGCTTTCAACTTTGTTTTATTTAGAAATCAACACCGATCATTTCAACCCAAACGAAAAACTTCGGTGAGATGTTTTTCCTTCATCGAAGCGGGAATGATGAACTGCTAAAAGTTTCTGTTTACTTCTGTAACCTTTTTTTTTTCAACATGGTTTTCTGAAAAAGGGATCATTAATTCATTCCTGGGTGGGGAAGTCTGGAAGCCGATGAGACCTATTAACCACGTGGTGGTAAAGTAAACAACTTCAACTACCCGAAATATTTACTGATTCTGAGGCACTAAGTGGATAATTCATCTATTTTCGCATATATCCTGATAATTCAGTTGGTTCGGTTAACCATTGAGTCTACGATTATTTTGGTCTCACGACAAGCTTGTGTTAGGACATTTTTGTAGTTCCGAAAACGGTGTTTTATATTATAATGATTCTCCAGGAGATATGAGCATGGATACGATTATCTTCTCCAGTAGCACACAAATATTGGATCAGTTCTGGAATATTATCAAATTATTTCCTGGGATAATATAACTAGTGCTATGCTCATCATCGATAATAGCAGCGCTTGAAACCGACTGCGCAGCAGGAGTTCTATGGACTAAATTGGTCGGGTTGTTCACTTTCATTTCAATATTGGCAAGTGACGTATAAAAAGTTTTTCCCTTTGATGTATACATAAACTGTGAATTGCAGTTAATTACCATTAATTTTTTTCAATACTTTGTTCGCCCTGTATGCTCCTTCCAAAGGTGAAAATATAAATATATTATGTAATAACTTCATCCATTTTTTTAATAGACGCGGCCGTACTTGATGAAAATCCGTAACCGTTTGGTGGCGGAAACCGAATACATCCATGAAAAATTCTGTGCCCTCCTACCAAAACCCGGGTAGGTATGTGGAACACGGAGTGGCATTGAAAGATCGGAAGTCGATCAGATCGGAATACGGGGTGACAATGGGACTAGGACAGTGCTTATATCTCCTTCACTTACCAACCGATTCGAAGGAAATTTCGTACATAGATATGAGACAAAAATCACGGATTAACAGACATGAAAACGAAATGACCGACTTCCGCTTTCGCCAGAATAGCCACCAACTTCGATTTTTCAAATGGAACACCCTGTATGTTTGATGTTTTTTCGGATTCTACGGCTCAAATTACGTACGACAATGTTGCCATATTTTCATTTTCAAATGAAAAAAAAAACTATTTTTTTTAGCCTAGGAGGCCAGTAGGAGATTTAAGCCGGTTCTGGCTCTCCCCCCACCACTATGACGTCACGTGTGACCTTGAATAGTTGCAAGTGTGCAATGTGTGTGTGTTTGACCTTGAGATTTGACTTTGAGATTTGTCATTGAGTTTTGATATTGGGTTTGGTCGACTTTGAGATTCGACTTGACCTTGAATATGACCTTGAGATTCATAACATTAAGTTTTGAGTTTGGGATTTGACCTTGAGTTTTGATGTTGGGATTATTTCGGCAACCTTAAGATTTGAT